>CM042666.1:14519337-14874608 GCA_023638005.1 Forsythia suspensa
ATCAAACTTTTTGTACCACTATCTTGGTGCTTGCTTGAGCCCGTACAAACTCTTCTTCAATTTGCACACAAGGTGTTCTTTCCCCTTTTGTTCAAAACCTTTCGGTTGCAACATATAAATCTCTTCCTCTAAGTCACCATGTACGAAGGAAGTCTTCACATCAAGTTGTTCGATTTCCAAATCTTGACTAGCTATTAAACTCAAAACAACTCTGATAGATTTCATTATCACAACAGGAGAAAAGATCTCATCAAAATCAATACCATATTTATGCTCAAAGCCTTTAACAACCAATCGAGCATATCACCATTGCCATCTCGTTGGATTTTGTATACTCATTTGTTCCTCAATGCTCTTCTACCCTTAGGAAGATACACTAACTCATATGTATCATTCTTTCTCAAAGAATTTATTTCTTTTGTCATTGCTTTCATCCAATGAACTTTATCACTATTAATTTGAGTCTCTGAAAGACTCTTCAGCTCTCCATCAGTGGTAAACAAAATGTAGTCAGAAGCAGGATACCTAGAAGATGGTCTGTGCTCTCTAGTAGATCTCCTAACACGTGATTTTTCATCTTCTCCTTCATCAAGAATCTACTTCTGCTGATTAGCACAATCATCAACAGGCATATTAACATGAACAATGTCATCAACATCATCATCAGTAGGAACTACATTATCTCCAACAATAGGCTGTGGTGTTGGAGATGTGAGATCAGGAACAAATATAGTCAGTCTTAGGCTGTTCAACTTTATTAAAGTCATCAATCGTCTGGTCATCATGAAAAATCATATCTCTACTTCACACAATCTTCTTTTTCTTTGGATCACAAAATTTGTAGCCAAACTGTTTATCACCATAGCCAAGAAAAATACAAGGATTAGCTCTATCATCAAGCTTTGACCTATGTTCCTTAGGCACGTGCACAATTGGTATGCACCTAAACACCTTCAAACGAGAGTAGGATACATCTTTACCACTCCACACTCTTTCTGAAATATCAAAATCTAAAGGAACATATGTAGATCTATTGATCAAGTAACAAGTAGTATAAACTGCTTCACCCCAAACTTTTTTAGATAGCTTGGCTATCTTGAACATGCATCTGACTCTATCAAGAATGATATGGTTAATTCTTTCCGCCACACCATTAAGTTAAAGAGTATTAGATTCTGTGAACTCATGTCAAATCCCAAATTTTGAGCAATACTCCATGAACTTATGTGAAGCGTATTCTCCACCATTATCTGTTCTGTGGCATTTCAAAGAATTTCCTGTTTTTCTTTCTACCGTGGTATGAAAGTGCTCAAAACACTGAAACACTTGGTCCTTAAATTTCAGAAGATATACCTATATTTTCCTCGAAGCATTGTCAACAAAGGTAACAAAATATTTGTTTCCACCCAAAGAAGCCACATCACCAATAGAGCATACATCAGAATGCACTAGTTCTAAGATATCTTATTTTTTTCTAAAAGAGCCAGTAAAAGAAACTCTTATGTTTTTACCATATAAACAATGATCACATCGGTTTAGAGACATATCATTGGCTAAGGGAACGACTGTCTTCTTAGCTAGAACCTACAATCCTTGTCACTCATGTGGACGAGCCTCTTGTGCCAAAGGTCAAGAGAATAATCTTCAACTGCACTCAACCCATTTTTACAAGCTTTTTCATAATTCTTGTATCGCGTGCAACAAGCTTTCCCTCTAGCAACAACCAAAGAGCCTTTTGAAAATTTCCATTTCAAATCATCGAAGCTGTTGTGATAACCCTGCCAATCAAGAGCATTAACTGAAATCAGATTAAGGCGCATATCAGGAATGTGCCTAACATTTTTCAACTTCAAGGTGCAACCAACATCTGTTTGCAAGTGTATGTTGCCAATCTTACAATCTTAGATTGACTAGTATTTCCCATATTCATGATACCAAAATCACCCACTGTATAATTAGCAAACAAATTCATGTTTGAAGAAACGTGGCAAGAAGCACCAGTATCAACAATCTATTCAATACTAGGATCACCTATGTGTAGGCACTCATGCTCTCCATAAGAGAGTATATCATCACCATTAGATACAACAAATGTAGTGTTCTTGTCATCTTTTTTCTTTTGATTGCTACATTCCTTTTACTCTCTCAACGAAGCCCGACAATTTCTTTTAATATGACTCTCTTTGCCACAACAGTAACAAACAACCTTTTTGTCTTTTGATTTTGATAAGCCTCTTGACTTGCTGTAACTTCTTTGCCATCTATTATTATTCCTTCCTCTACCATCTGTAACAAGAGTCTGTGTATGATCTGAACCCGTGTGTACACCTACAAATTTTCTTATTGTTTCATCATTCTGCATACTATCTTTTACAGAGTCCATAGTCAAAACACCATCAGAGACAGAGTTATTAACAGTCACAACAAATGTCTCCCAACTATCTGGCAAAGAACTAAAAATTAACAAAGCCTGCAATTTCTCTTCAAGAATCGCATCCATAGTATCTAAGTGATTTATGATATTCTGAAAATTGTTCAAATGCTTTGTCACACTCATGCCTTCTTTATATTTCATGTTGACCAAGTCTCTAATTAAAAAGGACTTCTTCGATGCAGTTTTCTTCTCAAACATAGACTCCAACTTTGACCACAATTTATGAGCATTAGTATGTTGTGCCACATGATATAATACACTGTTATCCACCCATTGTCTCATATTTTCAATAGCTTTTCTATTCTGAGTATACCATTGCTTGTCTGTCACGTCATCTGGTTTAGCCTCATCACCCTCAATAGGTTCATGGAAATCCTTACACTAAAGGATGTCCCCCATTCTACGCTTGCAAGTTACCCAATTATGATTGGTCAGTCTAATCATAGTATTACCAACCGATTCCTCCATTTTAATCCACACAACTCAACTTGACTCTGATGCCACTGACAGGAAAAACTAGGTGTACAATGCAACAATGTACTCTTCCCCTTTCACTGTGCAATTAACATAAAAATTATCAAATCAACCAACATTTTCTATGCATGCAATATAAATACCGGAATAATGAATCAAGCTAAACAACACAAAAATTATTCTTTAACGTCGTAAAATCCTTTAAGATAAAGGAAAAATATACCGGGCAAACCGACAAAAATTCACTATCACCAAATGAACATTACAATGTTTCTTTTCTAGATTTATGCCCTAAATCAAGAGGTAATCTACTATACCACATCAATAACTTATTATTGATTCACTATAATAAATATCATCTAACATAATAGATGGAACTCTAAAAATATTAAGCCAATAAAAATTAGAAAGATTTCACCAAATAATCAATGATGAAATTAAAAAAGAAAGCTTAAAACTTTGTGCTCAAATTTTTCTTGTCAAATAATCTTTTTCTTCCTCTCTTTATTTAATTTCTCTGTGTGCGTTTTCTTCTCTTCTTCATGTGTATTCTCCTGTGCGTATGTATATATTCAGTCCCATGAAACCAATTCTAACCTATTTTAAATTCTTTGGACCAAAGAATTGCAAGCTTGGTTCTTAGATTTTAATTAGAATTTCACTTGGATCCAAAACTATTTAATTTTCATGGATTGGATGTATTTAATTAAAGAAAAACAATTGGGTCAAATAATTAAAAGTCCAACACAAAATAGCCCTAGTCTGCATTTTGAACCGTTAATCTGTGTTATGTAAGTACGAAAACGACGACCAGGCTCAAGAAGACTTAAGATATGACACATATTTTTTCATTTAAAAAACCCAAAACAATTCATGCTAAGACTCTGCGCCAAATGTATAGAGCGGTTTGGGCTCAATGCAAAATGCAAAGTTTGCTTGGGTTCTTTGCATTGTGTTAGACCTCGGCTTTTTTCTGGTGTATCAAGTCGAGGGCAGGTCAACTAAAAATTTAATTGTGCTCGTCCAGCACGATCAAATTTATACCTCTATACACAAGTTGAATCCAGACACTAACAAATCAATTTTGGATGAGATTTAATTTGATCAAATTTAGTTGATGCTAACGAAAGAATAAATATCGATTTAACTTTTTTGTTGCCAGTTATTTGAGTTTGTTTTAGTAAGATTTAAACAAATTGAATTCAAATTGAGATAAAATTTGTATATGAAAAATATAAGTTAATCAAATAACCTAGACGTGTTCAAAAAACTTGTTTTCTCTCTCTAATAATACTACATAAAACAATAAGAACTAGTTTAAATTTCATTAACCAACATAATATGCTAAAGAATGCGTGTCTTAAAAGTCATAGTGGTTTCATTTCAATATAAAATGGATTTTCCTACCATAATTAATTGTCAACAACCAAATTAATAAAATTTGACTACTTAGAAATAAAGCCTGAAACGGACCAATCATTTAATTATACCACTTTCTTGTCATCAAAATCACCAATTTGTGGGCCCATTTTAAAGATCAAAATAATATAGCTTTTCTTCTTTTTGTAGATTAGATGTGGTCAACAACATTTTTTAACAATCAAAATCAACCAAATATTTTCATATTGATATGGCCAAAAATTGTGTTACCATGTCAAAATGCGACAAAACATTAATGATTTTTTTCCACTATCACATGATCCATCACAATATTTGCTAGTGTGTGTAAAATGTGTTGTGACATTGTTGGTCAAGGTGTCATTTGCATCCCTTTTCGGTCTAATTTGATCATTATTTGACACACATCAATTTTCCTTGGGATATAATGACACACTTCAAATTTCCTTGAAGTGATTTTTTTTTTTTAAAGGTAAGTTATAAGTACGATTAAACATACTAGATTACATAAAAGTTCAAATCATATACGGTTGATGTAATTTCTACGCAATAGAGAATAAGATTACTTAGAGCATCTCCAATGTATTATATGAATTGCTATCTAGGTGACACGAATATTAGAAGATTTATGTTCTATGTGGTATTAGTATCTAATGAATAGACATTTAAGTTCAAATTTGGTCTCCAATACATTCTATTGATTACTATCCAGTTGTATTTTATTTTATTAAAAAAAAATTAAGATTACCTTTAAATATGCATAGAAAAATTAAACATATATAGGACATCTAAATTTTGTTGAGTCAGCAAGTCTAATGAAGCTTTTGAATTTAGACAGATCTCTAGACATCGTTTATTTTTTTCTTGCCACGTCATTTTGACATAGTCCTTAACAGTTTGCATTGGAGAAGAATTTTCTTAGACAATTTCTATTTTACTTATATGAATATAGCAATCCACGGTTTCATTGAAGATGCTCTTAGAGCATCTCCAATGCAATAATGTGAATTATTTTACATGTAGCAAATAAAATGGAGACGGAGAGAAGAACACCTCCAATTAGGCTGCGGATTGGAAAAAATGTGACCGTATGTACAAGAAAGAGAATGTAGATAAATTATAAAAAATTTAATAAAGGATGATTAACACACATTCCGTTGAAGATGAATTATAAAAAATAAAATAAATGATGCTTAATACATATTTCGATAGACATAAATTATAATAAAAAAATAGAAGATGTCCAACACATTCTCTATTTTTTTTCTTTGCACTATAAATATTTTGAGATGATGTGGTACATTTTTTAGTGCAATCCACATTTGCATTGATGATGCTTTTAGGGTCTGTTGGGTTTGTGGATAAAACTATTTATCTGGATAAAAATTATCTAGATAATAGTTATTCGAATAATAGATTTGTCACTATATTGTTTGGTTCAACTAAGTATAAGAATGGAAAAAGTCATTGTTAAAAAGTAAGTTTTTTTTAAAAAGAAGACAATTCTAACTTATTCTTAATTAAACGAAAAAAAGAAAAAAAAAAGTAAAGGAGAAAAAAATAAATTTGTCAACCGTTAGAGAGAGGGCGAGCGGCGATTATTCTAGGATATAGATGTCCAAAAATAAATTTTTGTTCCTTATATTATAAAAGATATGTTCGTATTTTCAAAAAAAAAAAATTGAGTGAACTTTATTCGGATTTTTTTTTTCCTCCTCTTTTCCATGATAAAACTTATCCTTATTTTTGATTTAAATTATTATCCGAATAAAAGTATATCCGAACATTAATTCCGTCTAAACAAGATAAGATAAATTTTATCTGTTATGTTTTTCTGATTGACCATATATTAAACGAGCCGTTTGCACCTGTAAGATGAGTTGGAAAAACTGGCGTGCATATTGAATCCAAACTGAGTTGGACTACGTGGCCTTCAGAACCAATAAATTCTATTAAGTCTTTATCAATAGCTCAATTCTCGATTAAAAGAAATCAGATTTCAACGAATAACACCACTTTTTCAAGTAGACGTAGTTTATGAGAAAAAATCCAGGTTATGACATAAAAGAATTTCAAGACCCTCTATAGCCAGATGAACTTCAATATTGGCTATGTTCATTAGAAAATTGAATTTTAAAGAAGTCCCGGATAACACAAAGTTCCATTCGTTGCTATGAGAGTTAGAGAAATAGGTTCTAAATCTACTGTCGTCTTGAAAGCATTGTCAAAGAGTTAGTTGTAGTTAGTTGAAGTTAGTTGAAGTTAGTTAGTTGGTTGCAAGATAATTATAGTTGGTTAAATAGTTTGTATAAAATGGAAGCTATACTACTCATTTTTGTAACTTGATTCAATATCCCAGATATTCAATATAGAAGAACACAGCTGAATGTTCGTTCTTCCATTTTTATCATTATGTGATTAAACAAGTTTTCTTTATTTCCTTCATCATTTTGTGATCTTGTAATATAGTATCAGAGAAGTGGGTTTAAAACACCTCATAATTTCATACTTTCCTGTTGAAATTGATCATGGCCCGAGGAGGTAGAGCTGTTAACACTGGAAATAATGCTGATGTTGGAAGAAATCCTTTTGCTGCCTTAGAGACTCCAGATTGTGTGCTCATAGATGATTCCAGTAGTCCGTTTTACCTCAGCAATGGTGATCATCCAGGTCTGAATCTGGTATCAAATGTTCTTGTAGGTAGCAACTACAAGTTTTGGCATAGAGCAATGAATATGGCGTTGATTGCTAAAAATAAACTATGCTTCGTCGATGGAACAATCACCAGACCTTCAAATGATGATCCTACATTCAGTTACTGGTCTAGGTGCAATTCCATGGTTATATCTTGGGTTCTACATGCTGTATCTAAGGATATTGCAGAAAGGAAAGTGTGATGTATATTGATAATGGAGCTGAGATGTGGAAGGATTCTCATGATCGATTTCACCAAAGCAATGGACCTAGAGTGTTTCAGATCAAACAGATGTTAAATGCTCTTTGACAAGGATCAAATGATGTAAGTAATTACTTCACTAAACTCAAAACACTTTGGGATAAATTGAGAGAATTTAGGCCATTTCCAATCTGTCAATGTGGTGGAATGAAGGATTTGATGGATTATCAGTAACAAGATTATGCTCTCCAATTTCTCATGGGTCTGAATGATTCTTATGGTCAAGTTAGGGCCCAAATACTTATGATGGACCCCTTTCCTTCTATTAATAAGGTGTTCTCTCTGTTCATTCAAGAAGAAAGGCAGAGGAGTTTAACTCCCTCTTCAATTCTACCCAGTGCAGCTGCTTATGGAGCTCATAACAATTCTAACAACTTCAGAGGGAAGAAAGATAAGCCAACGTGTACTCACTGTAGATATCTTGGACACACCATTGACAAATGCTACAAAATCCATGGATATCCACCTGGCTGGAAATCGAAGAGCAAAGACATCACTAATACAGGAAAAGGAAATTAGCAGAATTATTCTCATAATACTGCAGGAAATTCCAGACCTTCAGCTCATCAAGTTTCTTTTGGAACATCAGTCAAAAATGCAGAGGTTGGAAACAATACTTCAACTGATAAACTATCAGCCAATCAGTGCCAACAACTAATTTCATTTCTCACTAGTTAGCTGCAGACTTTTTCATAAGAACCTTCAGATCAACCTTCTTGCTCCAACTTTTCTGGTATAAACTCTTCTATACCTAGTCATGTTTGGATTCTTGATACAGGAGCTACACATCATGTATGCCATGACATGAGTTTATTCAATTCCTTTGATGAATCTATTTTTGCTTCACATGTGTTTCGGCCTAATGGTCAAAAGACTAATATTTCCAAAGTTGGTACAATAATGCTTACTTCCCAGATCATGCTGTCTAAAGTTCTATATGTACCAAGTTTTTAATACAATCTGATCTCAGTTAGTGCTCTCACTATAGATGGTTGCTGTTCTTTGATATTCAATAATAATTATTGTGTGATTCAGGGTAAGTCCTCAACCTCTCAGATTGGGAAGGGTAAAAGGATTTGCAATTTATACTACCTCAGTCTTCCAACCTTGGAGAATAGAAATGAAAGCAACTCTCATGATATCTTCATTTCATCTACAGCATTTAATAAGGACCTATGGCATTCTAGACTTGGACACCCATCATTTGTAATAAATCATTAGCAAGACAAAGGATTAATGTTTAGTAGAAGAATTGAAAAAGATTTCCATTGTTCTATATGTCAGTTTGCTAAGCAAAAAATTTATCTTTCAATTCCAATAATAATCTTTCAGCTAAAGTTTTTGACCTTTTACATATTGATGTTTGGGGACCTTCTCATGTGGTTACTTTTAATGGATTCAAATATTTTGTCACTATTGTGGATGATTGCTTAAGGCATACTTGGACTTTTCTACTTAAGAACAAATTTGATGTTTAAGAAGTGATTCCGCAGTTCTTTATTATGGTCAAGACACAATATGGTGTACCTATTAAATGTGTAAGATCTGATAATGCAAAGGAACTTAGATTCTCAGATTCTTTTTCAAAAGCAAGGAGTTATACATCATTTTTCTTGTGTGGAGAGGCCACAGTAGAACTCAGTGGTTGAAAGGAGACATCAACATCTTCTAAATGTAGCAAGGGCATTGTTAATTCAATAAGGCATTTCACTTGGATATTGGAGAGATGCAGTGTTAACTGCAACACATTTGATCAACAGGCTGCCTTCTCCTTTGCTCAAGTTCAGAACACCTTTTAAAATTCTACATTCAAAAGCTCCAAACTATAAGCATCTTAGAACATTTGGCTGTCTCTACTATGCATCTACATTATCCAGTTTAAGACACAAATTCACTCCCAGATCAAAGGCCTGCGTTTTGCTTAGATATCCACCTGGTATAAAGGCCTATAAGCTGTTAGACATTGAATCATGGAGAAATTTTATTTTCAGAGATGTTATGTTCCATGAGACCATCTTTCCCTTTCTTGACAAATTATCTTCAAAAAATATATCTCAACTTCTATAAGAAGCTGTCCTACCACTTCCTTATGATCATCATGGATCTTCCAGTGAACCTTCCAGTGAACCAATAGATTATCACATATCAGATGATACAGTAGATGGCTCTTTTAATGAACTTGTAGCCCACACAAGGTCAACGAGATCAGTTAAGAGGCCTAGTTACCTTCATGACTATCATTGTGGAGCTGTAACATCAAATACTTCCACTATACTTCCACTTTCTCAAGTATTGGGATATGACAAGTTGAGCAACAATTTTAAAGTGGCTGTTATGTCTGTTTCAGCAGATTTTGAACCACAACATTATTCACAAGTTTGTGGCATACCAGAATAGGAAGCAGCCATGGCAGTAGAATTGAAAGCTCTTGAGGACAATCACACTTGGTCCATTGTAGACCTTCTTTATGGTCACAAACCTATTGGTTGTAGGTAGGTCTTTAAGATAAAACAAAAGTATGATGGAACCATAGAAAGACACAAAGCTAGGCTTGTAGCAAAAGGATATACTCAACAAGAAGGGGTGGATTATTTTGATACATTTGCTCCAGTAGCAAAATTAGTACTGTCAAACTTCTATTAGCACTAGCCTCAGTTTATGGATGGTCCCTGCACTAATTGGATGTCGACAATGCCTTCTTACATGGGCATTTGCTTGAAGATGTGTATATGACCATTCCATCTGGTTATAGTCCTAAGGGGAAGCCTAACACACTCACAAATCCTATTTGAAATTAAATAAATCTTTATATGGTCTCAAACAAGCCTCTAGGCAGTGGAATGCTAAATTCACAAATGTTCTAATCAAAGAGGGATTCACTCAATCTACAACAGATCATTCTTTGTTCATCAGGAAGACTACTTCAATTTTTATTGCTCTATTGGTATATGTGGATGACATAATAATAGCCAGCAACAATGAGGTAGCAGTTGAGATCTTGAAGCAAGATCTGGACTCAAAATTTAAATAGAAAGATTTAGGACCTCTCAGGTTCTTTCTTGGATTGGAGATTGCTAGGTCTCCAAGAGGAATATCTGTATTTCAAAGACCATATGCATTACAATTATTATCTGAGGTAGGATTCTTGGGATGCAAACCAGCCAACACTCCAATGGAAGCAAATTTGAAGTTAAATCCAAGTGAAGGAGAATTGATAAGTGATCCATCCATGCACAGAAGATTGATAGGAAGGCTACTGTATCTTACTATCACTAGGCTTGATTTAACATATTCAGTTAACAGATTAAGCCAATTTCTAGCAGAACTAAGAGACCCTCATTTGACAGCAGCTCATATGGTTGTTCAGTACATTAAATCCACACCTGGTCAAGGACTCTTCTTCCCTTCCAAAACTGATGTTTCTTTAAAAGCATATGCTGAAACAAGCTTTCCACTTACTGATGTGCAGTTGAAGATTTTTACAGATGCAGATTGGGCAGCTTGCCCTGACACTAGAAGATCCATATCAGGGTATTGTATATTCCTTGGCGACTCATTGATATCTTGGAAGTCTAAGAAATAGAATACATCATATCCAGATCATCAGCTGAGGCATAGTATAGATCAATGGCAAATGCAACATGTGAACTAACTTGGCTATTATCTTTGCTAAAAGAATTTGGTGTTGAACATTCCAGACCTGCAGTATTGTATTGTGATAATCAATCTGCATTGCATATAGCGGCAAATCCAGTTTTCCATGAGAGGACCAAACATATAGATAGATTGTCATCTGGTTAGAGAAAAGGTTCAAGCCGGAGTATTAAAGACTCTACACGTTTCAAGCAAAAACTAGATTGCTGATGCTCTTACTAAAGCACTACAACCTGCACAATTCAGAGAATTGGTTGACAAGATGGGACTAATAAACATATATGGTCCATCTTGAGGGGGAGTCTTGAAAGCATTGTCAAAGAGTTAGTTGTAGTTAGTTGAAGTTAGTTAGTTGATTGCAAGATAGTTATAGTTAGTTAAATAGTTTGTATAAAATGGAAGCTATACTACTCATTTTTGTAACTTGATTAAATATCCCAGATATTCAATATAGAAGAACACGCAGCTGAATGTTCTTCCTTCCATTTTTATCATTCTGTGATTAAACAAGTTTTCTTCATTTCCTTCATCATTTTGTGATCTTGTAATATGTCCCGAATACATGCCTCCTTAGTCGTTCTCTTAATAGAAACTTTACACATAATCAAATAAATAGATGAAGGGATTATTATGGATAACATTTAATGTATTCACATTTACTATTATTGATGACGTGTAAAGTTTATATTGGAGAGACGGCTAATGAGACAAGTATTTGGAACAACAGATCTAGACTTTTAAAATACATGTTTTTGTAAAATGTTTTGCGAGGATTTGTTTTTATATTATGAATGTTGTTGTGGATTATGGAGTCGTATTGCGGTAAAAAGAGTTAAAAACAAACCGTGCGATTTCGTATCACAGTAAATATATGTGACGTATAGAAAATTTATTTTGTAATGGCTACAAATAAATATAATTTTAACATTTATTGAGGGATAGTAGAATTATTATAAAGTTTTATGAAGGTTTTAAGTGCTATTGTTGACGTTAAAATTTGTATATGGTTAATACTATTGTCATAGTATTCTTTCATAATACCTTTATACCTGATATATGATTAGTAAGTTATTATCGATGTCTATCTCTAACAAGTTATAGCTATCACATCTTTGTGTCATTGAATTTTTTAATTTTATTTATTTACCAAGAGTTTCAAACTAACAAGCAATGGTGGAGCCAAATATCTTTTCTTTGGAGGCACGAATTAAGTGGCAATTTTTTTAATTTTCTTGTTTTTGAAACATGATGAAAGTAATACAAATATTTCGATATCTTATTACAATCATTTTCTACGCATTTCAAATTTTGAAAACGTTGTGTAATTATATCATTATCAATATTGTCAAATACATCCTTCTTAGTACATACGAACAAAGTGTCATTCAACTATTAAAGCTTAGCTTAACAATTGAGGGACGAAGGTAGGGGGTGGGAATGGACTGTAGTCTGGTCTCGCTCCGGATAAAATTGTTATAAGCTAGAGAGAATAAGATAAGAGAATAGAGAGAAACCATGTCTTTTATTATGATGGATCCATATATATATAGGGTTCCAAAGACTTCTAGGGTAATAAAACATATCTAAATGTGATTATCAATATTGTTTTCTATAATTTTATAACAATCTTTCTTTGATGACCATTAGCACAATAATTGTCTTGTTAAAAATCTTGTTTGACAAAAATCAAGTAGGGCAAAATCTGAACGAAGGAAAAAGAGTACAACTACTCTATCTGATTTCAATCAATAAAAATCCTTGTATAAAACAATTTTGGTGAAATACGTTCCATGTTATTGTCTTGTTATAGCTTCCCAAGAATACAATCTTCATACAATATACTTAGTTGACTGTAGTCAGCATGATAGTCCGTTGCAATTATATTAAAAACATAGATCTTGTCTTTGTTCCCTTTTAGGAATCTCGTATACAATTTGTAACACACAAGGATATAATCATGGAGTTATGTTGAAGGTAAATCTATTGTAGATCATGAACATTTACAACTATAATATTTATAATACTTCTCATTAGATATCCTTTATACAAAGAATATGCTTCGTTAAAATCTTATTAGAATTTTTTTTGGCAAATATCTCAATGAAGGAAAAAGAGTACATTATTCTTTTGGATACACTATGAAAGTTGCCTCATTAAAAACCTTGCCAGAAAACCCAATAGGACAAAATCTCAGCCAATGAAAAAGAGTACAACGAATATTTACTCACCCTCATGATAATATCACTTGAGATATGTAATTTGATCGACAAAAAGTTGAACTGTATGTTTCAAGCATATTAAATCCTCCAAAGATTTATATATATAGTATTATTAGTCACGCTAGATGAGTTGATTATAACCATATTCATTACACGCATAATAAGTGTCATGCATTGACAAGCTAATAAGATATTGATTTGTGATTAATTTACATAAGCCCTTGCAACACCTTTAGGTGGTCAAACGGTAGGTCTAGAAACTTCAGGTTTCTCTAGTGAGTTTAATTTTACTTAGATTACCTTTTTTAATTTGACCAATTAATTCTTTGACAGATTTATTTCAATATTCTCGCTTCCTTTATTATGTGAAGCGCTACATTATTTACAAAAGTGTTGTCAAACAACATTTCCTCTTTGATTACATTCTTTCCCCATAACGACATAACTTATTAAGATCTCTTCATTTTCAATATTTAAAGTACCAGAACCTTTTATGGGATTTTACAATTAGTTATGTCCAATTACTCTCCAAGAGTATACGCCTCCTTAATGAGACCATCTTTATAATTGACTCTATTTTAAATTTGAGGATTTTTGTTTTGGAATCAAATGCATCACGTTTCAAGCGTGCTATTAATTTACAAATAAATCATCTGTCAAACTTTTAGTTTGTATTGTCTTGTGCGAAGATCTAAAAAACATAATATGATATATTTTCATGTATTTTTTTCAGCTACTTAATTTCTTCTCCTAATGTTGAGAAAACTGTCTTATAAAAATAAAAGTCGGCAAACCGTATTATAAAATATCACCTGTTAGGATTTAAGATATATTATAAGAGTTCAAACTAAAGATGTATTCTCAGCGTTCTTTAATGTCCATCTCAGTGCACTATGGTGTACTGATTTTACATATATTACACTATCAAAAATTATTAGATAGATAATATTATGCTCTGAACATAAGCCAACTATAGTGGAGATAATTTTGATGTTGGTATCATGTGTACAAGTGTTGATGCATACAAAATAACATTCCCTAGAAAAAAAAATGTATTACGTTCTCAATAATAATAATGGTTTAGAAATTAATTTGAGGCGTTTAACAAATAATAGTGCTAAACCACTTATCATCATCTCAACTAGTATTTATTAAAAGTTTGAGAATTAGGTTCACTAGCATTAACATGAAACACATCTTGATTGTATAATCTGAAAATTATGTTCGTAATTTAACATTTGAGCTAGTAATCTGGCAAACTTCAAGTTGCGAAGAATAACACTATACAATCATCTAGTAGATGTACTTATTATATGCAAATAATATCTAGATGGTCAACCTGGAGGGTGACAGTGCCTTATTTATAAATCACTTTAAATAATTTCCAAAAATTAGGGAATTCAGCCCTGATTTTAGCTAGTGGTTTACATACCATGAGAACTAGCAACACATAATCTTCTGGTTTGACACGGCTCCCTTCATCTATGTAGAGAGGTAAATCAAAATACATTGTAAAATGTTGCATCTGTGGTAATTTAGGACATGACTCCTTTCATTGTTTATCTAATAAGAAATTGATTAATAAACAAATGAGACATCATATCAACACTAAAGTAAGACAAATTTGGAGTTAGAAAAAGTGATTTAAATTGTTATATGGTTGATGTTGCCTATAGAACATTTGTTGTTGGAAATTTGTTTAGTAATATTGGTTTTGACCAACTTTGACCAATTATTTAAGCAGAGCCCGTTAGTCGAGTACAAGAATTATAAGGCCATATGTGTGCTACTGCGTGAGTAGATTAACATAGTATATTTAGTTGCTCAAATCAATTTCGGATGAATGAGAAATTAAGGTTCAAAGTGAATCACTTAAATACATGAATATTGTTGAAAAATGGGAATAGAATATTGCAGAATATTCTAGAATCTGTTTGGATGAAAAGTCGTGTCATTTTTGGACATGTCTTTTCTTAACAGTCACGTCTTTTTATCTTAGAGACATATCTTTTGGACATGTGCTTTTTTAATAAGACATGTATTTTGGATGTGCCTTTTTAGAAAGTTGTCTTTTGATACACAACTTTTCAGATATTATTAATAGGCCCCTTGTGATTGCAATTTAAATCACATCACTTTCAACCAAATGTCTCTACACTTTTTGCATAAAGTTCAAGTCCAGTTTCTATTTAAAGAGAGAACAAAATGGTGTCTGGTTCGTTGTTCTCTTAATTTGGAGTGCTCAATTTACGAAAAGTGGCCGAGAAACCGTAAGCACTTGTGCAAGGCAATTTCGTTTTAAGGAGAAATAGTCAAATTCTTGCCTTGATCGAATCTATTTCTTCATTTCTCGATATTTCTGTAAGTCGTCATTTTGCTCGTTTGCATGCACGTGATTAAATTGTCAAAATTAAATAATGCACTAATTTTACCATCATTTGTTCCTAACTCTTGGTATTTTGATAGTGGTTGTTCTAGATATATGACTGGTAATCGATCTTATCTAACTAATTACAAGAGTCATGCAGGTGGTTTGGTTACCTTTGGTGACGGGTCACAAGATAAAATTGAAGGTGTAGGCACTATCCTGATTGATGGATTTTCTATTTTAAAAGAATTACTTTTCGTTGTAGGTCAAAAAGCTAACTTAATTAGTATAGGCTAACTGTGTGATGATAAACACTTAGTTATATTCTCAAAAAAATCATGTAAAGTCTTGAAATATGATGGTAATTGTATTCTACATAGTATTAGGTCTAGTGATAAATGTTATCTTCTTGACACCAAATTATTTGTCATGTTTCAAAGACTAACTCTACTGATCTATGTCACAAACAGTTGGGACATTTGAACTACATTGATCTATTGAGACTAATAAAATTTAATACAGTACGAGGTGTTCCTAAACTCACTGAAAAATATGAAGGATTGTGTGGTTCATGCCAGAAAGGTAAGAAAACCAAAAGTACACACAAGCAATGCCAGTTTCTTGTTACATCTCATTTATTAGAATTACTTCACATGGATTTGATGATACCTATTCAAACTGAAAGTATTGCTGGCAAAAAATATATCTATGTTTGTGTTGATGACTTTTCTAAATATACTTGGGATACATTTCTTAAGAGAAAAGTATGATGTTTTTGAAAGATTTAAAATTTTGCATCTAAAATTAACAACAAATTAACACTTTGAGGGGATAAAAATAATGAGGATTAGAAGTGATCATGGGAGGGAGTTTGAAAATGCCATTTTCTCTAAATTATGTGAAAAAAATAACATATTTCATGAATTCTCTACTCCTAAAACCTTTGAATAAAATGAAGTTGTGGAAAGAAAAAATAGGTCTTTACAAGAGATAACTAGAATAATGCTAAACAGTAAGAAACTTCCTATATAATTGTGGGCTAAATCTATTAGTACTACTTATTATATTTTGAATCGTGTGTCTTTAAGAATAGTTACCACTCAAATCGCCTATGAAAACTGGAAAGGAAGAAAACTGAACCTCAAGTATTTCTATACTTTCGGTAGCAAGTACTATGTTTGAAATGATCGGGAACACTTATGTAAATTCGATTCAAAAAGTGATGAGAGAGTTTTTATTGATTATTCTGAAAACAGCCAAGCTTAAAGAATTTGTAACATGCGTACTCAAACTATCATTGAATCTATCATTGTAAAAATTGATGACACTGATGATTTTTCATCTTATTCACATGAACCTAATATTCAGACTTTGGAAAAATAGGTTGATGGAAGTCAAAACACTCGAGACAACCATGTGTCTGGTTGAAACAGATATAGACAGACTGAAGTGCCATCATCAAGTTCTAGTGTCTCTGCCCTTGCTCCTGGATATTTTGACGTACCAAATTCAAATAATGAAAATAACACGAGAATGCAACCTCCTTCTTGGATACAGAAGGCATACCCATTGAACAATATACCCTTAGATTCCGGTGAAGGTATGGTAACTAAGAAGAAGCTTGCTAATGAGCTTGGAAATGTTTCCTACACTTCACAGATTGAACCCAAAAATATAAATGAAGCAATTGATGATAAAAATTGGGTTCTAGCCATGCATGAAGAGCTAGCTCAATTTGAAAGAAATGAAGTATGAGAACTTGTACCTCGACCTGAAGACACAAATATGATTGAAACATAGTGGATCTTTAAAAATAAATCTGATAAACATGGTAACATAGTTAGAAATAAGTCACGCTTGGTTGCACAGGGATACACACAAGTGGAATGAGTGGATTTTGATGGAACGTTAGCCCTGTAGCTCGACTTGAGTCCATTAGAATCCTACTATCCGTATCATGTCAAATGAAGTTCATGCTCTACCAAATGGATGTCAAAAGTGCCTTTTAAAATGAGATTTTGAATGAAGAAGTCTATGTTGAGCAGCCTAAGGAATTTGTTGTCCCTTATTCTCCCTACCATGTGTTCAGACTTAACAAGGCCTTATACGAACTAAAACAAGCTCTTTGCGCTTGTTATGAACCACTGACCATGTTCTTGTTAGAACAAGATTACAAAAGTAGGATAGCAGACAAAACTTTGTTTATCAAACATCTCAAAACTGGATTAATTGTTGCACAAATCTACGTTGATGATATTGTGTTTAGTTCTACCTCAGAAATAAAAACCAGGGAGTTTATTACACTTTATGTAACATGAATTTGAGATGAGTATGGTTGGTGAATTAAACTTCTTTTTAGGTTTATGCATCAAACAGATTGGATCAGTGATTTTTATCTCATAGGCTAAGTATGCTAAAAATTTGGTCAAGAAGTTAGGTCTTGAGCAGACCAAGTCAGTTGGAACTCCCATAGCCACATCCTTGAAGATCTCTAGAGAAGACCAAGTTAGTGTTTTGACTAATAAAAAGAAATATATGAAAAATATAAAAAAGTGGGTCAACAATTTGAGTACTCAAAATAAAAATTGCTATTGCACTCTTGTTTGGAATGCATATATTCTATTATTTAAAGAGACATTTTTAGATGATGACTGGTTTGAAATACATCTCTGTACTTATCTTCTCGACAAGATTCAATTTGGTTTATTGAGATGAGTTATGATTGACTGGTCTAGTATGTCCTATCACACACTCACATCTTAATATGATAAAATAATTGGATATAACTATGCACATACATCAGATTGGAATATTCTTGTTTACCTTGATATTTTTGGACTAGTTGTATAATATGTGGACCGTGAACTTTTTTCATAAATAAAAATTCATCTATACTGTATAAAAGATTCTCATTAATTTTGTGTGATTGATTTGTGTAGGCTTTTTGTGGATTTTCAATCAACAGTCTAAACCTGGCAGTAAAATCAGTATCCACTAAGAAAAGTTTTGGAACAATAGAATTTGTTATCTTGTCTGATTTTTTTTATAAAAAATAATTAAAAAAATTCTGTTTTTAATTCAAGAAATTAACTTGTTGAAATTTAAAAATTTAAAAATTTGGTCATGGGAAGTTTATGTTTTTAAATGTCATTCAACAATTTTATATAACTTTTAACTTGTCCAGAAATTTCAGTTACTCACTGCTGCAATATATTCAAACTTCACCCTTTCTAAATCAGGCTTCTAAGGTTTTTGATCATTAAATCAGACTTGGTGCAATTCTCTTCATTCAAAATTCGAATTTCATTTTTCTTCTTGCTCTCGATACTTCCTAAGATTTATTTTAGATTCATATCAATGGCTAAGACCAAGATACCCAAATCAAAACCCCTGGGGAGTCATTCAAGGATGTTGCTACTCCAGTATCTGCTGTTGAATCTGAGAAGGGGCCACAAATGTCGTTGGTGAGGAGTTTCCAGCGAAGTGCACAAAGAATAGAGCAGTCTAATTCAGATCCTGACACTCTTCCAATAGTTGTTGCACCTCCGGTTGAAACATCTACTAACATTTTTGCTTACAAGTCACCGGCCAGTCACTCAAAGTCTCAATTCGTTCAAATATCTAAAGATCCAGTCACTTTTCTGAGCATGAATGTTTCCAAAAGTGCCCAAGAAGATGATGATGGTATTGAATTTGAACTAGAGAAATTTGATGAAGAAAGAGATGAAGGCTCTGGAACTGGTGATAGTGGGTCACAACATCTTCAAGTAGAAGAAGACTGTCATGAGGATGAGGAGACATGAGTTGATAAGTCTGAACACTGTCACAGGTGGTGAAAATGTTGAAGGTAACTATCTGGTTCTAATTTTGACGTCAATTCTTCGGAGTCTACTCATACTTCCTCTCCACCAAGAAAGGCCACGAGGGTTGAAAAAAAAGGCAAAATTGGGGAGGGTGTTGAAGAGTCCACACCTGCAAGTCAGAACAGGCCACCCACTGCCTCAAGAGGTGCTTATACATTACTGTCTACACCTATTTCAGACCCCCAGATGTTAAGGTTTGAGACCTTGACCAGAGGTAGGCACTCTGTTAATCCTCTAAATTACTACTTTTGTCTAAAGTTGCTGAGAGTATGTTTCTTTCATTCACCTCCTATTGCAAGTTCAATGTTGAATGCAAGGTGGCTATTTATTAGTTTGTTTATTTTGATCTCGATGAGATTGTTGGTTTTCATAAACTACATAATTTGTTGAGTTTCTCTGGGCAGTTTAATAAAACTCTTGTCAAGGAATTCATGGCATATATTTCAAAAAATTTGGGTAAGGCTACAAATGAGTTTAGGTGGCAAGTGTATGTCAGAGGGAGACATGTTACGTTTAGTCCTAACTCTCTAAGGATTGACTTGGTTTGGATGAAGTGGCTATCACTAGTGACGATGTATTAACTAAGGACAGTATTGCCCAAGAGATAACTGGTTCTGCCTAGCCAAAAACTGGTGAATTGACTACTTCCAGACTTCTGCCAAAATACAAAATTCTCCACCAGATCTTAATCAACAACATTGACCCCTTGACTCAAAGATCTGACATTTCAGGAGACAGTGCCATTATATTGTGTAAGCTGGAGATACAGTTGAGCGTTGATCAGGTTAAAATGATTTTTGATAGAATTGTCTATGAGGGGCCAAGAAGGGCTAATCAGTACAAACTGCCCATCCATCGCTCATTCATCATTTTCTTGCACACCAAGGAGTGCCTCCTACGGATTCAGACAAGTTATCAGAAGATATTCCTACCTTGGATGTCTATGTGTTTTCAAATTTGGGTGGAATCCCGCATCCCACTCCCAGGGTTCCAAAGCATGTTCTATCTTTTGTCGACCAGTCTGGGCATTTCAATGCTCTGAAGACTCAGCTGCAGCTACTCAGAACTCAAGTAGAACAACTTTTTTCATTGACCAAAAGTTTCTATGATGAATTTGATTTCACATGTATGGTCTTGAAAAATATTGAATATCTAAGAGATGCACATATCAAGTCTGCTTACTGCATTGTCACACTGGAATTCTTCGCACACCTTGAAGATTAAGAGGAGGTCCCGGATACTGATCCTATGGTTAGGCCAGCTACCCTCCACCTGATGCTCCTAGGCTAACTGCCCCTCCATCTACTTCTTTATCCTCTGCTCCTACCCACAAGCGAGGCAGAAAACCATCAGTGTCTGCTGTAAAGAAGTTAAAACCCTCTTAGAACTAACTGTCTTTGCTTCTAATTTCTGTATATTAGAAGTATTTGGTTCTAACTGATATTAGATAACTGTACTAACTACTATATTTTAATTTACTTTCCTTCTGCTTTCTCTCCTCTTGCTATTTTCTTAGGCTGTTTTATTACAAAAAGAGAGAGTAGTAGTGTTTTTAAATTTCTTGTGGTATACTGGTAATTTGCTAAGGGAAAGTATTATTAAGTATGTGTCTAATGTGTGTGGTGATTAGAAACGTTGATTATTCATATGACCTGTGAGCAATGAGCCTTCTATAATGATACTCATATTTATTGATCGCTGAAGGAGTTTTTTGTTTAAACACTAAGGGGGAGAAATGACCCTTCTATAATGATGCTCATGTTTAATAATCGTTCACATGGTTAGCACACACCACACATGCATTAAAAATCAGAGAGTTATGTTTTGTAATTAATCAACGCCAAATGGGGAGATTGTTGGAAAAAATATGGTGTCATCTTTTTTATATTGACTCACTTAATATTACTGATTTTTAATGATAAAAGAGTAGGTAAGCATGTACGTTATGGCTGGACACATTGCTGTGGTAAGCAGATCTTTATTCCAGATCTGTAGGTTGCATATTTTATTCTGTTTTCTTACATAATATAATTTGATCGCGTTAATATCAAGAACAGACCTCATGTAGGTTAAAGTACATTATCATATTTTCTTGGATTTTTGTAGGAATGAAATATTTAAGAATGGTCTTGAGTTTCTTAAATACTTTCTTTCTACAAATTTAGAATATCTTTTTATATCTTTCATACTAATTTTCTTACCATTCTTATTGCAGATTTTTCGGTAAGAAATAATTCTTAATTTGATTATTACTTTACCTATAAATAAGAGTACAAATTAATAAGAACTTAAGCTTTGAACATATAATTTTGGTTCTTGTTCTCCAAACTCATAACCGGCCGAATCCATGGTGTATGAACAAGACATAAATCTTCATTGATTAAGTTTCAAAAGAAAAAGGTTTTCTTCAAACTCATTGAAGAATAACAAATAAATTGGTGATCAAAGAACAATTCTATATCTTGATTAATCTACTTGGCGTAGAGTTAAGAATGAGAGTTTTTAATCCAAGTGATGGTTGCGGACAAGTAAAATAGGAAAATAGCCATAAAGTTAAGACTGGTGAGTTTGATTCCACTTCATCAATAAGTCAAAAGGAGAAAAACCAAAAAGGAGTTGATTTATATTCTTTTGATTGTTATTTTATTAATTTTGCGAAATTATAGAAACCAGATACTATTGTATTTTTTATCAAGATTATTAGTGGATTATTTTTACCCATGGCATAGTAGCTCGTGGAAGTTTTCTTTCGGGGTTTACTACGTTACATTTTGTCTTCACATGTAATTCTTTAAATTCTTCTCTAAACAAACACTACAAGAAATTTCACTTTTAACAATAAAATTTTTTGTCGTAAAAAGTCATTTTTAGGTTGTTTTGTCGAAAAATAGTCGTCGGAGACTTTACAAGACCAAAATTTTCGTTGTTAAAAGTGAATTTTCTTGTAGTGAAACCGTTGTTAAACAAACACTGCCTGAACCTACTTGTAAAAGTCAGAACTGCTTTTCATTATAACGCGTCAGTTCTGACTGCGTTCTGTTCACTGCTTATTTAATTAAAATTAATATTGTTTTTAATTTTATTAATAGAGGTTTTAGAACTCTCACAATATGAATAAAGATCCCCATTTTCTCAAGTCCACCTTTGACAGAAAATGTATAAAATCCAACCACAAAATGCCGAGAAGGCATAAAAATCTAACCGAAGATGATTAAAAATCAACACCCAAGAAAATATACTCCCATTTCTCTTCAATCTTCATCGCCATGATCACCAGTCCAGCCTTCTTTTCTTCACTTCTCAACATATCCACTTCCAAAATCAAAATCACATATACCCCTTTTGCTAAAATCAGTTTATGTTCAAGAAAAAAGCTATTTTCACTGATTTTCGCCCAATAAAATCCATTTCCACTACAATTGTCGGCAACCCATGAGCACATTCTTGTCCTCTAAATTGGGTTCGTTCTCGAATAATTATTATTGTATTTTTTAGCCCAACGTCGAATTCAAAGAGTCAATAATAAGCAATCAAAATCAAATATGTTATAGCATGATTATAGTAAATTTTAACATATTACATATAAGTCGGTCTAGGCAGGGCCGGTCATTCCTTGAGGCAAGTGAGGCCCTTCTCTCAGGCCCCCCGAAAAAAATTTAATTATTTAGTTTTGCTAACTAATGGGCCGACCAAGAAATTTTGGTCAAAGGCATTGATTCCCATCAGCCATCCCATATTCCTTTTCCATTACCCAACATCTGTAATTTCGCTCACTTTTCTAATTCGCTGTCGACGACTTCGACGGATTGTGGCACGACTCCTACCTATTCACTTCCAAGTCCCAAGTCTCAACTTCACTTGGCCCCCATTTCTCCTTGGTCCCTCAAATCCTTAACTACAATTCTACAAACTCCAAGCTATTTTATGTAAATACATCCATTAATCATTTAATCTTTATTTTTTTTTGTTCTTGTAAATTATTTTTGCTTGATTATTTTACAATGTTTAGTGTTATAATTTAATTTTAGATTGTGTTTGTTGGAAAAATATGGTGTCATATTTTTTCATCCTTTCATATTGGCTCACTTAATTAATATTACTAATTTTTAATGAAAAAAGAGGAGTAGTGTTTATGTTCTCACTAGTCACATTGCGGTCAGTTTTGAGTGACGAGATGGTAAGCAGATTATTTTTCAGACAAGTGGATTCTGTTTACTTATATAAAATAATATGATCACGTGAATATCAAGAACAACTCTCTTGTAGGTTAAATGACAGTGTCTTATTCTCTTGGATTTGTTTAGGAAGAAAATATTTAAAGATAATCTTGAGTTTCCTAAATACCTTCTACAAATCTAGAATATCTTTTTAGATATTCTTTCATACTAATTGTCTTATCATTCTTATTGCAGATTTTTAGACAAGAAATAATTCTTAATTTTATTATTACTTTACCTATAAGTAAGAGTACAAATCAATAAAGAATTAAGCTTTGAACATACAATTTTGGTTCTTGTTTCTCTAAGCTCAAACCGACCGAATTCTTGGTGGATGAACAATACACAAAGTTTCATTGATTTAGTTTCAAAGAAAAAAGGTTTTCTTCAAACTCATTGAAGAATAAAAAACAAATTGGTGCTCAAAGAACAATTCAATATCTTGCTCAATCTACTTGGCGTAAATTTAAGAATGGGAGTTCTAAATCCAAGTGGTGGTTGCGGTCAAGTACAATAGGAAAGTGGGATAAAGTCAAGACCGGTGGGTTTAATTCCATTTCATTAACAAGTCAAAATGAGAAATATCAAAAGGGAGTTGATCCATATTCTTTTGATTGTTATTTTGTTAATTTTTCAAAATTACAAAAATCAATACTATTGTATTTTTAATTAAGATTATTAGTAGATTGTTTTTATCCATGGCATGGGGGCCTGTGCATGTTTCTTTTCGGGGTTTACTTCGTTATATCTTGTGTTCATATTTAATTATTTAAATTCTGCTCTAAACAAATTAAGTAAACAAACACTGATTTAATCTGGCAATACGCATCAAAACTACTTTTCAATACAACACACCAATTCTAACTGCATTCTGTCCACTGCTCATTTAATTAAGATTAAAATTATTTTTTAATTTAATTAATCTAGGTTTTAGAACTTTCAATTAGTATAAGAGCGGGTACATTTCTATAAGTGTGATCCAAAAAACCTAGATATGGACGGAGCTCTGTTTAAACCACCTGTTTTAGATGGTACTAATTATGCCTATTGGAAACATAGGATTCAAGTCTATATCCAATCTCTTAATGAAAAATTTTGGCACTCTATTATCTATGACTATAAAACTCATTAAAAGGGTGTAGAAAGAGAGAAAAAGGCAGACGAGTGGGCAACGACTGATTTTAATTATACTATCTGGAATTCCAAAGCTTTAAATGCCATATTCTCTTTTGTAGATTCTAATCAATTTTGTTTGATTTCTACTTGTCAGGTCGCTAAAGAAGCTTGGGACATCTTAAAGATTGCTCATGAGAGAACCTTTATTGTTAACTCATCCAAGCTTCAAATACTTACTCTTCAATTTAAACAACTGACCATGAGAGATGATAAACAATTCAAAGACTTCTATGCAAAACTCAGTGACATCACCAATACATCTTATACATTGGGAAAGAAATACTCAGAGAGTAAAACTGTAAAGAAAATTCTCAAATTCTTGCCTCACCGTTTTCACTCTAAAGTAACTGCCATTGAAGAAAGCAAGGAGATTGAGAAAATGAAGGTTAAAGAATTAGTGGGATCAATGATGACATATGAACTACATCTACAAAGGAGAAAGAAAGAAAAATGATCTGGTATTGCCTTTAAAATAGAAAAAGATGAAGAAGAGATTGATGGCAAGGAAAGTAAAACTGATGAAAACACGGCCATGCTCACCAAAAAATTTATACAATTTCTAAAAAAAATTAGAAAGGCAAAAACTTGAATAACCTACTTCAACAAAAGAAGAGATTTATGAACAACACAAGGCAAAACTCCACTACATATATGAATAGATCTGATAATTGGATTCAATGTCATGAGTGTGAGGGCTTTGGTCACATTGCCTTTGAATGTGCACATACTCTAAAGAAATCTCGTACCAAGAAGGCTATGAATATTACTTGGAGTGAAGATGATAAAAAGGATTCAGACTCAAACGAGGACGACAAAACTCATCGATGATCGTGTAACGCGTCTCTAATCGCGAACTTACGATGCAATGCTGATTGTGTAAATATTGACTACAAGTTTTGACTCCTTGACTACAACATCTGAATGACCAAACCGTGTGTGTCCTAACTGCATCAGTGTGAACAAACAATTAAAAGATGAACAGGAGAAGAATTTTTATATTCATGTCATGATGGAATTTTTGAAAGATGATAAGACAGCAATTGATACTAAAAATGACACTATAACCAACCTCTTAAAAGAAAAGGACGATCAAACTATAAACCTTCTTGATGAATTAAAAAAAATCAAAAGAAAGGGCCAAGTAACTAACAATTGGAGCCTCTCGCTTGAGTGAAACCCTAAGCTATAGAAGAACTCTAAACGTCCAATAAGGTTTGGGATATGTTGGAAAAGGTAAAGGAAAAGTTGGGAATTAGATCAATTTCGTCAAAGAAACGTAGTCTACTATATTTTTAGACAAAACTGCTCCCATTGTCGTCAAGACTGAGGCTGACTCGCCTATGCAGGTTTCTGACCAATGCCAAGACTAAAAAACAGTCACGGCCGTAAGTTAGACAACCAATGTATCAATGCAGAGAGGTAAATCAAATTACTTTGCAAAATGTTGCATCTATGGTAATCTAGGACATGATTCATTTTGTTGTCTATCTATCAAGAACTTGGTTAATAGACAAATGAGACACCATAGCAACACTAAAGTATGACAAATTTGGGTTATAAAAAGTGATTTAAATTGTTATATGGTTGATGTTGCCTATAGAACTTTTATTCCTAACTCTTGGTATTTTGATAGTGGTTGTTCTAGACATATGACTGGTAATCGATCATAACTAATTAACTACAAGAGTCATACAAGTGGTCTGGTTACCTTTGGTGATGGAGCACAAGGTAAAATTGAAAGTGTAGGCACTATCCTAATTGATGGATTCTCTCCGTTAAAAGAAGTTCTTTTTGTTGTAAGTTTAAAAGCTAACTTGATTAGTATATGCCAACTTTGTGATGATAAACACGTAGTTATGTTCTCAAAAAATTCTTGTAAAGTCTTGAAATATGATGGTAATTGTATTTTACATGGTACTAGGTCTAGTGATAAATGTTATCTTATTGACACCAAAATTACTTATCATATTTCAAAGACTGAATCTACCGAGTTGTGGCACAAATGGTTGGGACATTTGAACTATATTGATCTATTGAGAGTAACTAAATTAAATGCAGTACGAGGTGTTCCTAAGCTTATTGAAAAATCTGAAGGATTGTATTGTTCATGCCTAAAAAGTAAGCAAACCAAAAGTACTCACAAGCAAAGTAAGTTTCTTGCTACATATAATGTATTAGAATTACTTCACATGGATTTGATGGGACCTATTTAAACTGAAAGTATTGGTGGCAAGAAATATATCTATGTCTACGTAGATTTTTCTAGATATACTTGGGTAGATTTCTTAAGAGAAAAGTTTAACGTTTTGGAAAGGTTTAAATTTTTGCACCTAAAAATAACAACATAAAAACACTTTGAGGGAATAAAAATAATGAGGATTAGAAGTGATCATAGGAGGGAGTTTGAAAATGCTACTTTTTCTACATTCTGTGAACAAAATGGCATTTTACATGAATTCTATGCTCCTAAAACCCCTAAACAAAATGGAGTCGTTGAAAGGAAAAATAGGTCTTTACAAGATATGGCTAGAGTAATTCTAAACACTAAAAAACTTCATATTAAATTGTGGGTTGAATCTATAAGTACTACTTGTTATATTTTGAATCGTGTGTCTTTAAGAACAAGAACCACTCAAACTCCATACGAAATTTGGAAAGGAAAAAAACAAAATCTCAAGTATTTCCATACATTCGGCAGCAAATGCTATGTGTTAAATGATCGGGAACACTTGGGTAAATTCAATTCAAAAAGTGATGAGAGAGTGTTTATTTTGTAAACAGCCGAGCTTACATAATTTATAATATGAGGACTCAGACTATCATTGAATTCATGACACTGATGATCTTTCATTCTTATTCACAAGAACCTAATATTCAGACTTTAGAAGAACAGGTTGATGGGCATCAAAATACTCAAGACAACTATGTGTCTATTCCAGATAGTGATAGACAGACAGAACTCCCAACATAAAGTTCTGGTGTCTCTTTCCTTGCTTCGGGAGGTTATGACGTAACAAACACAAATAACGAACAGAACACGAGAAGACAACCTCCTTACTGGATAAATAAAGCATACCCATTGGACAATGTACTCTCAGATTTTGGTGACAGTATGCTGACTAGGAAGAGGCTTGCTAATGAACTTGGAAATAAATATTTGCTACACTTCACAAATTGAGCCCAAAAATATAAATGAAGCAATTGTTGATAAAAATTGGATTTTAGCCATGCATGAAGAGCAAGCTCAATTTGAAAGAAATGAAGTGTGGGAAATTGTTCCTCGGCCAAAGGACACAAATGTGATCATGACAAAGGTGATATTCAAAAATAAATCGGATGAACATGGCAACATAGTCAGAAACAAGACACACTTGGTTGCACAAGGATACACTTAACTAGAATGAATGGATTTTGATGAAACAGTTCCACATGTGGCTCGACTTGAATCTATTAGACTTTTACTATATGTGGCATGTCAAATGAGGTTCAAGCTATACCAAATGGATGTCAAAAGTGCATTTCTGAATGAGATTCTGAATGAAGAAGTCTATGCTGAACAACCTAACGGATTTGTTGATCTTTATTCTCCCGACCATGTGTTCAGACTAAAAAAGGCCTTATACAGACTAAAGCAAGCTTCACGTGTTTGGTATGAACTATTAACCATGTTCTTGTTGGGACAAGGATACAAAAGATGAGGAATTGACAAAACGTTAATCATCAAACACCTCAAAACTGGATTAAAAGTTGTACAAATCTACGTCAATGATATTGTGTTTGGTTCTTCACTAGTAACAAAATCTAGGGAGTTTGTTACACTTATGCAAAATAAATTCGAGATGAGTATGGTTGGTGAACTAAACTTCTTTTTAGGTTTGTAGATCAAACAGGTTGGATAAGGGATATTTATCTCACATACCAAGTATGCTAAACATCTGGTGAAAAATTCGGTCTTGAAAATACCAAGTCATTCAGAACCCCCATGACCATGTCCTTAAAAATCTTCAGAGATGACCAGGTCAAGGAGGTTGACTTTAGTTTGTACTGGAGCATGATAGACAGTTTGTTGTACCTGACTGCAAGCTGTCCTAACATTTCATTCAGTGTTGGAGTCTGTGCACGTTATTAGGCCAAACCAAAAAGAATCATATCTTGCAGTTGTAAAGCGAATTATTCGCTATATTAACTATACTTTTATGGTATACTAATGATACTAACTCTCATCTTGTAGGTTACACTGATGCTGACTGGGATGGAAACATTGATGATAGGAAAAGCATGAGTGGAGGATGTTTCTAAATTGGTAAAATCTCATTGTATGGTTAAATAAGAAACAAAACTCTATTTCCTTATCTTCCCTATCTACTGCAGAAGCAAAGTATATTGTTGCTGGTTGTTGTTGCACTCAGTTACTCTGGATGAAACAAATGCTATGTGACTATGGTATTGATCAAGATTCTGTTATTATATTCTGTGATAACACTAGTGCTATCAGTATTTCTAAAAATCCTATTCAGCACTCTAGGACCAAACATATTGATATTAGACATCATTTTATTAGAGATTTGGTCGAGAAAAAAATAATTACTTTGGAACATATTCAGACTGAGTATTGGTTAGCTGATTTGCTCACCAATGCCTTAGATTCTGCTAGATTTGGGACTCTACGAAAAGCCATGGGCATATGCTGAATGCATTAATAATAATATAAAAAAATGTATACTTAGTAGAAGTAGCATTTTTTTTGTTTTGAATTCATCATGTGTGTTTGTTTTGCATTTACTTTACTATTTATATTTAAAAAATGATAAATAAAAAAGAAGGGGGAGTTCCTCCAAATAGCATATGAAATAAATGTATGATTGGTCTATGAATATTAGGATTAAGTTGGATCAACCAATCAGTATGGTATGGCTTATTAAACTTACGATAAAATATGCTCAGATAAGCACACTTTGAATGAGTAGTTTATTCAGAGGAATGGGGGTAGCTTGGTTGGGATTGAAGTGGCTTAAGTGGTAGAAAAATGGGGCTGAACATAGAGACTTGGGGCCAATTTTTCCTTCAGGGCAAATGGGGGTATTTGGCTGACTTTGAAGTGGAGATAGTGGGCTGAAAAATAAGGGACAGGGCTGGTTTTCTTCGGGTTTAGGGACTATTTGGGGGTGTTTTTCTGAGAGCGAATAAGGGTTGTTTGGGCGTTTTTCTGGTAGCAAAAGGTGGGCTGAGTTTTGGGTTAAATACGAGTGGGTAATTGGACTGAAATTGGGCTCAAACTAAGGTAAATAAATAGATTGAAATAGGGCCGAAACTAAGGTGAATAAATGGACTGAAATTGGACCGAAACTAGGTTAATAAATGGACCGAAATTGGGTTGAGAAAATGTTTAAAATTTGATTGGTTTCAAATATGAACGGTTGACCTAAAATTATCCAAGAATTAACTCGAGAAAAATTATTCGATGTAAGAAAATTAAACAAGGCTCGATGATATATAATGTTTCATATTCGTCAAATAAGATTTTAAGGCAAACACGTGCAACATTTAATGTGGCTAAAAATATTTTAAATCGTACTAGGAAGTTCGTAGCAACGCCAAGAGTTAAAATTTTATTTTCATGAAATTAAATGACGAAAATTTTCCGGTCGCTACAACTCTTCCCACTTAAAATAATTTCTTTTTCGAAATTTAACTTACTTACGAGGTTCAAGTACTTAGCTAAGACATCTTCTTCTCTTTCTCAAGTGATCCCATCATCCTCGTGCCTATCTCACTGAAGTTTAACTAATAGAACTTTCGGTTTCTCTGAACATTGACTTTTCTATCTAGAACCACCACATGCGCTGCTTAGCAAGTAATATCATTTTACATGTCCAACAACTGAATTTACCACATGCGTAGGGTCCTGCACATACCTCTTTAGCATTGAAATGTGGAATACGTCATGCAATGCTGAGATGTTGACCGATGTGAAAGGAAAGCAAATGAAATGTGGAGTACATCGAGAAGAAGAGAATAAGAAAGTAACTTATTTATAGGAGTAGTGGTGCTTAGGAGTTTGAGCTTTTACTTTTCGTAGTAGCTGGTCTAGTCTATTGGCAAAAGGAAGGAACCCGACACCGCTGCTTTTGCCTGATTGTCTGAAGTGAAATAGCCTTCCCGCTTAGCTATCAATCGGCTAAATCAAGGAAATAGGAGTTAGATCTAGATATGATCTTTCCCATAAAGCTAAGCATGCCAAAAAAATCTGTAATCCAGAGCAAGGATGTTCTCAGAAGACTAGCTATAAGGAAAGATTTCCTTCAATAAGGAGGCAAGTTGACCCCGTTCTAAAAGAAGAGTCTAATACTGATCTTATAAAGGAGTAAATCCTTCTCACTTCACTCTTCTTAACCGACGGCAAGGAATTAGGAAAGAAAAATGTCACATCAGGAAAAGAATACGTCCTTTTCAGGATAAGGTTTGGCAGGATAGATTGAATTAATAGAGAAGTGAGGACAAAGGAGCAGTTGAGATGGTACGAATGGGATGATCTGGTGACAATGCCAGACGATACGCCACATTTCTAATTTTCTCAATAATTTCAAACGGGCCAATGAACTGTGGTCTTAACTTTCATTTCTTTCCAAAATGCAGAATTCATTTCATTTGGGTTACCTTCAGAAAAACTTTTTCGCTGATCCCGGACTCTAATTATTTTCTCATTTTATCGATATAATTTTTTTTACAATCATGTTATCTTAATTCTGAATTTGATCTTGTCTATCGCTTCTACTATTTTCTCAACCAACTATGGACCCAAAATTCTTCTTTCACCAACTTCATCCCAACAAATTGGTGAACAACATCGACGACCATAAAGTGCCTTATATGGTGACATGCCAATTGCATATTGGAAACTATTGTTGTAAGCGAACTCCACCAACGGTAAGTGACTTTTCCATTTACCACTCAAATCCAAGACACGTGCTTTCAACATATCCTCAATGATCTTTTTGAGGATGATAAGCCATACTAAAATTCAAATTAGTTTCCATAGCTCCCTAAAGACTTTTCAAAAAAAAAAAAATTGGGTTAAACCTCTTACCTCGGTCTGATACAATAGACACTGGTATTCCATGAAGTCAAGCAATTTTCTTGACATACAACTGTGTTAGCTACTCTAAATTGATATTTATCTAGATCGGCAAAACATGAGCAGATTTCATCAAACGGTCTACCACCACCCAGATGGCATCATGACCTCTTGCCCATTTTCTTTCGGCTATGTCCATAGGATTTAATGGCCCTAACAACCTCTAGTGCTCTGCCTTTAGACACAAATCGTACTTTAATTCCTTTCATGTTTCTCCACCAAAATGTATTATGTAAATCCTTATACATTTTAATTCATCGTGAATGTGTGACATAAGGAGCGAAATGAGCTTCAGATAAAATTTCATTCTCTAGTCCTTCATCCTTATACATACACAACTGATTGAACATCAAAGCTTTGTCCTCAACTATTTCAAATTCTTTCATCTTTCCAGTTCTCGTGTTAGCCCTGATCTTTTCCAAAAAGAGATAATCCTTCTGGGTTGCCAAATTCTATCTCTAAGTGTCGTCTTTAATGTCATACTTGCTATTGTTGCTGATGCCCACACTAGCAGTGCTAAAACTTCAATTCTCAAATTCTTAAATTCCTTAATAAAGTTATCTTGTTTCGATTACTGTGTAGACAACTGACCCACATTCTTTCTTCTTAGAGCATATGCAAATACATTAGCCTTATCTGGATGGTACATGACAGTGTATTCATAGTCCTTTGCAATTCTAAACACCGTCGTTGTCTCATGTTCAACTATTTCTAAGTGAAAAAGTACTTGAGACTCTTATAGTATATGTGAATCTCACACTTGCTTCCATATTGGTAATGACACCAAATTTTCAAAGTGTCAACTATCACCGCAAGTATGTGTCGGATAATTTTACTAATATTACTTCAACTACCTTGAAGAATAAGCTATTATTTTTCTGAATTACATTAATACACAACCCAAACCAAGCTTCGAGCATTACTGTAAATTACATAGCCCTTTGAACCTTTGGGTAGAGCCAGCACTGGTGCAGATACTAACCTATCTTTCAACTCTTTGAACTCCTGAATACTCCATTCATAGTTTTTGGACTAAACAAACTTAACACCCTTTCGAGTCAACTGCCTCACAAGGCCAGCTAAACGTAGAAAGCCAGCTAAACCTAGAAAGCTTCTCACTTCTCCAACATTCAACGATGCTGACCAATTTGACACAACCTCAACTTTTGACAGTTCCACTTCAATTCTTTAGCCATCACAACATGTCCAATAAATCCTACCCGGTCCAGCCAAAATTCACATATCTTGAATTTGACATACAAACTTTCTCTTAGTAGAGTCTCCAATATTGTCCTCAGGTGCTCTTGATGTTGCTATGTTGAATAAATCAGAACGTCATCAATGAACATAATAACGAACCGATCTAAGTACTGATGAAAGACTCGGTTCATCAAATCCACAAATACCACATGAGTATTCGTCAGTCCAAAGGGCATTACTGTAGGCATTACTGTAAACTCATAATGCCCATAGGGAATTTATAATTCTGACTTTGGTATATCCGATGGCTTAATCTTCAGTTGATGATAGTCCGACCTCAAGTCAATCTTTGAAAACATCAAAGTATCCTTCTATTGATCAAACAAATCTTCAATTCTTGGAAGATGATACTTATTCTTGATTGATAATTTATTTAACTCGCGATAGTTTATACAGATCCTCATTGACCCATCATTTTTCTTTACAAAAAAAAACAGGGGCTCCCCACGCAGAAACACTTTAGTTTGATAAATCCTTTATCTAGCAACTGCTCCAATTGCATTTTTAACTCTTGAAATTCTTTTTTTGCCATCCGATACAGGGCCTTAGACATGCATACAACTCTAGATATAAGACCTGTCATGAATTCTACTTGCCTATCAACCAGAATACTCTGTAGGTCATCTGGAACTACATTTGCATATTCTCGAACTACTGACACATTATCTACTGATAATTCTTTAGATGAGGTGCCAATGAGATTGACAAGAAATCATTGATAATCTCACTTCTTTAGCAACTTCTCTACGTGCAAAGTTGAGATAAATCACATAGCTGCTATAATCTTCGAACCATAAAATTTGAACTAGTTCTTCCTCAGTTTTCAAAAAATTACCTCATTCTCATAACAAACGATAGCAATACGATTATTACCCAACCAATCCATACTCAAGATGATACCAAAATCTCTCATATCTATATGATGTAAATCCGATGCCAACACCAACCCATCAAAATCTATCTAAAATGTCCTAGCTAATTTATCAGTATTTATCGATTGACCTAATGGCATATTGTAACAACCAAAAAAATTTCTTCTGTTAATTTCAAGTGCATAAAATTTCTTACTTTCGGCGTCGCTTCGAACCTCGTGGTTCATATTAAATATTTGGTCACGTTAAAATTTTGCACATGTTCACTTCAAATTTTTTAGTTCGATTACTATAGAATTAATTTGAAAACGAACATTATTCTATTTTCATTTGGTAAGTTTTGAATTTCAAGTTGAACGAGGAATAATTTATAGCTAGCCTAAATTTTTAGAATTTGTTCTCTAGTTCTATCTAAAAATTTCAGCCATTTATTTTCGATTTCTTAGCCAAAACTCGATTTACTTTTCGACTCCAAAAGTTAACCAAAGACCCACCCAAAAAACACCTTAAAAATCCACCAAAAAACTATTCAAACAATCCCTTAAACTCTACCATTTAGCATCAACTAAACAACCCCTCCATGATCTAAATAAAACCGCCCAACATCAGCCATTTCCAGCATTTAACCCCATCAACCTACCCATGTTCTCTCTCACTCTTCCATCACCAAATAACTAAATTATCCACCTCATTAATCATCACAAAAATGTCCAGCACTCATGAATTTTTTCTGAATAGTTCAGACCCAACATCTTTTTTTTTTCACTAAACTGCCTTCCAGCACTCAATAAAAACGCCCCATGATCCTCCACAACTTCTCACTTTCTTTCCCCTCATTTTTCCTCACTTTTTAGCCCTCAAACAACTAGTTTCTTCACCCCAAATTCTTTCATCAAACAGCCCAGACATTAGTCCCTAACTTAAGTAAAAAACCTCCCATTTTCCTTCATCAAATTCGGCCTTCATCTTTCGTTCAGCAAGTTTTGTATTTTCTGTTCTTTTTCTTCAACAAGAATACACTCATTTTCTTCCCTTATCCTCTCTCCATATCAGCCCCAAAGTTCCAGCAACAAATCTTCCATTTTTAGCATTTGTTTTCTTCTCTTTTCTATCAAAAGAAAATTCGGTCCAGCAGTGAAAAATTTCTAGCATTTTCCTTCACTTTTCGGCCAGCAATGAAGGTTTTTAACCTTACTTTTTAAATCGCAAAAAGTTCATTATATATACACCTATATATATATAGTGTAGGGGTCTTGAATTTGGAAGCTACAAAAATGAATTTTGTACATCAAAACTCCAACCGAAAACTAAATTTTGAGGTAGTTTTACTTACTAATTTTACTATGATTTTTAAATGACGTTTCAAAAATTATGATGTGATATAAATGCCATGTAATCTTAATTACAAAGGAACTTTATGATAGTGATTGAAGGTAATCACTATAACATGTTTGATTGAAGGTAATCACATATGACGTTATGTGGTGCCGGCTACCAATTTTTATGTTCCTATGCACGTTTAAAAATGATGGCATGTTGCATTTATGTTTACGCATAATTTTTCCACATGTTGTATGTATTACTACTGAGTGTTTCTTATGAAATACTCACCCCCAAAATGAACAAATTTTCAGATTGATTTGATTTGCGTTGATGCGATTGCGTAGGCTAGCGAGCTTGTCATGGAATTCTCTTTTAGTTTAAGTTTTGACATCATGATGATCGAATCAATTAGGATGTAAATACAATATTTTTAAGTTTTTGATTCAGTATTTAATTATGTAATATTTATGGAAAACGAGATGTCTGTTCTTTTGCCATTAAAAGTTTCAAGTCAGAAATATATAGTTTCTTGTTTTTGAAATTTCCAGCTTATTGTCCCTACTTTGAAAAATAATAACTTTTACTACGATTGGAATTTTTGAGTGAAATCAGTGGCTATGGAAAGCCCTACATGTGGTCTAATAAAAAAAATTAGAATCACTCAAAAATACCATCGTATGAAATTTTTATGAATATTTTAGCAAGCTGCCTTAAGGCACCGAGGACAGCTTTTCAAGCAAGTTCGACTATCTTTTTCACCTATCAAACGATACAGCTAACATTTGAAATTTTAACATATTGTAGTATGTAGTCTCAAGTATCTACAGTAAAAAAATTGGGATTTTTGGAATTTTTTTGAATGGTCAAATAATTTGTAGCGACACCTATCACAATTTAGGGAAAACCATAGAAACTTAAAGAAAAATCATTATTTCCTTGCGCGCTTATATTTTTTACAAATGTTATATTTTTAAAATAATTCAAGGGCACGAGAAATAATTTTTGGAGTCGTCAAATATATTTTAGAGATTATTTTAGTGACCCTCTGGGTTGAAAAAATCTAGGGCATTACAGCTTTGTATCAGATAGCAGTTTTACTTTTCTGTAGACTCGCGAATTTTTTTATTTTATTTTATTTATTGTATTTCATTTTGGTATTTATTTTTATATATCAAGGTGAAATTTTAGAAGTTGAGAATTTTAGAAATTAAGTATCGCTACTCGCCATCGCCGTGGTACGCCAATTCTGAGTTAAAATATGGGGTTACTTAAAATTTTATTTCTAAGTGGTTAAGTATGATAAATGGAACTCATATTTATGGAAAACTTTAAGTGTTCCATTTTACAATGAAATGTTAAGTTAAGATGAAATTTTATGTTAGTTCTTCATTTTAGATTAAAACATGAAAGAAATCCACCTAATCGAACCCTTCATAATTTGTTTCTCAGACATGGTTCCACGAGTGATGATTTCTTAGAACGTGCCAAGGTGGCAAGGAACAATTATATACTTTTTGCTTCGGATCCCGAATGGTCAATTGGCCATCACATTAGTAACCATAGGACAGCTCGTATCAAGGTGATGAACTATGGTTTAGTAACCACCGATGTCGAGTCTATTGCTCATGTGATTGACTCACTGATTGGCCCAGGACAACCGGTTGCCAAGGAGATTTTAAGAGATTTAGAGGAGATCTACCACTCGGAGGTAGAATATGACGTGTATTGTGAAGCGCTCATTATACACTGGGAGGAGTACAATTTATATGGTGCAGTTCTCCATCCTATCCTTGAGCCAGCTCCAGTAGTTGAGCCTATCCCTGAGCCTGCTCCATTTGTTGAGTCAGAGCCGGAGCCAGTGTTAGTATTTGAGGTTGATCCAGTTATCGAGGTCGAGGATGACCCGGAGGAGGATCTTGAGATAGAGTCTGAGGCTGAGTCTTGTGTTACCTCAGATAACGAGGGTCTACAGCTGAAGAGGCCTAGAGTACACAAAGGATGGATCAACGACAACGATGCTTAGAGACATTTTAGTAGTCATATGTTTTCCTTTCACTATTTCAGTTTTCCATGTACAGTTACTTTACCGTTGTTTAGCGCTAGATGCTTTTATTGTTGTACCTCTTGAAGGATGATTTAAATATATAAAATATGTTATTTAAATTTTTCTTTATTGATAGTTTTTGAAATATTTATGGCTTTGCATATGGTGGTTATTGTGATGAATTACAAACTCTTTTAATTTTGTTTATACTAAAGGAAATGGCACCAACTCCGCAAGCAAGAGCTATTAGAGACCTACAACAAGCAGTTGAGAAAATGAGAAGAGCGTTGGCACCTCATACGGCACCCCCAGTGCTATAGCTGCCAATGGTGCCACGGGCATAGCAAGTGCCCCAAGCACATCAAGCCCCACCAGCACATCACGCCCCACCAGCACATCACGCTGCACCTGCTGTGCTGGTGATTGAGCAATTTCGTCAATACCGGCCTCCTACTTTCGACGGTGGAATGGATCTTCTTGTAGTCGATGAATGGTTGCGGATGATCGAGAAATTGTTTTGGCACATCGCTTGTCCCAAAAATCAGAAAGTCCTTTGTACAGAGTTTATGCTAATCTGCAGAGTAGGCCACTGGTGGGAGTCAACATCTCACACTTGTACTGAAGAAGAACAGAATAATCTCTCATGAGCCCAGTTCAAGGTCAAGCTAACGAAAAAATATTTTCCACAGGCTCTATGAGATTACAAGGAGTTGGAATTTTTGTATTTGGTTCAAGGAGAGATGAAAATTACTGAGTATGAGAGAAAATTCGAAGAACTGTCACACTATGCCCCGACTTAGTTGGCACCAAATTAATGAAGGCAAGATGTTGTGAAAGAGGGCTGCGGCCAGAGGTCAGACAGATTGTTAGTTTCCATACACTTCCTACTTTTAGAGCAGTAGTCAAGATGGCTCAGACTCTATCCTTCTCGGGTTTAAAAGTCAAAGTTCAGGGACAACAGAACGACTCGGGAAAGAAAAATTGGCAGGATCAAAATAGAAACCAAAATTCAGGCCAGTTCAAGAGACAAAATCAAGGTCCCAACAGGGTTCAGTCAAGTAATTCCATTCTTCAGTGCCCTTAGTGTAAGAAGAATCATAGTGGTGATTGCCACTTTGGTAAGAACGTTTGCTATAGGTGTGGAGAGCCAGGCCACTACGTGCCACAATGTCGGACAGAGCTAGCAAAGGTTAATGATGAAGCGAACAAAGGAAAAGTTAGAGTGTTCGCCATGACTCATGATGAGGCCACCCAAAATTCGGACGTTATTACGGGTATGTTTTCTATCTCTAGCATACCTGTTTACATTCTTATTGATTCTGGCACGACGTATTCGTTTATATCTGAAGCATGCCTAGCTAATGTTAATATTTTATGTCAGAAAAGTGATAGTATACTAGAGGTTAGTATGCCATCAGGAGAAATTAAAGAGACAGATAAATTAGCTAGGGTAGTTCAGATAGATTTTGATGGGTTAGTTTTGTCAGCAGACGTGCATGCTATAAGTATGAGATATTTTGACACTATCTTGGAGATGGATTGGTTGGGTAGTAATCGTGCTACCATTGTATGTTTTGAGAAGAAAGTAATCTGTCGAAGATCAGCAGAGAAAGAGTTCAAATTTTATGGGTCAAAGATTAAAGCACTTCCCCACCTCATTTCAGCATTACAGGCAGAAAAGTTGCGAAAGAAGAGAAATTGCCAAAGTTTTCTTATCAATCTCACTGGCACGCCATCTGAAGAAGTATCATTAGATAATGTGCCAGTGGTTCAGAAGTACACCGATGTGTTTTCAGCTGATCTAGTAGGCATACCACCTAATAGACAAGTAGAATTCACGATAGATCTTATACCTGGTGATGCAACCATATCAAAGGCTCCATATCGGATGGCACCAAAGGAATTGTAAGAGCTAAAAATGCAATTGGAAGAACTTTTGGATAAATGATTTATCCGACCAAGTGTTTCTCGTGGGGAGCTCCAGTACTCTTTGTGAAGAAGAAAGATGGATTGATGAGAATGTGTATCTACTACCATGAGTTGAATAAATTGATGATCAGGAACAAGTATCCACTTCCAAGAATTGAGGATTTATTTGATCAATTGAAGAGTGCTTCTGTGTTTTTGAAGATCGACTTGTGGTCGAGCTATCATCAACTAAAAATTAGGCCATCGGATATACCAAAGTCAGCTTTTCGAACTCGCTATGGGCATTATGAATTTATTGTAATGCCCTTTGGACTGACGAATGCTCCAGCGGTGTTTATAGATTTAATGAATTGAGATTTTCATCAATATTTAGATCGCTTCGTCATTGTATTCATCATGACATCTTGATTTATTCAAAGAATCTCGAGCAACATCAAGAGCACCTGAGAATAGTATTTGAGACCTTGCAGAGAGAAAAGTTGTATGCCAAATTTACGAAGTGCGAATTTTAGTTGGACCAAATAGGATTCCTTGGACATGTTGTGACGGCTAAGGGAATTGAAGTAGATCCATCAAAGGTTGAAGCTGTGTCAAATTGGCCGGCACCATCAAATGTTGGAGAAATAAGAAGTTTTCTGGGTTTAGCCAGCTATTATCGACGTTTCATAGAAGAATTTTCCAAAATAGCTGGCCCTATGACGCAATTGACTCGAAATGGGGTTAAGTATGTTTGGTCCGAGAAGTGTGAACAGAGTTTTCAAGAGTTAAAGAACAAGCTAGTATCTGCACCAGTACTAAGCTTTACCTGAAGATTCAGAAGGCTATGTAATTTATAGTGATGCGTCAAAACTCGGTTTGGGTTGTGTGTTGATGCAAAATGGAAAGGTGATAGCTTATGTTTCAAGACAATTGAAGCAGTATGAGCAAAATTACCTAACACATGATCTTGATCTTGAACTCGCTGCTGTGGTTCACGTCTTGAAAATTTGGCGCCATTACCTTTATGGAAGTAAGTGTGAAATTTACACCGACCATAAGAGTCTTAAGTACTTTTTCACGCAAAAGGAGTTGAATATGAGGCAACGACGATGGTTGGAATTAGTAAAGGATTATGACTGCTCTATCATTTACCATCCGAGTAAGACAAATGTAGTCACAGATGCTGTATGTAAAAATAATATGGGTCAATTGTCTGCATTGTAATCGACACAAAATAATTTGATCAGGGACTTTGAGAGTATGAAAATTGAAGTATTAACTCCATCGATGCAAAGATCGACAGTGATAGCAAGTTTGATAGTAAAGTTGGCACTCAGAGATAGAATTGTGATAGCTCAAAAGGATGATCCTTTCTTGGAAAAGATCAGACTGAATTACGAACTGAAAAGAGGAAATAGTTTGAAATAGTTGAGGACAAAGCTTTAATATTCAAAGGTCGAATATGTGTACCGAAAGAAGAAGGTCTGAGAAATGAGATTTTATCTGAAACTCATTGTGCTCCTTATGCCGCATATCCAGGGAGAACTAAAATGTAGAAAGATTTGCGCAATACATTTTGGTGGAGAAACATGAAAGGAGTTATAGCTCGTTTTGTGTCAAAATGTTTGGTGTGCCAACAAGTGAAAGCAAAGCATCAGAGGCCGTCAGGGCCATTAAATCCAATGGATATACCGAAGTGGAAATGGGAGAAAATTGCAATGGATTTTGTTGTCGGTTTTCCTAGATCGGCGAGAGGTCGTGATGCCATCTGGATTGTGGTAGACCGTTTGACAAAATCTGGCATTTTCTTCCCATTCGAATGAATTTCAGTTTGGAACAATTAGCACATTTGTATGTCAAAGAAATTGTTAGACTTCATGAGATACCAGCATCCATCGTATCAGATAGAGATCCAAGGTTTACCTTAAATTTTTGGAAAAGTCTTCAACGAGCTTTGGGTACTAAATTGAAATTTAGCAAGGCTTATCACCCTTAGACCGATAGACAATCAGAATGCACTATTCAAATTCTTGAGGATATGTTGAGAGCACGCCTATTGGATTTGGGTGGTAAATGGGAAGGTCACCTACCGTTGGTGGAATTCCCTTACGATAATAGCTTCCAAACTACTATTGGAATGGCACCATATGAGGCACTATATGGTCGTCGATGTCGTTCGCCAATTTGTTGGGACGAAGTAGGCGAAAGAAGAATTTTAGGACCATAGTTGGTTGAGAAAATAGTAGAAGTAATAGACAAGATCAGGTCCAGAATTAAGACAGTGCAAGACCGTCAAAAGAGTTATGCCGATCAAAGAAGAAAGGAATTAGAATTTGAGGACGGTGAAAAAGTTTTTCTAAAGATGGCTCATATAAAAGGGATTCTACATTTTGGTAAGAAAGGAAAACTAGGACCGCATTTCATCGGCCCATTTGAGATTCTTGAAAAAATTGGAAATATGGCGTATCGTTTGACATTGCCACTTGAGCTCTCAGCAGTCCACGTCGTTTTTCATGTGTCGATGTTGAAGAAGTACGTGCATGATCCTACGCATGTGGTAAAATATGAGTCATTAGATTTAAGGAATGATATGACTTATGAGAAAGCGCCTATGGTGATCCTAGAAAGATGGGGTAAACATTAGTGAAGGTTCAGTGGGGTAGACATGAGGAAGACGGGGTCACTTGGGAAAGAAAAGAAGACATTTTAGCTAAGTACTCGAACCTTGTAAATCATGTAAGTTAAATTTTGAGGACGAAATTATTTTAAGTGGGGAGGGTTGTAACAACCGAAAAAAATTTCGTCTGTTAATTTCAAGTGAATAAATTTTCTTACTTTTGGCGTCACTTCGAACCTCATGGTTCATATTAAATATTTGGTCACGTTAAAATTTTGCGCATGTTCGCTTCAAATTTTTTAGTTCGACTACTATAGAATTAATTTGAAAACGAACCTTGTTCTATTTTCATTTGGTAACTATTGAATTTCAAGTTGAACAATGAATAATTTATAACTAGCCTAAATTTTTAAAATTTGTTCTCCGGTCATATCTAAAAATCACGGCCATTTATTTTCAATTTCTTAGCCAAAACTCGATTTACTTTTTTACTTCAAAAGTTAACCAAAGACCCACCCAAACAAAACCTTAAAAATCCACCAAAAACCTAGCCAAAGAATCACTTAAACTCTACTATTTAGCATAAACCAACAGTCCATCCATAATCTAAATAAAACTGCCCACCATCAACCATTTCCAGCATTTAACCCCATCAACCTACCCATGTTCTATCTCACTCTTCCATTACCAAATAACTAAAATTATCCACCTCATTAATCATCACAAAAACGTCCAGTACTCATGCATTTTTTCTGAAGAGTTCAACCCTGATGTCAAATTTTAATTAACTCGCAAGTGTACGAATCTATTGGAATATAGAAAAGTAGTAACGAGGTCGATCCCACATAGACTGCAATGAGGAAAGTCTAATTTAATCCGAATTAACTATTATTCTAGGCTAGTTGAGTCGAAATAAGTTTGGTTGAAATAATTTAACTGAAAAACTAATTAAATATGCTAAAAAGATGAATTGAAAATTCAAGAAGTTTAAAGTACAAAGATTTCAAAATCCACCATTGTTTAACTCAACAATTATCCAGTTATTGATTAATTCTCAAACATAAACAACAATTCGAAATCAATCAATTGTCGTCTCAAGATATTTATCAATTAATTCCAAAAGAATAAAATCAATTATAGGCTCCCCTTATGCTTCAAACTTAAATTACTTAAGCGTTCCCCGTATCAAATTCAATTAAAAGAAGACAAAGAATCAAAGATTTCCTAAGCATTCTATGTATCCCAAATTAATAAAAAAGATGACGGAAAATCAAAAGGAATTAATAGAACATGTTTAAGCACCAAGCACAAATTAATTAAATCAACTTCTAACAATCAAGAATACATGATATTGAAGATGAACGAAATTTTATCTAATTAATTCAACAAGAACAAACCATGAACGTTAAAGCTCTAAAAAGGAATTAAACGAATAACAAAATAATCACTTTGTTTAAACAAGGTTTCATCGTCTACCTTGGCTCAAGAAAATTAGAAGAACATAATTAAATTACAAAAAAAATAATTGATAGGACCCGGCATGGATTTACTGAGAAGAAATCTTCGTAAAACTCTTGATTGCCAAGTAGTTATCTTTTCTTGTTTCTTTCGTCTTCTTTCAAGTTCGGCTCCCCAAAAATCCCTCCTTTGTTATGAGTTAATACTCCTATTTATACTACCCTAATTGTGCCCCAAAAGATCTCAAAAAGTTACAAAATCCGCGGGCCAAAAGTTACCTAACTAGATTAGGACTCAAAAAAGGAAAGAAAATTCGCATCCCAAAATTAACACTAGGCGATCGCCCAGGCCACCTTGTTCGCTCTCTGCTGTTGGTTGGCAACGCTGATCGCCCAGCTTGTTTCTTTTACTCTTTGTAGTTTGGTCCTTTGAATTTCTCCATCCTTCCATTTGGTCATTTAACTTTAGGTCTTTGTCATTTTACTCCTCAAACTTTAGTATTGTCTTCTTCAATCCTCCAACTTTCTGTAATCTCCATAGTTAATCTTTCAAGTTTCCAATTGAATGCAATTGAGTCTCCATACTTCTGAGACATCTTCTAATTTATTGCTCTTTTCGTCCAATCTTCTCCAATTGTTCACAAACGAGTCCTAAACTGAAATAGAAACAATAATAAACTAAATTAAGTAGAAAATTACTATATGACTGGATAAATGCTTAATTCAAAGGCCAAAATAAGTGCACAAAATGCACTTTATCAAACACTCCCAAACTAAACATTTGTTCATCCTCGAACAAAAACAAAACAAAATATAAATTTAAACTAAGCTAATAGAATTAACTAAAAATTAGTCGATGTTAATTTCTTACCATATGCCTCAAGTTCGAAAATAAGGCAACACTTTTAGAAGGATATTAAATAACAGCACAAAAATTTTCACTTATCCGATGCTCGACCTTTTGTGAGTGTGTGAATAGCCAAAAATTAAACTTATACATGTATTAGACCACGACCAATATTGTGGTGTTGACATTTTTACAATCCCGAACCCTTTGTAGTCATTTATTCCTTACACCTCTCGTAAATTATCGCACTTCTAATGCTTTTCTCTCTAATCCCGATGTGTTCTAGCGAAATTGGTTCCTATTGATCAACACAATACATTTTTTTTTCAAATAGGGTGGTAAAAATTAGAACTTGTATTTTTAGAATTAGGATGGTGAGTGGTTTCTAAATTCTCATCTTCAGTCTTTGAGGTTCTAACCTAGCAATCCTTACCGAGCACTTTTACTTCTTTTTTTAAATTATTCTACTCATGTAACAGTCTTACATCTTGTGCAATACTTCTCTTTTACTAGCGTTCTATGTGACCCTTGTAGCGAGCTTTGGGCCGATGACTTCCAAGTCAGATGACTATAGGGCATCAAATTTTAAAATACCCTAACAGACTTAATTGCTCGAGTCCCACAGGCTAATAGAGAAGTGAAGATGTAAATATATATTTTTTTTCTAATTTTTTTTATATATATGACTCATGTAGCGAGCTTTGGCCCGATGACTCCCTAGTCAGATAACTATAGGGCACCAGGTTTTAAGATACCCTAATTGGCTTAATTGCTCGAGTTAGATAACTTATTTTATTTTATCAGCAAAGAGCAAAGAGTAGTGCTCAGTTTAGATTCCTTGACTATAACCTATTCAAACAAAGATAAACCCAAAAAACCCAAACCATCAACATTCTCAAAACACATGTAGTAACTTTAACACCCCCAAACTGTTCTCAAAACAGTTTGGTCACTAGCTTAAGGATTTAAGAATGGAATTTTTCATAATGATACTCAGTCATCAATATCAACTCATACACTCAAGTCATGTTTCCAATAAAAGATAAGTCAATAGTGGCTATGTGCTTCCTTAATCAGGTCTAACATGGATAAGTATTCAGATAGAAGAACGAGTTCAAGTGTTGTCAAATATTCTATTAAAAATGTGCTCGAGTTTGAACAGATATCATCATTGGCGGTAGGATATTCAATAGTAACTAGACAAATAAACTATAATTTTTTTTTGTTTTGTTTTGTCTTTTTAAAATCAAAATTATTTTAGTTATACAGACCAGAGTGATAAGCAAATTCAAAAGCACTAAAGTATCCTGATACTTTTTTTAACCCATCCCCAAACAGAAATTGTACATTGTCCTCAATGTAAGAACAAATTAAAGCAAATAAAAGGAGAAAAAAGATCAGTTACTCTCCAGAGATAGATGTGGAGAAGATGGATCTAGCTGACCAAAGGTCCAGTTGAAGGGGCTCAGATGTAGTGCTGGGACCCTTGGTCAAAAGATGATTGCCTAGATATTATCCAAGCGGCTCGCAAAGTGGGACATCCTACGCGTAACATGGTGAGGCTTAATAAGTGCATTAAACAATAAATAAAATAAAATCGAATGAATTATTTAAACTATCTAAAACCACTACATATAAAGCAAATAAATAAAAGGGTTAGAAAATGGGTTGTCTCCCATTAAGCGCTTATTTATAGTCATTAGCTTGATTTATTGTCTGGTTGCTTTACGGCACTTTAAATAGTACTTTGGAGGACCTACTTTGCTTGCATCTATTGACTTTACACTATTTTTCGTTTATCTTCAAAAAGTTGAATATGTGCTCCTCAATTTTCTGTTTCCAGTTAGTTGTATCCATAACAGGTGCTGATTCGAGTAAAACATTCACTTCTTTTATAGCACTTGGCTCAAGAAAATTAGTTGTATCCATGACAGGTGCTGATTCTTGCAAAACATTCACTCTTTTATAGCACTATCCACATCAAAATAAGAACAAAAATGAGTTAAACACATGTTTAAAGCATCATCACAATTAGTATAAACAAAAGAATCATCATCTAATGCTTCAATCATGTCAACATCAGCAACATCTTCATTGTCATGTGGTTGCTTGTTGACATTAAAAACATTCAATTCTATTGTCATGTTGCCAAAAGATATATGCATCACTCCATTCCTGCAATTAATAATAGCATTAGATGTTGCTAGAAAAGGACGACCAAAAATTATAGGAATATGTTTTGTAGAGTCTCGTACTGATTGAGTATTAAGTACAATAAAATCAATAGGAAAATAAAACTTGTCAACCTGTATCAAAACATCCTCTGCAATTCCACGGAGTACTTTTATAGGTCTATCAGCAAGTTGTAAAATCACAGATGTTGGTTTTAACTCGCCTAGTCCAAGTTGTATGTACACAGAGTAAGGAAAAAGATTAACACTAGCTCCTAAATCTAGCAAAACCTTTTCAATTTTATGGTTTCCTATGATGCATAAGATAGTAGGACAACCTGGATCTTTAAATTTTGGAAGGGTGTTGCTTTGAATTATAGAGCTAACCTATTCAGTTAAAAATGCCTTTTTTTGCACATGTAATTGTCTCTTTTTCGTACATAAATCCTTCAAGAACTTAGCATAAGTAGGAACTTGCTTAATAGCATCAAGTAAAGGAATATTTATAGTTACCTGCTTGAAGATTTCCATCATATCATTGATAGAATTACCTTGCTTTACATTTGTGAGCCTCTGAGGAAATGGGGCTTTTGGATTGTAAGATGGCTCATTGTCCTCTCTGGGAGCTTCCTGGACTGAATCATCAGTTGAGACAATACCTGGAGAAATTGGTTGAGATGTGTTTTGCTTTGAAATATCCGCTTTGTTGTCAAACAGTTTACCACGTCTCAAAGTCATGATGGATTGAGCTTCTTCCTGTTGGTTGCTGGAATCGGTCCCAATAATGTGCACTCCTTTAGGATTAGGAAATGGCTGACTAAGAAACTTTCCTTTCTCAATGGTTTTTGCCAACTATTGGACTGATAAGGCGAGTTGTCCCATCATGTTTTCCAGATTGGAGATGGATTGTGCCTGTGAGTTCTGTCTTGTGCGTACTTCATTCTTAAATTCAGCAATGGTGTGATTCTGGTGCTCTAATGCAGCTTGTGTAGCTTTTGTCAAGTTTTGAATTGCCTCCTCCCATGGTTGTGGCTGTGAAAAATGTTGAATGAATTGTCTGGTAGTCTGCTGAGGGGCCTGACCTGCCATACTATCCTGTTGAACACCCTGTGACCAAGAAAAATTGGGGTGGTCCCTCCATCCTGGGTAGTATGTGTTGGAATAAGGATTGTAAGGTTGTTTTCTCATCATGTTGAGGGCATTTGCTTGGTTCAAACATGCATCTGGCTCTGTAAGATTAATGGCTGTCAACGAGGTCAACTTGCGAGAAATATCTTCTATCATTCATTTGACTTCTTTGATTTTTGAGCTAGGTTCATTGCTTCAAATTTCATAAATTCCTCTTTTCTTTGGTTCAGCCCGAGAAGATCGACTCCGCTGTTGTGAATTGTCAGCCTGCTTTTGAAAGAAGCTCCAAATTTCTGTAGCATTCTTAGACATAAGCTCTCCACCACTTGTGGCCATCAACCATTCTTGAATATGTGATAGTAATCCGTCCAAAAAATATTGGCATAAGTGCCATTTTTCATAACCGTGATGTGGACATTTTATAAGGAGCCCATTGAATCTCTCCCAAGTTTCATAGAATAGTTCTTCGTCTTTCTGCACAAACTCTGAAATTTCCCAGCGAATAGCATTAGTTTTATGAACAAGAAAATATTTATTCAAAAATTTAGCAACCATTTGTTTCTAAGATGTAATACTATTTGTAGGTAACATATTAAACCATGATCTAGATCTATATTTCAGAGAAAAAGGAAACAGACGAAGTTTAACATTATCAGGAGAAACATTATCATATTTAAATGTGTCACATACAGCATAAAAATCCGTCAGATGATTATAGGGTTCTTCACTATCTAAACCATAGGAAGATGGAAGACAATTAAGCACACTCAGTTTTAGCTCAAAATTCCTAGAAGTTACTTGTGGGTATTGTATGCATAAGGTGCTCAAATTAGCTAATGGACTAAAATAGTCTCTAAAAGGTCTCTCCTCAATTTCATCACCCATAGCGATTATTGCTTCGGTTCCTTCAATTTTATATATAATGGTGCCTCGTTTTCGTTGGTGAAAAGTTCTTTCAATCTCACTATCTAGATATTCTAGCTTAATTTCTAGAGATATACGACCATGTATGCACTATAAATATTTTTGGGTTTTTTTTAATAAAATAAAAAATAGAATTCTAAATTATAATTAGTCAAGAATAAAATTAACTAAGATTAAATTAACCTTCAGACGCAGTCCCCGGCAACGGCGCCAAAAATTTGATGTCAAAATTTAATTAACTCACAAGCGTACGAATCTATTGGAATATAGAAAAGTAGTAACGAGGTCGATCCCACAGAGGTTGCAACGAGAAAAGTCTAATTTAATCCGAATTAACTATTATTCTAGGCTAGTTGAGTCGAAATGAGTTTGGTTGAAATAATTTAACTGAAAGACTAATTAAATATGCTAAAAAGATGAATTGAAAATTCAAGAAGTTTAAAGTACCAAGGTTTCAGATTATCCAGTTATTGATTAATTCTCAAACATAAATGACAATTCGAAATCATTCAATTGTCATCTCAAGATATTTATCAATTAATTCCAAAAGAAGAAAATCAAATATAGGCTCCCCTTATGCTTCAAACTTAAATTACTTAAGCGTTCCCCGTATCAAATTCAATTAAAAGAAGACAAAGAATCGAAGATTTCCTAAGCATTCTATGTATCCCAAATTGATAAAAAAGATGACGTAAAATCAAAAAGAATTAATAGAACATGTTTAAGCACCAAGCACGAATTAATTAAATTAACTTCTAACAATCAAGAATACATGATATTGAAGATGAAAGAAATTTTATCTAATTAATTCAACAAGAACAAACCATGAACGTTAAAGCTCTAAAAAAGAACGAATAACAAAATAATCACTGTATTTAAACAAGGTTTCATCGTCTACCTTGGCTCAAGAAAATTAGAAGAACATAATTAAATTACAAAGAAAATAATTGATAGGACCCGGTATGGATTTAATGAGGAGAAATCTTCGAAAAACTCTTGATCGCCAAGTAGTTATCTTCTCTTGTTTCTTCCGTCTTCTTTCAAGTTCGGCTCCCCAAAAATCCCCCCTTTGTTATGAGTTAATACTCCTATTTATACTACCCTAATTGTGCCCCAAAAGATCCCAAAAAGTTACAAAATCTGTGGGCCAAAAGTTACCTAACTAGATTAGGACTCAAAAAAGGAAAGAAAATTCTCATCCCAAAATTAACACTAGCCGATCGCCCAGTGCTTTCCCGGGCGTTCCCCAGGCCACCTTGTTAGCTCTCTGCTGTTGGTTGCACGCTGGAGCTCACCCGACTTTATAAGTCAAGCGATCGCCAGACTTGTTTCTTTTACTTTGCGCGTTTGGTCCTTTTAATTTTCCCATTCTTCCATTTGGTCCTTCAACTTTAGGTCTTTGTCATTTTAGTCCTCAAACTTCAATATTTTCTTCTTCAATCCTCCAACTTTTTGTAATCTCCATAGTTGATCCTTCAAGTCTCCAATTGAATGCAATTGAGTCCCTATATTTCTAAAATATCTTCTAATTTATTGCTCTTTTTGTCCAATCTTCTCCAATTGTTCACAAACGAGTCCAAAACTGAAATAGAAATAATAATAAACTAGATTAAGTAGAAAATCACTATATGACGGATAAATGCTTAATTAAAAGGCCAAAATAAGTGCACAAAATGCACTTTATCAAACCCCAACATCCTTTTTTTTATAGTAAAAGCGCCTTCCAAAGACTCAATAAAACCACCCCATGATCCTCCACAACTTTCCACTTTCTTTTCCTCCATTTCTCCTCAATTTTCAGCCCTCAAACAAACTGGTTTCTTCACCCCAAATTCATTCATCCAGCCGCCTAGAAATCAGCCCCTAACTTAAGTAAAAAAACCTCACATTTCCCTTCATCAAATTCGGCCTCCATCTTTGGTTCAACAAGTTTGGTGTTTTCTGTTCTTTTTCTTTAGCAAGAATACACTCATTTTCCTCCCTCATCCTCCCTCCATATCAACCCCAAGGTTCCAACAACAAATCTTCCATTTTTAGCATTTGTTTTCTCCTCTTTTCTATCAAAAGAATTTGGTCCAGCAGTGAGAAATTTCTAGCATTTTCCTTCACTTTTCCCTTCAATTTTCGGCTAGCAGTGAAGGTTGTTAACCTTAATTTTTAAATCACAAAAATTTCCTTATATATACACCTATATATAGTGTACTGTTCTTGAATTTGGAAGCTATAGAAATGAATTTTGTACATCAAACTCCTATCGAAAACCAAATTTTGAGGTAGTTCTACTTACTAATTGTACTGCAATTTTTAAATGACGTTTGAAAAATTATTATGTGATATAAATGCCATGCAAAATTAATTAAGAAGGAGCTTTATGATAGTGATTGAATGTAATCACTTTAACATATTAGTGATTGAAGGTAATCACGTATGACGTTATGTGGTGCCGGCTACCAATTTTTATGTTCCTATGCACGTTTAAAAATGTTGGCATATTGCATTTATGTTTACGCATAATTTTCCAACATGTTATATGTATTTCTATTGATTGTTTCTTATGAAATAATCACCCCAAAAATGAACAAATTTTCAGATTGATTTGATTGGCGTTCATGCGATGGCATAGGCTAGCGAGCTTGTCATAGAATTCCCTTTTAGTTTAAATTTTGACGTCGAGATGATCATGCCAATTATGATGTAAATATAATATTTTTAAGTCTTTGATTCAATATTTAATTATATAATATTTATAGAAAACGAGTTGTTGGTTCCTTTCCCATTAAAAGTTTCAAGTTAGAAATGTATAGTTTCATGTTTCTGAAATTTCCAGCTTATTATATCTACTTTGAAATATCATAACTTTTGCTACGATTGAAATTTTTGAGTGAAATTGGTGGATATGTAAAGCCCTACATGTGTTCTAATAACAAAAATTGGAATTACTCAAAAATATCATCATAAAAAATTTTATGAATGTTTTAGCGGGCTGCCTTAAGACACCCAGGACAGCTTTTCAAGCAACTTTGGATATCTTTTTCACCTATCAAACGATGCATCTAAAATTTGAAATTTTAACACGTTGTAGTATGTAGTATCAAGTATCTACAGTAAAAAATTTGGGATTTTTGGAATTTTTTTGAATGGTCAAATAATTTTTAGCGACACCTATCACGGTTTGGGCAAAACTATGGAAACTTAAAGAAAAATCATTATTTCCTTGCGCGCTTACATTTTCTGCAAATGTTATATTTTTAAAATCATTCATGGGCACAAGAAATAGTTTTTTGAGTCGTCAAATATATTTTAGAGATTATTTTAGTGACCCTCCGGGTTGAGAAAATCTGGGGCATTACAATATCTTCTAGTATACTATCGATTTTTTGACATGAAATATTAATCTTAACTAGGCATGCATCATATATAAACGAATGCATCACGTGTAATCAATAAGAACATAAACAGGTATGCTAGAGACATATTACATACTCGTAATAAGGTCTAGATTCTGGGAAGCCTCTTCATGAGTAGTTGTAAAACCTCTGGTTTTTTCTTTCTTCGTCTGATCATTATCCTTTTGTCGATGCTGCCCGATACTGCGACACATAGTGGCATGACTCGCCACATAACAGACATTCTTGCCAAAGAAACACTCATCACTGAGGGTTGGGATTATTCAAGTGCCCACCGTTGGGTCCTTGATTTTGTCTCGTGAACTGGCCCAAATTGTGATTTTTATTCTGATCTTGCCACTTTCTTTTTCCCAAATCATTCTGCTGGCATTGAACTCTGATCTTCAAACCTGAGAACGACACTGTCTAGGCATTCTTACCCACTGCTTCAAAGATAGGAAGCTCATGGAAACTGACAATCTATTTAATTTCTAGATGCAAACCTTTTTCATAGCCTATTGCCTTCATCAACTTAGAACTGACCAAATACGGAGCATAGCATGACATTTATTCATATTTCCATTCATAGTCAGTGATTTCTATGTCTCCTTACAACAAATGAAGAAACTCCGACTCCTTGTAGTCTCATAGAGCTTGTGACAAATATTTTTCCGTCAGCTTGGCCTTAAACCGTACCCAAGAAAGGTGGTTTTGTTCCTCTTCGATACGAGCTAACTTCCACCAGTGACATGCTCGACCAATTAGCATGAACTCAGTGTATAGGACCTTCTGCTTTCTAGACAAGAGATCTATCAAAATATTTTCTCAATAGTTCGCAACCACTCTTCGGTTGCTAGAGGGTACTTTCTGCCATCAAATGTAGGATGGCGGTACCGACGAAATTGTTCTATCACCGGACGGAAGGTGCCATTAGATCTTTTAGTGGGCCTGTTACACTTGAGGCACTTGTGGTGCCCACGAAGCCCTTGGGGTCTGAGGTGCTGGTGGCGCTGCTTGGGCATCTAGAGCTCGCCTATGAGTTGTAAGTCCCGATAGCTCTTGCTTGCGTAGTTGGTGCCATTTCCTTTAGGACCAACAAAAATAAATTATTAATACATCAAAAATATGCACACAACACAACAATATCAAATTATCCAAAAGAGCTAACATCGAATGAAAAATTAGATAATATCTTTTATTATTAAATAATCTTTCGAGAGGAGAAAACAACATAAGGACAACTTCTAGCGCTTAAAATGTGATAAAATAACAATGGTACAAGCATACTGAAACTCGAAAACTAAACAAAAGAGACATCATCTACTGATAGCTACCACTATGCTATCTTTAAGCATCATCGTCGCTAATCCAACCTCCATAAACTCTAGGCCTCTTCCACTGTGGAGTCTCGTCATCAGAGGTAAAACACAACTCAGACTTGGACTCTTCCTCAAAATCCACCTATGGGACATCCTCGATCTATAGAACTGGCTCAACCTCAATAACTAGAACTGGCTCAACCACCAGAGTAGGTTCGAGAATGGGCTCAACTATCGGAGCCGACGTAGGGACGGAGTGAAAGGCGCCACCATATAAATTGTACTCCACAAGTGTATAATAAGTGCCCCACAATACACGTCATACTCTACCTTAGGTTGATTGACCTTTTCCATGTCTCTCAGAATCTCCATGGCAACTGGTTGTCCCGTGCTAATCACTGATGGCCAATCGACTACTCGAGATTCGAAGCAAATTATATGTAATAATTCCTTGCCACCTCTGCTCACTCTAAATAGTACCACTGGGTGGAACCATGTTTGAAATACGAATCATGAAGAGTCCGATTATGTGGGTTTTTATCATCTTTTAATTAAATTATGAGGAGTAAAATAAACTTTCATAAAATTTAGTCACGTTCTGCAAAACATTTACGTTGAAAAATATAAATAAATTAATATCCATATTACATTTTCAACTCAACATTTCTAAATATAAAATTTTATCATAAATGAAACGAATATAAAAAAATCATAAATATAAGTTTCATATACCGTACTTAAATTCTCAAACTTTCTTTACTTCATAGCTGGTGTAGGGCGGCGATGGTAGGTAGCGACACTGAAATTATCTTCTTAAATTTAACTTGACACAATAAATCACAAATCGTGTAATATAAAATAAAATTTTAAAGTTTTCTTAACCCTGAGGGTCACTAGATTTAATAAGTAAAACCGCGCTCTAATACCAAGATGTAACACCTTAGATTTTCTTAACCCTAGGGTCACTTAAAAATCTTGAACTATACTTGACAACCTCTAAATACAATTTCTCGTGCCCTTGAATGGTTTTTAAATTTAAATTGCAATGGAAAATAGCAAGCGCACAAGAAAAACTCATGACGAATGCCTAAACTTATCGCCAATAATTATTTGACCATCTAAACATGCTCGAAAAATTATGATTTTTAAAATATAAGTACTTGACACCATAGACTACAAGTCATTTGTTATGAGAAAAACATAGCCAAAGTTGCCTGAAAAACTGTCTGGAGTACCAGTGATGCTGCACGGGAAAATGGACATAATACATTCATACGAAGTGATTTTAACATCGTTCCAAATCCTACTTTTAGAAAACTTATAAAGCTATCAAATGCCATTGATATAACTCAAAAATTCTCAACACACAGAATGTCATGGTATTTTGAAGTTAGGGGTAGAATGCTAAAAAATTCAATACTTTAAACTATAACTTCAACTGAAATTTCCAACGGTGAATTGAACAAAAATTCAGTTTTCTTCCAATTTACAAACTTAAAACATATTCAAATATTGTACCATAATTAACATAACTTGATCATATCGATACCAAAATATAAAAGGCATAAAACTACTTCTTTTCTTTTATGTTGCTAACTTACGCCGTCGCACCGCTACCAAGCATATAATTCTGTAGAGTAAATGATTTTGGGGCGTAAGTATTTCAAAGAAAAACTAAATTGCAATTATACGTGCACATGAGGAAAACATACAAATTCATAAATTAGAAACTTTAAAACATATATAACGAACAACATAATTCGGTAGCCAGCACCACATAATTTCATAAGTAATTACCTTCAATCGCTATTATAACGTTCCATCATAAACATTTAACATGACATACAATTTACGTATTAATTTTTCCAAAGTAAAATTTGCAAAATTATAACTTAAGTAGTATATAAACTACATTGCAAATTATTAATTCGGTTGAGTTGAATTGTGGATAAAATTGTCCGTACCTTTCCTCGAATTAACTTCGCACTTGCCTTTTTATTACACCAAAATTCGCGTGTTGTAGTATAGAGTATAAAATCTGGGAATGGAAGGAATTTACTGGCCGAAAATGGTGAGAAAAACGGAACCAAGTTGCTGGAATTTATTTAAGGGCAGAAAAAGCACAGCAAAGTAAGGGAAAATGATGAAGAAATGTAGACCAAGTTGTTGGAATATTTGGGGCCGAAAATGGACAGTAAAGTGAGGGAGAAATGATGGTGCCGAAAATGATGAGTTGAATAAGGGGGATTACTGGAGCAAAAATGGATGTTAAATACCTACTGCTGCGGGCCGAAACTGCTGTGGGGAAAGGTAGATTGTTGGAATATTTTTGGTGATTGAAATGAGGAGAAATAAAGGGATTTAAGGGGGCCTAAAATCTGGAGAGCAAAGTGCACCAAAGATAAAGTGTGGGATTGAAAAATAAAAGGCGAAATGGGTCTTAAGGAGGAGGAAGAGAGCGAATATGTAGATTTCTGCGCAATTTCTGCAGGAGAATGGGGAGGTAGTTTGGCTGGGGTTGAAGTTGGTTGAGTGGTGGGAAATGGGGCTGAACATGGGGAGTTGGGGGCGGTTTTTCTTTCAGAAGAAATGGGGATATTTGGCTGACTTTGAAGTAGGGGTGAACACGGTTCGGTTTAAGCGGTTTGTGGTAAATTTTCAAACCAAACCACTTAAAGCAGTTTGAAATTTTTCCAAACCAAACCAAACCACTTCACTTTCAAAACCAAACCAAACCAAACCACTTTTTGCGGTTTGGTTCGGTTTAAAACCACGGTTTAGCAAACAAATAAAAAAAAATGTCGAGCAAGTTAAATCATAAATATTAATCTACAATATCATAATAAAACATAAATATTAGTATTAATAAAAGACAAAAAAGTATTAGCATAAAGATAAGAATATAGCAAATGTATTCATTAATTATAATTAAATGTTATAATGCTAGTAATAAAAGAAAATGAATAAAAATATCAAATACGATAATACATGCTATAGCTTTCTCTGAATTATCTAATGCTTCTACTTCATTCAAACATTGACGAATCACTATAGATTCCTTGTTACTATGCAACCAATTCTTAGTGCAAATCACCGCCTCAACCATCTTTACACTCAACGAACTCCTAAAGGAATCAAGAATCTGACAACTAATAGAAAAGAAGAAATTGTTGGTGTTTGAATCATTATTTTTCAGCTTGAGCTTTTCGAACAAGTTTAGTTTTGAAATTGAAGGAATGAGTTTGGAAATACCCAAAAGAGTTTGTAAATGACTTGGGCTACCAGATTGAATAGCATCTTTTGATAGAGCTAATGTTGAAGTCACCATTTTCTTATAACATCTACAAATCGCGAAAAATAAACTAAATCGCTACAAAGAAAATAGAAATTTTCTTGAATTACGATCAAATCACTCCTTAAAACCCCTATGAAGTTTGGTGAAAGAAAATTAGAATATATTGGTTGTTTAGGCAAAGGCAAATCAAGAGTTTCGAAAGCAGCGGTCGAGATCGAGAAAAAATTGTAGTTCGCCAAATCAAGAGTTTCTGGATTAGAGAGAGAAACGATAATATGAATAATGGATGGATTTTAATTGAGTTGGGTATTTGTTTAATTGGGTTGGGTTTAATATAGATAATGGATTGATTTAGTTTTAATTGAGTTGAATAAAATTAAAATTAATTTATTTTTGATTTTTGATTTTTTTATTTTTTGATTTTAAACGGTTTGACGGTTTGAAACGGTTTGGAAAAATTGAAACCTAAACCAAACCACTTCGAAACGGTTTGGTTCGGTTCAAAACCAAAACGTTGACGGATCCACGTGGACCCAAACCAACAATTTTGAAAAGATGGTTTCGGTTCGGTTTTACGGTTTTGCAGTTTTGTTGTTCAGCCCTACTTTGAAGTGGGGATGAGGGGTGGTTTTCTTTAGGGTTTTAGAGGCTGTTTGGGAGCATTTTCTCTTTGGGAATAAGGGGTTGTTTGGGCATTTTTCTAGCAGCAAGGTGGGCTAGGTTTAGGGCTAAATACGGGTGAGTAATTGAACTGAAATTGGGCCAAACCTAAGGTGAATAAATGGACTGAAATTGGACCTAAACTAAGGTAAATAAATGGACTTAAATAAATGGACTGAAATTGGACCGAAACTAAGGTAAATAAATGGACTGAAATTGGATTGAGAAAATGTTTAAGTTTTGCTTGGTTTCAAATTTGAACGGTTGACCTAAAATTATCTAAGAATTAACTTAAGAAAAATTATTCGATGTAAGAAAATTTATGAGGCACGGTGATAGATAATATTTTATATTCGTCAAATAAGATTTTAAGGCAAATACATGCAAAATTTAACGTGACTAAAAATATTTTAAATCGTACTAGGAAGTTCATAGCGACACCAAGAGTTAAAATTTTATTTTCGTCTAATTAGATGATGAAATTTTTTTCAGTCGCTACATATATCAAAGAAAAAATTTAAATAGTTCTCATATGAAATATTAGTGTCCTTGTAATTTTAAATCATTGTTGTTACTCTATTAAATTATTAGTGGATTTATTTACCTAAAAATAGCTTAGAGTTTGTAGAATTGTAGTTGAGGACTTGAGAGACAAGGGAGAAAGGAGGGGCAAAGTGAAGTTGAGACTTGGGACTTGGGAGTCACTAGGCTGGAGTCATGCCACAATTGGTTGAAATCGTTGGCAACAAATTAGCAAAGTATAAAGAATGGAAAAGGAATATGGGATGACCGATGAGAATCAATGTTTTTAACTCAAAAGTTATGGGTTGGCCCATTAGTTGGCCCAACTAAACCGTTAATTATTATTATTAATTTGTCATAATTTAAATACATATTTGATTTTCTATTAAAATTTAATAATTACTTTTTAATATTTTAAACTCCAAAAATAACAAATGTAACACATATTTTTTATAAGAAATATAACAAATATAACAAGTGTTATAAAAATAAAAATAGTATTTTTAGAAGAAAAAAATTTAGATAGTATTTTTAAATTATTTTATATTTTGTGGTTAATAGTTAAACTATCCCTTATTATTTTGTAATTTCAGCTTTTTGGCTAACTAAAAAAAAGGGATATTTACACCCACTACTTACAAATATTAAAATAATTCTAAATCTAACAACTTAACTTATTTATTTCAAAAATACTATATAATTAATATTATATTAAATAATAAAATAATGAATTAAAATTAAATAACTATTTCCACGTGAATTCACTCAAATTTGTTTTTGAGTCCTTGATTATTTGTACAATAAGTCCTTCATCTTTATCAAATTTTCACTTTAGTCCCTATACTTCGTCTTTCATTTCAATTTTGTCCTTTTTCATTTGCAACCTAAGTCCTTCAACTTTTAAATTTGTACAAGTTGGTTCCCATATTTATACTTTTATATCAATTTAGTTCTTTGTATCACTATTTGATACAGATGTTAAAAATGATATTTTGTATCATTGAATATGTTACATATTATATTATGTTATTTTATATATCACATGTTACATGAATGTGTATTTTGTATCACTGATGTTACGTATGTTACAAATGATTAAATCAATAGTTTTATTTGTTAAATTTAACATTGTGTTTCATATCTATATCATACTATAACGAACTTATTGAAGTTTAGAGTTGATTTTGCGGTTGTAACAATTTACATTTAGTATCGCAATCATTGTTAAATGTTACAAATCTTATTGTGTATCATTGTTTGATACAAATGTTACAAATAATATTTTGTATCAATTGAATATGTTACAAATTATATTATGTTATTTTACACAATACATATTACATGAATTAATATTTTGTATCACTGATATTTTATATTTTAATTTGTAACACAGATTGTTACAAAATACCATTTGTAACATTTGTATCAAACATTGATACACAATATCATTTGTAACATATGTATCAAATAGTGATACTATAAAGGACTAAACTGATATAAAAGTATAAATATGGGGACAACTTGTACAAATTTAAAAGTTGAAGGATTTGGGTTGCAAATAAAAAAGGACGAAATTGAAATGAAAGATGAAATATAGGGACTAAAGTGAAAATTTTATAAAGATGAAGGACTTATTGTGCAAATAATTAAGGACTCAAATGCAAATTTAAGTAAATTCACGTGGAAATATATATTTTGTAGTATATATTTAATTTTAATTTATTATTTTATTAATTAATATAATTTTAAGAATGTAGTATTTTTAGAATAAATTTGTTAAGTTGATAAAATTAGAATTATTTTTAAATAGTGGTTTATTTATGAAAAGATCTCTAAAAAGAAAGGGGGAAATTTTGGGCCGGTCACTATTAATGCCATGGTGGGCTGAAAAGTCATATGATCTAATCTTAATTCAACTAAAGTCATACTTTATTACTAAAAGACCAATATGCCCTTCAATTGCAAAAACTGTCATTTAAACATTTAAAAACCCACGAAATAATCTCACTACCTGTTTAGAAACTCCTCCATTTACTTTTAGTAATTTTCATCTTCTTCTTGTGTTTGTTTCTTCTCACCGTAACTTGTAACCGCATACAAACTATTTGAAAGGTGCTATTTCAATGGCAAACATATTTTTTATTTTTTTTTGTACAAAGAAACTATTTTCGATTAAAAATAACCATGAAAATGTTGAGATATTGTTCGAATTGAAACGTATGCAATGCAGTTAATGAATGGAGTTTGGATGAACTGATTCAACTAGTTTTTGATAAATTAGTTGATGTGAGTTATGGTTTTATGTTAGAACATGTAAAATGCTTGATACTGTTTCTAATGATAGTAAAATTTACTGATTTTTTTCTTGTTTTTAATGATAGTAAAATATTAAAATACCTTTAATATGTTGATATATTAAGCAACTAGTATTTATGATACTGTTTTATTTAGATAATGTGCAGTTGTATACTTATACCATGTTTTTATCTTTGAAACCGTTTTATTATTATAATGTTTCAACCTATAATACTATATTAAAACAGTATCTTTACTTCAACCATTAAAATATCTTGTACTTAGTTTTATGATATTGTTTTATCTATGATACTGTTTTATTTGAATTAATGTGAATTGGTATACTTATATCATTTTTTATCTTTGATAATGTTTCAACCTATGATACTGTTTTAATCTCTTTGTTTTATTTAGATAAATGTGAATTGGTATATTTATAATCTTCGATACTGTTTTATTATGATAGTGTTTCAACCTATGATACTGTTTTATTTAGATAATGTGAATTGGTATAATTATACCATGCTTTTATCTTTGATACTATTTTATTATGATAATGTTTCAACTTATGATATTGTTTTAATCTCTTTGTTTTATCCATGATACTGTTTTATTTATATAATTTGCATTGATTTACTTATACCACGCTTTTATATTTGATACTGTTTTACTATGATAATGTTTCAATCTATGATACTGTTATTCATGACAATATTTAAACATATTATATTGTACTACTAATGGTGTATTTTAAAAACAGTATCATTAGTTCAACTATTAAAATATCTTGTACTTAGTTTTATATATGATATTGTTTTGTCTATAATACTGTTTTGTATAGATAATGTACTATAGTACACTTACAACATGCTTTTATCTTTAATACTGTTTTATTATGATAATGTTTAACATATGATACTGTGTTAATCTATAGAAATGTTATGGAATGCAAACAGTATCAATGGTCTTATAATACTAATGGAGTATTTTAAGAACAATAAAATTACTTCAACTAGTAAAACATCTATGATACTGTTTTAATCTATGATAATGGTATTGAATGCAAACAGTATCAATGCACTTGTACTACTAATGTAGCATTTTAAGAACAATATAATTACTTCAACTAGTAAAACAGATATATGATACTGTTTTATTTAGATAAAGTGATATGGTATACTTATACCATGTTTTTATCTTTGATACTGTTTTATTATGATAATGTTTTAACATATGATACAATTATTTAATCTATGATATTGTTATTTTATTAGATTGTAATTTGTGTATGTGATACTATTTTATTAAGACATTTTCATGTATAATAGTAATATGTTAAGATATATTTATCTGTGATACTGTTTTGACAAAAAAAATTAAAGATTGTCATTTTAAGTTAAAGAGATGACTTCAAATAGCTAAAATCCATCACACGCAGTAGCAAAGCAACTGGTCTTGACCGGTTCGTCGAAACCATTCCGAAAACATATTATAATAAAAATTAAAATTATGAGCACCTATATGAAATCCATATCTTTTCTATTATGATAATATTTTGTGATACTGTTTTAGTATTGTATGATACTGTTTTGACAAGAAAAATTAAAGATTGCTATTTTAAGTTAAAGAGACGACTTCAAACGACTACATATTATAATAAAAATTCTGAGCACGTATGCGAATTATATGCCATTTCTATTATGATAATATTTTGTGATACTGTTTTGTATGATACAGTATCAAACAACACACATGACTAACAATACAAAGAAATATTTTGTGATACTGTTTTGTATAATACATTTTTGTTGAGGAATTTCATAATCCACTTCATCTGCAACTTCACATTCTCGTACGTGTAATAGTCCTTCAATATTCTCAATCTCTTTATCAATATTTTCTCCACCTCTGCCCACACAATCAAGTTTTCATTCAGAATTTCTCTAACTATGTGATGAATGTTGGAGATACTCACTTTCTACTTCTTTTGGTTTTTCATCAACTTCACTAAAAATGATCTCTTGAGTATCGTCTTCATATTTCGTAGGTTCTTATTTCTGTGACTCTGATAGAAGTGTCTCTTTTGCTGGTACTCTTGTCTCCCGAGAAAAACACGACGTAATAGGGATTGTGATGGAGATAAACAGTAGAATAAACAAAATCACTATGAATATTATAATTACAAGTGGCTCAAATCGACAAATTCTTCAACAAGCATGACACCCATCAAATAAGCAGCCAAAATGAGGCATATGCTATAAAAAATCCATCAGATATTCTGACTTGTTCCTCCTACAGGTCTTATAATAAACATTAGAGCAATGACTAGCATTGTTGGCCCGACTGCAACCATAAATAAGAGTGACGCATGGTTCGGAGAATGAATCACAGCATATATCTAAGTCAAAATTACACCTCCCAATCCAGTAAAACCCTTCAATATTCTTATTTGAATTTTCTATATACTCCATACTGTAATTATGATTGTTTGCTCTGCTTTTTCCTGTCGTTAGTCTTTTTGAAATCCATTATCGAAAGTAGGCGACGGTGGTGGTAGCGGCGGCGGCGGTGGCGGTGGCGGCAGCGGTGGTGGTGGTGGTGGTGGTGGTGGGAACAGTGCCAAGGGCAAATATGAATGACAAGGATAATTTTGAAATTAATAAGAAAAATTGTTGAAGAGTATAACTTATTAACAATTTTAAAATTTATTTTAACCTAATTTAAAACAAGTCACTTGGTAGAGGTAACTTTTGGGCAATTTTTTCAACAACAAAAAAAAAAAAATCTAATATGTTGGATCCCTGGTCCCCCTATTTTTTTTTAGGGTTTGAGGGCTGCATAAAAGTAATTATTACATGTTCAGGCCCATTAATGGTCTTGTATGATGAATCAGAGCAAAAGTTTGTTCTATCAGCATATTTAATATATGCTGCAGAAACAGACAATAATAAATAGCGTAGAAAGACAGACTAGATGTTTCATTAAATTTGTCTCCCATGTTAGATAAACAGGAGTTTCCAATTAGTTTCATGGAAATGTAATTAACTATACTACAATCAGTGTTTAAATCCTCTACATATTATAAGTTTATAACTGGTGAATAAGCAAATTTAAAGGATATGGAAAGGACAAATACTGTCGAGGCTAAATGAGTCTCTTTTCATTGTGCAAGCTCGGCTAAGTTTAAATTTACGTTTCACTTACTTTCAAGTAAATCTTTATTTATTTATTTTTTTTTAAATATATTGCTTTTTCTTACTATAAATAAAGAAATTACTTACCCAGAGAAAGTTACCTTTTTTTAAAATTTCTTTTACTTATTTACTTGTAAGTACACTCATTATAAATATGTTTTCTAAGTTAAGCCAAACATAGAACTATCTTAATAGAAAAATGGAGGTTAAAGATGTACATAATCTATTTATATATGCATAACGGATTTATACATTTAGCGATTTGAATTGAGATTTTTTTATAAATAAGCTACTTTTTGAAAATAATTGCAAAAATCCATTCTTGTTACATATAGTTTAAAATTACTATTTTAAAAAAACTATTATTTTAATTTATTATACTATATATTACATATATAGTAACTGAATCCTTAAAAACTGAAATTCATCGAAATACTTATATTACATAATCTTTTATTATTATAGTAACACAATCCTTAACAATCACAATTGATTGAAATACATATATTACATAATATTTTATTGTTATAAATGTCAAATATATATCATTTATACCAGAAATAGAAATAGCTATAATAACCACGAACAGAACTCATGATCCCAATTCAAGTTCAACATTTGTAACAATGTATCTTACAAATTGAGATGTAACACATAATACCAGTTTTTACACAAAAAACTTATGATATACTCAATTGTATCATCTGTATCAATCAGTTATACAAAATATCAATTGGAGGTGACATAATCTGTATTAAGAATCAAAACATCATATTAAACATCAATTAACCAACAACAAGTTATAACATCTTTAACAGTCAGCGTTACATAATAACCAATTGTGTAACATGTGTTACATAATAACAAATTGTGTAACATAATGTGTATTCCCTTATAACAATTCAATCAAAAATATTTAAATATAAAAAAATAGAGCGCTCAATCAAATCATCATATTAATATTTGTGTTACAAAATAGTGTATCAATAGTACGTGTTACATGCAATTAACCAATAACAAGTTGTAACATATTTAGCAGTTAGTTTTACAAAATAACAAATTGTGCAACATGTTGTAACATCTTTAGCATTCAATATTACAGAATAACAAATTGTGTAACATAATTTGTATCTCCAAGTAACAATTCAATCAAGAACATTTAAATATAAAAAATAAAGGATTTTGATGTGTTTGGAAATAAAAAAATTTCGACTCATTTTCTGTGCGAATTCCAAGGAAAGTTTTAGAAACGGTTGTGTATAAATTATATTTTATTTTAATTTTAAACCATTATTTTATTTATTAATATAATAATATATGGACATTATTTTTGAAATAAAAGAGTTGAGTTTGTAAAATTAGAAATATTATTATAATAGTAAGTAATGGGTGTAATTTTCACAATTTAAATCTCATCAATCACGATATCAGCCCACCAAATCTATCAAGATATGATCAACTATATTAAACCTTAGAGCATCTCCAATGCTACCTTCTATTTTGAATGTTTGATATGACGATGAGCTGGAGAGGGCAAAACTGATGTAGTAGCATTTATTGTAGAATGCCGCCCAACATGCCATCTAATTTTAGACATTCTGTTAGACACCTTTCACCCATTTTTTCATTAAATTGTGTCTATATTTATCATCTATTTTTCCTTTTCTTTCCTCCTTCCACACATTCTCTTCTCATTTCTTTTATCTCTCTTGCCACATACATTTTTTAGAAAGTGTCTAGCATTATAGATACTCTTAAACTAATGCTAGATATTTATAATTTCAATTAATTCTGAACACCTATCACAAAATCAAAACCCCAATTCATATTGAGCCCAAATATTAATTAATCTATTTGATTAATGTTCACCCATCAATTAATAGTCCAAAGCATTAATGAATTAATTGCACAAATATTTCTTATTTGTAGATCAATTAATTCTTAATTTCAATATTCTAATTCTTGTATTTTATGTGTGAACTATTAGTTTACCGATCAATATAGCAAATAACTTAAATTATTATCCCAATATAATCAAAATAAGATAATTAAAACCCTCTTTTTAATATATAAATAACTCACCTAGATATAGTAATTCACGTTGCCACCCCTGATCAATAGCTAGCAATTTCAGGGCAATCCATGTGATGGAAAATCTCACATACAGGCATGACCAGACCAATATGTTTGGTTACCGTAGAAATATAACCCCTTCATCAATTATAACACAATTGATTACAAGATATGGAGAAGTGTCAATCTCGATTTAATCAATTACATTATTCGCCATGCCCTTATGTTGATTTAAATGAGTTATACTTGGAACCCTTTTCAACTTATAAATGCTCCTCAGCCAATGAATTTTATATCAACTTAAGTTAAGTGGATGAAAACTATAGTCGCTTACTATATAAGAATGATGAATCATTTATCAGTCATTCACCAATCTTTATATGATTCCCATCATATCAAAAGATGTTGTATTAGCGACCCAAAATAGGGCAAACATTCAATGCCCAAATATGATGATCCTTATATAAGATCCTATGACGACTTCGAGTCAACAATTTTACTACCGAGCATTAGAGATTAACTAATGACACTGGATATTTTCCCATGTAGAATATCTCTTGCTGGCCATCCTATGTTTTGCTCTCTCAACAAAACATCCATGTATTCATGTAAAGGTGTCCATATTTTTGTCTGTAAGATGCACTAATTTCTTCATAAGAAATAAATACAATACGTGCTAGTCTAACCGTAATAGCAATATTTGTATCTATAATATTCTATAACATTAATTCTACTAAACACAAAGGTGGTAAAACTTACTTAAAAATCCAATTTAAGAGGTTGAATCACTTATCTTGTTTGCTTGTTTACTATTCGATTAAACACTGCTCTTTAGTCCATAAACTCAATCACAATGAAAAGAGTTTAATCTCCACAATCCAAGAACTGAATTTAAGATATTTTTCAAGCCACCAACTTCATGTATTATTCTCTCTCTCATCTTTCACGAATTTAACTTCCATTTCACAGATTATATAGAAGTTGTGGGGTTGTTTGGAAGTTATATGTGGTGGGGAGTTAAAATTCAAATTTAAACATTAACTCCTCCCTCCAAAACCATTTCCATATAACTTGGTTCGGGTCAACCTACATGGACGACCCGTTACATTCCAACATCTCACACTCGCACTTGATGGTGTTGACCTGAATCTAATATACACTACAAGAAAAGATAGCTATAGCGGCAACATTAATAGCGACGACAAAATGTCGACTCTATTTGTACTGTACAATTACGACGACAAAGAAATGTCGTCTCTATAAGTTAAAAATCTATGGCGATGATAAAAGTCATCTTTATATTAAATATGTCGTCGCTAGTATTTTTAATATATAGTGGCGACATAAGAAGTCGTCGAAAAATACTTTCCAAGGAATAAATAGTGCCAATTTTTTTGTAACAATAGCAATGACATTTGTCACTGCAATAGATGTATAGATTATGTTGTAACTCACGTAAATCATGATTCTCCTCATAATTTGCTATAGAGTTCTCAATATTGGCGAAAAAATTGGTGCCCGTTTTTTATCTATAGCGATGACAAATATCGTCACAATAGATGTATAGATGATGTTGTAACTCACATGAATCATGATTGTCCTTGTAATTTGAAATGAAGTCTATTGAGATGACATTTGTCGTCGCTATAGAGTTCTCAATATTGGTGAAAAAATTGGCACCCATTTCTTATCTATAGAGACAACAATTGTCGCCGCTATAGAATCTTCTTTTTCATCTCACCATTCCTGCATTTCTGTACTGTATTTCTAAAATATTTCCATTTTCTTCTCCATAATTTTTCTTCAACTCCATCTTTTTTTCCATCACTATCTGATTTCCATTTCAGATCCCCATCTCTATCTATTGTCCTTACTGCATTTGTGAAAATATAGTATTTTTCAAGTATGGATATTGATAAAATTTGGAAAAAAAATTAGAAATCGCACAAAATCGTCAGATTTTTAGAACAGTTTGAAAGTATTTATAAATATGGCTAGGCCATACGTAAATGATAGGAGAATGATTAAATGTCTGTGCACAAGATGTTTAAACGATCTCACACATCTATTGAAAATTGTCAAGGCTCACATATTTTGTCATGGTTTTGGAGAGAGTTATGTAACTTGGATATACCATGGCGAGACCGAGGTTAAGACTGTGAATGTGTAGAGACAGAATGAGCAAGCAGGTGTGGAGGATGAGATGATGGATGTCATGGAGAACGTAGTCGGTGATGAGCATGCTGGTACAAGCACTGATGGTTACTATGACGAATTGTTTAAGGTTCTGCATTCAGAACTATACCCGAAAGTTTCATCATTTTCATCCTTAAATTTTTTAGTGAAGTTGATGCATATTAAGGTTGTGAACAAATACACAAACAAGTATGTCGATGATCTTTTGAAGTTGGTGAAGTTAGCTTTTCCAAACATGAACCTAGTGGACTCTCACTATAAAGCTAAGAAGATGATTACGAAGCTTTGTTTGGGTTACAAATCTATTCACGCCTGCAAGAACGAATGTGCACTGTTTTTGGGTGAGAATGCTGATAAACAAACTTGTACGATTTGCTAGGAAAGTCGTTGGGTGCACACTTCTTAGAGAGTGAATGGGAAGAATGTTCCGAATAAGGTGTTGCACTATTTTTTCTTGGCCCCCAAACGAAAATGTATGTTTACGATGAAAGATACTGTAAAACTCATGTGGTGGCACAGTATAGGAAGGTCTAGGGATAAAAAAGAAATTTAACATCCCGTTTACAAGAAGGCGTAATGGGATTTTGACAAGAATCATCCAGTGTTCACAAGTGAGATCCAGAATGTCCGGTTAGGTTTGGCCGCAGATGGATTCAATCCATTTGGAGACATGAGTCTGGCGTACAGCATGTGGTCAGTAGTTGTAACCGTTTACAACCTGCCACCTTGGTTATGCATGAAACTCGAATACCTCATGCTTACTCTCTTGATACCTGGCCCTAAAGCACTGGATAAGGACATTGATGTATTCTTATGACCATTAGTAGACAAGTTGAATGAGTTGTGGGCCAATGGGATTGACACGTGTGATGCTTGAACCAATAATAGGTTAGTATTCAGAATGTGTGCAGCGTTGTTGTAGACAATTAATGATTTTTCAACAAAACGTAGTTTGTCAGGTTGAAGCGCTTAGGAGTACATGGCATGTCTAACGTGCAACAATGAGACTCTTTCAGCCTGTGTGATAGGTAAGACAGCTTACGTAGGTCATCGACAGTTCTTTTCGTCCAGACATCATTTTAGGAGCAATTTAAACTTTGACAAGAGGACGGAGAGGTGACCACCTCCATGTCGGTTAACGACTGTAGACATTTTAGTATAGTTAAGCTATACGAGACATAGTATTCCAGAAAAGCACCCTAACTACGGGGGTGCTAGAAAGATGAGAAGTGATGACGAGCTAAATTAGAGAAAAATAAGCATTTTCTATGAGTTGCCGTATTGGTCTTCTACTGAGCTAAAACATAACATCGATGTCATGCACGTAGAGAAGAATGTTTGTGACAACTTGCTCGGCACAATTCTGGATGATCCATTCAAATCAAAGGATACAGTCATGCCAGACGCGATATGATGCAATTAGGGATCAAAAGAGTGTTTCACTTGTATCAAAACGGGAATAGGTGCATGAAGCATGCCGCATCTTACACCATGTCTATTGCAAAACGTCAGAGATTTTGTAACTTCATCCGATCGGTTGAAATTTTTAAAAATTTCGTTGTTGTTGTTGTTAGTGAATCAGATTGAATGTTTTTCGTTCATACTATGATTACTTTAGGTCAAAACGCGAGTTCGGATGGAATCCCAACATTTGTAGATAGAGAATAGGAAAAAAATGATTGCATGGTAATGGAGACCTATATGTAACCTCGAAAAACTTGAAGGACTTACAGTGCAAATAAAAGAGGATGAAATTAAAATAAAAGAGAAAATATAAAGACCAAAATGAAAAATATTTAAAACATTTGCTGGTATGTTTTCAACGCGTGAACCAAAAAATCAAAAACAAAAGTCGTCGCTATACGTATATATCGTCGCTACAGAGTTAAGCATCTTAAAACACACAGAAAGCCCTTCTTCTTCCCCATTTCGCAAAACCTTGCGTCTGGAGCCTCTCTGCCGTCTTTCCAGTTTTGATGTGCTCTCTCTACCGCCTTCTTCCAGTTTTCATGTGCTCTCTCTCTAGCTTCCACCGTCAGCATCATCTAGGTATGTTTTCCCTGTCACCTTTTTATCATGAAATCCTTTTTTTAAAAAAATTATGTATTATGTTCGAAGCCCTAATTGCTTAATTTTACTGATTTAATTGGTTAAATCATCATCTAGGTTAATTTTTACGTTGGAATTACTAATTTAATTGACTCGGTATCTAGGATTAATTTTGGCTTGATTTTGCTTATTTAACAGTGACCTCTTTATTTTGGTTTGATTTTGTTGCCAATTAAATTGTGAAATTTTGAGGTTAATCCTTAGTAGTCTTGAAAGGTGTGTAGTAGTCGTCAAAGATGATGTTGGATCCTAATGTTGGCAATCTATGATTGTTATTGAAACAAAAATGAAGAATTGGAAAATGGGGTCTGTACGTGGCTACTGTTGATGCCAAGTATTATGGAAATGTTGAAGTTTATAATAAGTAGTGTTGATAATATAGATTTTAGGTGTTGGTGGTTTTGTCTTTGGATTTTTTGTGTATTTAAAGTTATAAGCAAATTGGGAATCAACATGTTCTCTCTAAATTCAAAATTTTTAGTAAATTGGGAATCATATGATTGTTAATCTGAGACCTTTTTGTTCATATGAGTTCTAGTTTGCTTAATGCTACTAAAATGCGAAATAAATAAAAGTTTAGGGATTGAATTGTGAATAAATAAAAGTTTGGAGGTGATGTGCAAATTAAATTAGGGACCATTTATGAACTAGAAAACAAAAATTTATGACGAATTGCACATAAACAAATAATGTAGAGACTGAAATGCTAAAAAAAAAGAGTTTAGGGACCATTGGCAGAAAATCATGGAGTTTAGGGGTTGATGTGCCAAATATATATTAGGAGCAACTTAGGGACAGAAATGCAAAATATAAAAGTTTAGGGACTGAAATGCAAAAAAAATAGAAGTTTAGGGACTGAATTATGAATAAATAAAAGTTTAGGAACTGATGTGCAAATAAAATTAGGGACCATTTCTGTACTAGAAAACAAAAATTTATAACGAATTGCACAAAAACAAATAATCTAGGGACTGAAATACGAAAAAATTGAAGTTTAGGGACCATTGGCAGAAAATCCTGGAGTTTAGGGGCTGATGTGTTAAATATATATTAGGAGCAACTTAGGGACTGAAATGCAAAAAAATAAAAGTTTAGGGACTAAAATGCAAAAAAATAAAAGTTTATGGACCATTTTCGCACTAATCGATGTTTATGTTGTTAGTTAGTAGCATGGTTGACGCATATCCCACGAAGATAATGGTGCAGGTGATCCTCCACATCAACCACCTCGTCAGCTCAATGCATCCTGCGAATCTAGTAAGAAATTTTGTTTTAAGACCACTTATTTTGCAATTTTTTAAAGTGACTTCATTTTCGTTGAATTTCGTATCATATATATCGTATGTTTTTTTCTTTTTCAGCGCCGTCGTCTAAGCGACAGGGTATCTCTCGAGTCATTAACTTTGAGAAGGTGTGGCAGGCAAACAAAAAGAAGCCATTTTCCATCGCGTTCGACAATGTCGAACATACAATGCAGCCGATTGGGAATAACACGAAGTATTTCACGCACTTGGTTGGGAACCAAGTCAGGTTCACCGTGCCCCCTTGCTACCCATCATGGACAGAGGTTCTAGAGGAACAGCGGGCACGGTTACGTAGCATCGTCGAGGTATTGACTTATAATAATTTTTACATTAGTGCATTCTCTAAATAATTGTTGTAATACACATTAACGAAAAATTTTCCTATGTTGCAGATCTACTTTGATCTTTAGGGCGATCGGTTGCCCGATGAGTACCGGGCGGTTTGTGCCGCTGTAGATCCCTAGCGGCCGATCGTTATCGAGATTACAAACTTAAGGAGCATGATCACTTGAAAGTGCATGAACCAAGCCGTCCATACGGCGAGCTGCCTGCCGAGGACTGGCAGAAGTGCATTGACTTCTTCACAAGTCCTACTTTCGTAGTACGTATTATCATTTACTTTTTACGTTTTTATGTTAATATTTTTATAGCTATAAAGCTTTCTACTAATCAATTATTTTTTATGTCTTTAGGAACTGTCGACAAAAAATAAGGCTAATCGGGGGGTGAGACTTCTCTGCCACGCATTACGATGAGATACAAGTAAATTTTTCAATATCATTATAGAAATTTTCGATGCATTATATATGCATGTGTTTTAACTAAATTTCACGCTTAAATTATTGTAGCGGGACCCCGAGACCTAGAAGTGGCTGGGCATTACTGGGTCGTTTCGGACTTTTCACACCTTCAGGGATGGCAATTGGGTGAACCCACAAGCGGCTGGCAACTATGTGAGGATAAATTTCTATTTTTAAATGTTGTTAATTTTATCTGACATTGTATTATTATTTATTATTTGTTTTTTCTTACTAAACAGGATAAACTTGTTGAGTTGAGGGAGACTTAACAGATACAGGTCGTCTCCAATGGCGCATCGGTAGACAAGCATGCTATTGCAAATGAGGTTCTCGAAAAACGATGAGTACACGTCCGTGGGGTTAGAAGGGGTTCCGAATGGCACATCTCTCTCCCTAGATTCGACCGCTGCATCGAACGCCCCACAAGGAACATCCAATCAATTCTATGGAGACCCCAGAATGACGATCCTCGGTTTGCGATGTATGAGGCTCAGCTGCGCCGAACGGAGAGGGTAATTCAACGTCTTACGGCGAATCTGAAGCATAGAATACTGGGGATTGTGCCTGAGGAAGACGAGGATGAGAACAACAGTTGGGGTTTGGGGGATCTTTAGATTTTATGTATAATAGAATTGTTTGTATTATCTAAAATATAACAAAAAAATTTAAAAATTTAGAATGTTATTGTCGCCGCTAAAATAAAACAAATTAATGTACATTAGCAACGACTATGTCATCTCTATATATATTATATAAATATGTTGTCGCTAATAAATCTGTTATCTAAAAGTTAATAGCGACGATACAAATGTCGCTACTATTTCTCAGCGACGATGTTTGCAATTTTGTCGTCACATTTTCTCTAATTTCGAGAAATAAACTGTGACGTCACATTTTCTCTAATTTCGAGAAATAAACTGTGACAATGTAGCGGTGACAACGTCATCGCTATAGATTCAAATGTATGTAGCGACGATAATATGTTGGCGCTATTAATCTAGAGGGACTAATCTATTGAGACGACATATAGCGACGACATTGTCGTCTCTATAAATGCAAAAGGACGACAATTTATCTTTTAGTCGCCGCTATTGACCTCCTTTCTTGTAGTGACAATATCAATTACATTTATCTCACTATCTCAAAGTTCATACTGGTAAATAGATTGTGCAACCAGCGAGTTTATTAAAGAGCACACAACGTCATACACCTGTAGGGATATATAACAGCTCTATGAGAGAAAATTCATTTCTCGCTATACTCAAATCATTTTCCAACACTAATTCAAATATTTCTGATCCCTCAAATATTTATAGAACATACTTGAACTTCATATTTAATTCTTGTATTCATAATTGTGTTCTTAACCCTGCATGGTCAACACAATTATCTGGCCGGTGAATACAAATAGAAATGTTGGTCAAAATAATTTTCCTTTCCTACTCAAATCCTTCAACTTTAAAGCAGTTGATTTCCTAGACATGTTCCATCAAACTGTATCAATTATTGTTATTGGCAACATGCTAAAGTAGCAACGCTGAAATAAAATATTGATAAAACAGTCAAAAGTCATAAGGGTATATATAAGGTTATGTAAATCACGGGATCTCACACAATGAGGAAATTGGGATCCATTCACTCATTTACCCCATATTGGTCGTAAAAGCACACGCAGTATGAAACTGTAAATTAAAACACAACGTACAGATTTTAGTTTAGGTATCTTTGATACCTAACTTGAATTATCCTTATATTCATTCCTCAAAGAAAACTCAATCGAGAACTCAATCTAGCTACTAAAACAGGTCTAACTTGTAATCCATTTCGATTACTTATAGTAATCTCATCTCGATATCTCATTAAGGCGACCAGATCATGTATAGAACATAATCACTTCATCTCATCCCAGCACAATCTAAAATTATCTGAGGCAATTGCTCGTGTAAGTGAGTCAATCTCAACCTGTTCGACATACTTTCTGTGTGTATAAAAATTAATCATCTATTAATCACAACAATAGATTACACATAATATATGAACTCAGAACATTGTTCATTAATGGACATTCAAGAGTTTACAATATACGTAACTAAATTCTACGCAATCCTAGAGATTTTAACATAAGTCGTAAAGACATCTCTAGGTATCTGTTTGGTAAATGGATCAGCTACCATATTATGCATAGCAATGTACTCCAAAGTCAATTCTTTCCTTGCTATGATGTCTCTTACAAAATTATATTTTGTATCAATATATTTGGTTCTGTTGTGATACTTTGGTTCCTTAGTATATGCAATAGTAGCCTAACTATCACAATAAATCAACGTAGGTTCCATATCACCACTAAGGACTCTTAGATGCTGAAAGAATCTTTTTAACCAAACAACTTCTTGTTTTGCTAAAGCACTAACCACAAATTCTGCCTCCATTGTAGACAAGGAAATGCATGTTGGTTTCTTGCTACTCCAAGAGATGGTGCCATTATTAAGCAAGAATGCATATCTAGAAGTTGACTTGAACTCATCTAGGTCTTTACCCCAGTCAGCATCTGTATATCTTTTTAAGCACAAATCATTTCTTTGATAACATAAGGAATAATCAGTACTATCTTTCAAGTATCTCAATATCCTCTTGACTGCATTCCAGTGTCCACTTCTAAGATTAGACTGATACCTGCTGACCAGACCAACGACATAACAAATATCTGAGCGAGTACACATCATAGCGTACATTACCTAGAAACACATATCATTTGGACTGGTCTGAGTATCTTATAAAGATACATTTCTTGCCTCTTGGACCCAACTTTTCAAATTTACTTGAGGAATCATTGATGTATCCAGCTGATCCCCAGGGTCTAAGACAACTTAAATCGGGTGATCTATTTGTCCAAAGCTGATATGGTGTTGTAGGTACCGATTTTGAGAGAACTCTATTAAAGATGTAAGTCACAGTTAAGAAAGCATCTCCCCAAAAGAAAATTAATAAGTTAGCTTGCGCCATCATGGATCTCACCATTTCAAGCAATGTCCTATTCTTTCTCTCAGTAACACGATTTTGCTGTGGTGTATTGAGAATAGTTAACTGCATAATAATTCATTTATCATTAAATAGTTCTTTGAACTCATCGGATAGATATTCACACCATCGGTTAGTTCTTAAGGCTTTCACTTTTCTATCTATTTGATTTTCTACCACATTAAAAAATCGTTTAAAGCATTCTAATGCCTCCGACTTATGAGAAATCAAATAGACATAACCATACCGTGTGAAAATCATCTATAAAAGTAATGAAATAAGAGGCTCCATGTCTTGCCCTCACATTCATAGGACCACATAAATCTGAATGGACTAATTGCAATGGAAGTTCTGCTCTCAAAGCCTTACCGAATGGTTTTTGTGTTGTTTTTCCTGTTAGACAATGCTCACAAGTAGGCAATGAAACTTTAGAGATTGAACCTAGTAAGCCCTCTTTAGCCAACCTATTCATTCTCTCTTGCCCAATATGTCATAATCTAGCATGCCATACACATGTATCAACATTCACATCTTTAGAAGAAGATACATTCATAGAAAAACAACGATTAACATAATAGTTATAAGTGTTTGGTTCACAATCCAACACTAGGAAACCACCAGACAAATATCTAGATCCATAATATGCATCACCATTGCTAATGCGAACAAAAGTACTACTAAAATTCAAACTGAAACCTAATCTTAAAAGAATAGTAACTAAAATTAAGTTTCGTCGTATTCCTGGTGCAAACATGACATCATGAAAGAGAATAGTTCGGCCACCACGCAAATGCAACTTGCATGTACCGGTTCCTTTCACTTCCACCCTATCATCATTGTAATTTTTGATATATATCCATTTTATACCAGCTAGAAATCGACGGAACTCCACAAACGCCTCTCTATCCCTCGTTATATGGTATGTCGTTCTTAAGTCTACAATCTACATAGGATAAGATTCAGTAAGAAAAACAGTGCTAGAAACATAAACAGCACTAAAAGAAGTATTAACAAGAGATAAATTTTTTGGCTCAGGGCAATCCATAACAAAGTGACCCAGCACTTGACATATGTAGCATTTCAGCTTGCTATTGTCTTTCTTCTTACCAAATCATTTTCCCTTTTTGTTACATTTGAGCTTGTTCTTTTTAGGTCCCTGTCTAGACTCTTTTCCTTTTTCTTTCCCGCCTTTGTACCAGTTCTTCTTACGCATAAAGCTCGAAGCTTTGCCAGAACTAAACTCAACTACAAAAACACGTCCTAGAGATTTAGCTACTCTAAGCCGTTCACCTTCTAGTTCAACATGACGGGCAGCATCAGCAAAAGTTTTGATGCTATCATTATTAGTCAGATTGACTTTCAGATGTTTCCAGTTATCAGGAAGAGAACGGATCAAAGCCTGAACTTGCTGCTTATCAAAGAGAATATGTGTAACGCATGAGATTTTCTCAACCCGGAGGGCCACTAAAATAATCTCTAAAATATTATTTGACAACTCCAAATAATATTTCCCATGCCCTTGAAGGGTTTTAAGAATTTAATTGTTGCGGAAAAATAACAAGCGTGCAAGTGAAAAGGAATTTTCTTCAAAATTTCATAGTTTTGTCTATACCGTGATAGGTATCGCCACAATTTATTTGACCATTCAAACGAACTCCAAAAATTATGAAATTTAAATTGTAGATACTTGGGACTTCATACTACAACATGTAAAAATTTCAAACTTTAACTACGTCATTTGGTAGGTGAAAAATATAGCCGAAGATGCTTGAAAACTGTCCCGTTCAAACGTCCATAATAAATTCATCTAATGGAATTTTTAAGTGATTCCAATTTCTGTTATTAGAATACATATAGGGATTTACATAGAAACTAAATTCACTCAAAAAATTCAACCGTAGAAAAAGTTATGATTTTTCAAAAAGGGGACAGAAAGCTGAAAAGTTTGAAAATGAAACTAAGAAATTTCCAATTTAAAACTTTGAATGGCAATTAAACGAAGATCTTGTCTTCCGTACATATTACATAATTAAATACTGAATCAAATACTTAAATAAGTAATTACATCATAATTGACTCGATCATTTTGACGTCAAAACATAAACTATATAAGACTTTCCATGACAAGCTCATTAGTCTACCGCCATCGCATCAACTCCGATCAGTTCAACCTGAAAATTTATTTATTTTGGGGGTGAGTATTTCATAAGAAACATTCAGTAGCAATACTTATAACATGTGGGAAATTTTACTTAAACATAAATTCGACATGCCATAATTTTTGAAACATACATCATCTTAAACATTGGTAGCCGACACCACATAACATCATCATCATACGTGATTTCTTTCAATCACAAACATGTTAAAGTGATTACTTTCAATCACTATCATAAGTTCCTTCATAAATAAGTTTGCATGACATTCAAATAACATCATAATTTTTCCGAAACTTCATTTCAAATCGCAGTAAAAACCATTAAGTAAAACTACCTCGAATGAGAGTTTTCGGTTGAAGTTGATGGAGAATAAATTGCTATTGCACCTTTTCCAAACTCAAACCCGTACCCTATATATAGATATATATCGAGGAGTATTTGTGAAGTTAGAAGCAAGATCAAAACCTTTTCTTGCTGGCGAAAATGGTGAGTGAAAGGAACAAAGTTGCTGGAAATTTTGACCGGATAAATGCGAAATAAAATTTGGTTCTTTGGATGAAAATTTGAAGGAAAAGATGGATACTTGCTTTGGAGATTTTTCTTTTGGTGACTTAGACTACGGTTTCAAGGCTGAGTTATATGGTTGAAAGTAAGAAAAAAATCACAAGGTGTTATCCATTTGTTTGCTAGCTAAAACTGGACAATTCGAGAAGCGAGAATTCATTGTGGTTTAGTTGATAAATGGAACTAAAACTCTATGGCTCGGGGGAAGGTTTCTAGGGTAATTTGGAGGAAAAAACCAGTTGGATTGAGGGCTTAGTAGTGAGGGAAAATGGAGAAAGAAAATGGGAGAAGTTGAGGGATCATGGGGGACGGTTTCTTTACTGTCATGGGGCTGTTTTGGTTGGCTAAAAATGGAAGATAACTCACACAACAGGGACCGAAATCTGGGACCTTTTTAGGGAAAGAAATGGTTGAAATGTGAGGTAAATTTGTGGAGAATTGTGGCTAAATAGGGGCTGCTGGTGGGAGACGTTTTAAGCAGATTGTGGAAGGTTTATCTTTGGAAAATGGTGATGGTGGCGATTTTCTTTAGATCATGGAGGGGCTGTTTGGTTTATGCTAATTGGTAGGAGTTAAGGCATTGTTTGGCTAGTTTTTCGGTAGATCCTAAGGTGTTGTTTGGGTGATGTTTTCTTGTTAACTTTTGAAGTCGAAAAGTAAGTCAATTTCGACTAAGAAGACAAAGGTAAAAGGTCAAGATTTTTAGATAGAACCGGAGGACAAATTTTAAAATTTTAGACTAGCCATAAATTATATCTCGTTCAAAATAAATTTAAAAACTTACCAAATGAAAATATAATAAGGTTCGTTTTCTAATTAATTCCATAGTAGCCGACTAAAAATTTGAAGCGAACACGCAAAATTTTTTAACGTGACCAAATTTTTAAAATGAATCATAAGGTACGGAACGACATCAAAAGTAAGGAATTTCATTTACTTGAAATTAAAATGCGAAAAATTTTAGTTGTTACAATATGACTAGCCGGCTTTAGCTCTCTAATCATGGTAGACATAATCCTCACATGCTGTGTGATATTGTGATCATGATACATTTTATAAGTGTCAAACTTAATAGTCAATTGTCTTAGCCTAGTCATGCTAGTACCACCATATTTCTCTCTCAGATACACCCATATATCATGAGCAGTTGGAAATTGCTCACACTCATGAATAAGATCATCCACAACAGAACTTACCAAATTCCCACCTGCAGTGGAATCTTTCTTTTTCCATGCTTGGTAAGTTTCATCACGTGGGTCTTCTATCACATGGTTAATGTCCTCAGGACAGTCATGTTCCTCTAGCACATACCAAATTTTTTGGCGCCAAGTGTTATAGTTATTGCCATTCAATTTGTCACCCTTATTTAGGTCAGTAATGATATTCTTAGATGCCAAGGTCTGTCAAAATTTTAGAGACAATCATATAAATGTCCATTTATGCACACATGTCATTTTACACTCATACAAATTAAATTTTATGATAATTTAACGCTAGGCATAGAGTCGAAAGTTCACTAAGTTCTCAATTATTGTCTATTATCTTAATGTTTCATTATCACAAAAATTAATTTTATAATACAAAAACAATAATTCTAAACGAGAATTACATAAACTCTTCCAACCTTAGAAGTTCCACTGAATAAATCAATTAAACACGTACTGTGTAAATAAGACATTTTGATCGTATGCACTAAAACATAAAAAAAAGTTATATTTATACATGAGATTATATCCAATTATTCTAAATATAACTACTAGGCATTGAAAGATGACTTGATACATTTTTTTCTCCTCACAAATATATTGTCCCAGATGCACTACTTCTAAGCGCATTGCTTCGAGATGCTTTATATGTTATACTAGGTTATGTCTTGAATCCATTTCAAAATTTTGATAAGCTCGCTGTTCAACACGTTCTTTAGAACGTATCTTTTAGCCTTCGTTCCAAGGTTGCTAAAAATGTGCGTAAATCCAACCATGTTTGATTAAGCACGGGAAGATGGGAATGGGTCAAATGGATCACATAACTAAATTAAGACTCACACTACTCAAGAACATACAATATTATTCTATTTAAAATCAAAAAAAAAAAAATTGACACCAAAATCATAATTTTCTGACTTAAATCAAAATTATTTTTTTCATAAAATTACACTTAAAAAAATAATAATATAGGAACAGCTCGAAAAACTCCCACTAGAAAACTAGGAAACAGAATATTCAATCAAATATTCTGGATTTAATATAAAATTTTTATAATTTTAATTCACTTAGAAAATATTTATTATGTATTTATAAATGAATTTTCTTTAAACATAAAAACATAAAAAAAAAAAAATTTCATAAGAAAAAATTATATTGAACTCAAATAATAAATCCAAAATATTATGGGGACCATTTTGAAAATTTTAGAATTGCGGAAAGGTCCCTCACCCACTGTCATGTGCCCAAAAAAAAAAAATCTGCCCCCACCCCCCCCCCCCCTCTCTTCTTTATTTTTTAAAAAAAATTCCAAAAAAAAAATACAATGATCAAATTGGAAATACCAGAATATTAAGGAGAGCATTATGCAATTTTTAAACTTTCCAAATAATCCCTCATGCACGTTAACTATTTGAGACATTTTAAAAAAAAAATTAATTAATTTTTAGGAAACCTTTGCCCACTTTCAAAAAGCGGCGCGTGCAAGACACTCGTCGCCTTCTGGAAACTTTCCGACGTCTTCTTTGGTTCTCTTCCTCCAATTTCAACATTCTGAGTTTATCTGTATGGTCAAATTTTACAAATAACATACATAATGTAGTGTTGGAGATAACAACATAACAGATGGATAGTGAGGACACGAAAAACACTATCCATCATCTTTCTCAGTTTTTTTTAAAAAAAATCAGATTTAATCTAAAACTTTAAAATCTCATAACTCCTTCATTTTAAGTCCAATTATGAGTTCTTTATACCGTTGGAAATCTCACTTAAATACCTTTCTAACATACCAATTTCATAACACGAAAAACAATGAACATAAAATTACCATGTTATGAAGTTTCTAGTTTTTAAACTAGGGTTTCGATTTTCTTTTGAAATATAAATCCAAACAATGTGAAATTCTGTAGACATGTTCTACATCATGATATGAACATATGATATAAATTTCACGAATTAATATTGAATAATTCATAATGTGCCATTAAAGTGTGTTCAAACTCTAACAAATGACATTTATTCGGATTTCTTGCATATATATTGCATTCCAAATCATTTTGAGTACATTAACATGCAAGGAAAAAAACCTAATAAGGCTCTAATACCAATGTAATAATCTATAACATTAAGTCTATTGAACACAAATGTAGTAGAACTTAATTGAAAATACAAGATTAAGAGGTTGAATCACTTGCCTTGTTTGCTTGTTTACTATTCGATCAAAACACTGTTCTTTGGTCCACAAACTCAATCACAATAGAAAGAGTTTAATCTCCACAATCCAAAAACCAAATTTAAGATATTTTCCAAGCCGCCAACTTCATGTATTCTTCTCTCTCTCCTCTTTCACGAATTTAACTTCCATTTCATAGATTAAATAGAAGTTGTGGGGTTGCTTGGAAGTTATATGTGGTAGAGAGTTAAGTTTCAAATTTAAACCATAACTTCTTCCTCCAAAACCATTTCCATATCATTTGGTTCAGGTCAACCCACATGGACAACCCATTACATTCCAACAGTATCTCTTTATTACAATTGACTAGGAATTATTTAAGATTAAGTTATTTATAATTTACATATCACAATCACAACACTTGTGATTTACAAGTTATTAAGATTTAATCCTCAGACTCTATTATATTTAAATTAACAGTTGAGTACATTGAAATAATAGATCTACCATTTATAAAAATGTATTAATCAAATGAAGTGCTTTCACCCTATTAACAATTAGACCTATATAACACATCACTTACAAACGATGTTAAAGTTCAACTGACAAAAACAAATAGATAATTATTGTGTAAATAATGTATAGACGCACACATATACATAAATGAGAATGATATATAAAGGTATGGTTGATGTTTTCCAAACTCTCTGTTATTATTCTTATTCTACAAAAGGTGCGTTTGATGAGCCATACCAAATCCATTTATGGATGGGAGACTTTTTTCTTTTATATCTTTGCTTTTTTTTTTTTCCTTGTATTTTAATCTATTCTTTTGTTTTATTGGTTGCTTTGTTTTATTTTTGTTTATTTATGTTAAAAGGTAATTATTGTCATTTTACACGAATTGAACAGATTTTTGGACGGTTTCGTTTGTAAAGACTGAGTTTGCTAATTTCTCAAAGATTGGAAATAAAAACCAGCCAACAAAAGGTTAGGGGTAGGTCAACTACTTTACTCAAAGGTTAGAGATGAATAGTGCAATTTACCCTTTGTTGTTATGTAATACATGTATTTTAGTTAATGAATACATGTATAAATGGATTCAGGTACTAAGTTAATAAATAGGTAAAGTGTTTTGTTTAACTATCGTCTCTTAAAAGTAGTCTTCTATCTCCAAGTTTCCATCACAACCTTGGTCTATATTGAATCTTTCTCCTGAAAACTTGAATCTAGAAGTCTGGGTTTTTTTTTATGTTATAACACCACCTTCTTCTCGAGAAAATCATATAGTAAGAATGCCTCCTGAACGAGACTAGTCTACTGGCAATCTAACTGCATCATCACTATGGCGGCATAGCTCATCCTATGATTTTTTGGACATGAGGCGAACTTCATAAATTGAGCTCCATATGGGCTCCAAATCATAGTATGCATTCAAAATCCATAAGAGTTTTATGAAACTAATTGTTAATTTAAAACTCAATAATAAAACGGCAAACAAAATGTAATGTATAAAGTATTTATATACATCGTAATCAAATAACAAGATAGGAAATATTCCAAATGATCACTTAAAAACTACTTGGCTTGAGGTTTTAGAAGCAAAAAATATTAATTAGATTTGAATAATATAGTTGTTCAACTATTTATTTTTTAATTGGTAATAAAGTCAATCTATTCAATCTTTTTGTGACACATTTGATCGGAGATAAATTTTGATCAACTTCATCTTAGAATTTTTTTTCCTGCAGATGTAACTGTAACTGTTATGGTTAGCAAAATTTTGTAAGCAATATTAGCATTTGTGAAACAACCATCCAATGTCTTCAAATAACGTAGCACTTCAATTACTTTCTTTGTTTTACTTGGTAACTAGCACTTCAAGACTGTTAACTCCAAATACAAATCATCTCAATCAATGTCTGAACGGCTATTATGTTTCAGATATTTCTCAAGATTCATACAAGACTTCAACACACTGACAATAGTCACTCGCTTTAACCATTCCAAATTAAACAAAAATCCATATGTCTCTTCATACTGATTAAATTGTTCAAATCGGGTTTGAAGCAAATATCAAGCTTGATCAATTTTAAAGAGGAAGTGATCAACTCTACAAGATTCTTCAGCTGATTGTTTTACCTCATCACCGCCACTTTCATCAAACTGCTTCTTTCTTAGAATGTTAGGTTTTTCCTGGAATACAGTTTCAATTCCCATTTCATTTAACTCTTTTTTGCTGCATCCATTGCAATAGCAAATTCAGTTTCTCTATAATCTTCGAAAAATGAAACAAGTCCTTCTAAGAAGTTGATAGCACCATCAATATCCATGTTTTTAGCTTGAAGAAATTTACTCACAATATTGACTACATGCAACAACCTGTACTAGATTACCATGCCAAGCAAGAATTCAAAATTCTCAAGTTTATATGTTGCTAAGGACTCAACATCACTCTTTGTTTTAGGATCTTCACTAATATTTGCCAAGTCAAGTAAATCGTCTCTTATTGTGTAGCTTGCTCTTTTATAAGTTTGACACTTTGAACATGACTTTTCCAACGTGTTTTTGACAATTACTTCACTGTCGGGGACTTTCCACCTTATCTTTGAAAAAAATTCATCGCATAGGAGAATAAGAGAATAATATGTAGATACGTTATATTACTCCAAAGAAAGTCATATCTAGAACAGCAATTCACCATATCACATAATGTGTTTAAGACTATGATAGCCACATGGAGTTTAGAAAGCTCTAAGAGTCATTTCAAGTAATCTTCTCTACACACCTTTGTGCCTCCCACTCATTTTAGATTTGTTGACTGTTGTCACACCCTTACGCTCTAATTTATCAATATCAAGCCCAATATTGATTAAAACACTTTTAAACTTAGTTGAAAGTCCAAGTCTTGTTGTAAAATCTACCTTCAAAAATGCAATCCAATATTCTTCTACCACGGATGAGTTCGCTGAATCATCCATACATCATATTACTAGAGACATATGCTCCTCGTAACTCGCATTTGGAATACAATCAAGTATGACGGGAAAAATATTTTGCTTGTTTAACTTTCTTGACAATTAAACTTCTCATCTCACCTGCCAATATTTGTATCAATTCATTTTTTTTTTTTATCGAGATATATATATACTAAATCTCACGTACTTTAGCATGTCAAATGTACACATGCATTAATAGATCAAATTCAACAACCATTTCTATCATTTGCAAAAAGAGACCATTGTTCTCAACATAAAGCTGCTCATCATCTCCTCCAAATGCCAATGTGTTTTTAGCAAGTCTTTTCACAATAGTGATGATCCCGGTTAACACTTGTTTCCAATGTTCTCTTTCTTCATCGATCACCAATTGCACACTTCTATCAATTGTATTTTTTGTTCGAAGCCTAATTTCCTATTCAATTAGTCACGCAACGTATATGTTCCTCATTTCCATCAGGACTTTTAAGACACCAATGAAGATTATGCTAATCTTTGTATCCATTATTACCCAATTGCCCAATTTGATTTATCTTTTTTGGTATTTAAACAACCTTAAGCAAAAGGAAAAGATCATTTTATAGAAATTGAATATACTAGCAATTTTATGTCAATTGTCTGCCCTTGGCTAGTAACCACTTATAGTGTGATAATCAAAATGTTTATTTGTACTATCTTTGGAAAACAAGATGCCATCAACTATTTTTGGACTAATTTCAACTAATTAATCTCTCATTTTTTGATCAATGTCTTTCCAATTCCTCAAATCCTCAAAATTCATAGAAAAGCAACCCTCTTGATTTAAATATTTATGCTAAATATTATCTTCCTCATTATCTTTTGATCCTTTCATAATGATAGATCACTTCATCATTCGCTTCATTCACACTAGTGGGTTGAATCACTTCTTCATTTTCAGTCAATTCATTCACATTATCTTTTTTATTCACATTCTACTGTTCCTCATTCACCAAATTTGTTATTGTTTATTCCATCTCTTTTGTTGCGATTATAGTACTTATCAACTGCTTGACTTTGAACTAATGCCACTTCCTTTTGTTTCTCCTTTCTTTTTTGAGCTCCAAACTCATGCATCGTATATGAATATCGTTCAATGATTAGCCTAAAAAAATAATAAAAAAACATTTGAACTATTTCACAATTAGAGTCAACATAAGAATTCTAAGTGCTATAAGAATTTGGTAGTATATATAAAAGGGAAAAATTAAAATAGTTCTCATGTGACATATTAGCATATTAGCGTCTTTGTAATTTTAATTCATTGCTGTTACTCTATTATGTTGTCTATAAATTAGACTATTTTGAACTCAATTATGCACTTCAACTATGCTCAAAAATCTAAATTTAGGGATAATATTGTCACTTTACTTAAATTAAGTCAAACTCCAATGAATAATTGACTTATTCTTAAAAGACAGTACAATCTTAAGTATTTACATCCAATTAATACTACACTAACCTTGAATTAGATATTTATGGCCAACGTGTTCTAATTAAAAAAAGGGTTTTAATGTTCTATAGACTAAATTAAAGGAGACTTTAGTACTAAAATGCGAACCCCCAAAAGACCAAACTGCAAGGCTGAATGAATATGTAATAATGGGAGTCTCTACAACAGTCAACAATGACAATAGTTATATTTAACAAAAAAATGCCAATCGTCAAGCAAAATAATCAAAGCAAAAAACTCCAAATGCAATAAAGTAATATTTGACGCAATCCAAAATTTAATTACAACACTAAACATTGTAAAATAATCAAGCAAAATTAAATTACAAGGACCAAAAAAGAAAAAAAAAATAGATTAACTGATTAATAGATTTATTTACCTAAAATAGCGAGTTTGTAGAATTGTAGATGAGAATTTGAGAGACAAGGAAGGAGGGGCCAAATGAAATTAAGACTTGGAACTTGGGAGTCACTAGGCTGGAGTCGTGCCGTCGAAGCGAATTAGCAAAGTGAGCAAAATTACTGGGAAATGAAAAAAGAATATGCGTGGCGGCTGGGAATCAATTTTTTTATTTTACTCCAAAGTTCGGGCCGGGCCATTAGTTTGTCCAACTAAACAATTAATTATTTTTATTTTTTTTTGTAAACTTTGAGCCAAGTAAAAAAAAAGAAAAAAAAAAAAAAAAAAAATTGCATATAAGTCACTTGTTCCACATTAGGTCAAAATATTTTTCAAAATAGTGATTAAGTCATATTATTCAGCAATATTTCAAATTAATCCCAAAATTACCCTCCACAAACTTGGCGTCTTCTTCTACATCTACAAACCTTCATCAGTCACTTGGGCGTGAGTTTGGGTCGACCTACGCGTCTGTCCTGTTGGCAAATCAGCAGCCGCCAATCCTTGGGCGCCAATTGAGACATCAAACTGCTCGCCCAAAGGGGGTGAGTCGACCAGTGATCGTCTGGTGGTCGCGCGTTCGGTGGAGGAGGTCACGACGGCGCTAGGGACTAAACCTCGCGATTTGGGTGTTGTCTTTTGGCGTGGGGACTGAATTTGATTGTGTGAGGCCAGATATGGGTGTGACAAGGGTGACTGAAGGTGGTCCGCCCATGGTGAAGTCTGGGTCTACCATAAGAAACCTGGTTCTGGTTTCTTGTTTTCTGGTATTTCTTGCATTATGGTTTCATGTTTTATGGTGTTTCTTACGTGAATCAATTAGTTGGAAATACTCAATTCTTGTTGAATTCCAATTTCTAATTGCAAGCATGGAAATAGAAGTTCAAAATTATATACATTCAAGGTTTAATTCTAGTCTCGCCGGCGGTAGATATTGAGGCACAGGCAGACTTTGGGTTATACACATTCACTTGCTTCACATGCACAAGTGGTTAGATTTGGATTTTGAAAAGAATCGAATTGTATGTGAAAAAGATTATGAAGAAGGAAGATATGGAACAAAGATAGATGATAATGCTACACCATCTAATGGCCATGATTTCTTGTTATTGGATGTGGGCATGCTCTAACGAAAGTTGGTCATTAGATTATTCGTTGTGTTGTTTAGTCATGTTGTGCTGTTTGATACTGTATTATAGAAAACAGTATCATACAAAACAATATCATAACAGAAACGAACATAGAATTCGAATACGTGTTCAGAATTTCTATTATAATATATTTTCGGAATCACCTCGACGAGCTGGTCAAGACCAGCCTCACTTTACCACTACGTACGATGAATTTTAGCTATTTAAAGTCATCTCTTTAGCTTAAAATAAAAATCTTTAATCTTTCTTATCTAAACAGTATCATACATACTAAAACAATATCATAGATAAATGTATATTAATATATTAGTATCATACATGAAAATATCTTAATAAAACAGTATCATATACGCAAACTATAATCCAATAAAATAATATTATCATAGATTAAATAACAGTATCATAGATTGAAACATTATCGTAATAAAACAGTATCAGAAATAAAAGTATGGTATAAGTATCATAGATAAACAGTATCATAGATAAAAACTAAAGGTATAGATGTTTTACTGGTTGAAGTAAATGATACTGGTTGAAGTAAATGATATTGTTCTTAAAATGCTCGATTAGTAGTACAAGACCATTGATACTGTTTGCATTCAATAACATTATCATAGATTAAAACAATATTATAGGTTGAAACATTATCATAATAAAACAGTATCAAAGATATAAATATAGATAAAACAGTATCATATATAAAACTAAGTACAAGATATTTTTAATGGTTGAAGTAATAATACAACATTATACATAAAATTAAGTACAAGATGTTTTAATGGTTGAAATAATGATAGTATTCTTAAAATGCTCCAGTAGTAGTACAAGATCATTGATATTGTTTGTATCCGATAACAGTATCATATGTTGAAACATTATCATAATAAAATTGTATCAAAGATAAAAATATGGTATAAATATACAAAATGCACATTATCTAAATGAAACAACATCATATATAAAATAGTATCATATGTTGAAAACATTAACCTAATAAAACAGTATCAAAGATAAAAGCATGTTATAAATATACCAAAACAATATCATAGATAAAACTATGCATTGAGTTTTGAGAAATTTTTGGAAGTATAAAAGATTCGTCTAAACTGAAATGTGGAGCTCAAGAGAAGAAATAAAGAAAAAATGGAGAGGAGAAGAAGAAAATTACATAACTTTTTCTTGATATTTTTTTTTTGCTCACCAAAAGAAGAAGAACAATAGTAACTCAGTAAGCAAAATAGAAGAAGAAACAATGTGTGTACGTGCGTGCGCGTGCGCCTCTGCGTGTAAGTATATGTGTATATTTATCTTGCAGAATGAAGGTGAAAGGGAGATAAAAGATATTGTAAATTCAAATTTTCACTTATAGTCTCCGAATTTTGAGAAATTATAAAGTAAGGTAATTGCATGACTAAATCCCCAAGTAAGAATTTATTATTTTCTCTTAAAGGGGATCAAAATTGAACAATACAGGAAGTATTTTTAGAGTTTTTGCTCTCGATTTTTTATATTTACCATGAATTTGGCTTTATTTTAAGCTTCCTCCTGCGTAAGTCGTTGAGGCGAATCAAGTGTACGACTAGAACTTCTATCTTTAACATGTTGAAGTTATGCTAATATTTTATTTTTACATTTAAATCTCGCCCACACTGAACTAGAATCCTGGCTCTGCCCCTGCTCCTGGATAAAATAGTATCATACAAAAACAGTATCACAGATGAATTATAATTAGGGGGTATGTTGGTTTTTTAGTACTAAAATGTGACTTTAATTGAATTAAGTTTTGATAATATGATTTTAAAGTCCATAAGTACAACAACGGTGACCGATCTTAAATTTACCCAATAAAAAGTCTAGAATTTTGGGTCTTTGGACCCTATTTTTTTTTTTTTTAGCTTGAGGCAAGGGTCTTACCTGCACGGACCCTGATAAAGCAACCATGATTAAAGTAATGTATTACATGTTCAGGCACATCAATGGTCTTGTATGAGGAATCAAAGCAACAGTGTGCTCTATTACCAATTTTAATATATGCTGCAAAAAAAGACAAAAATAAATAGCGGAGAAAGACATGCTACCTGTTTCATTAAATTTATCTCCCAGTTAGATAACACTGGAGTTTTCATTAGTTACATGGAAATGTAACTATAGTACAGTGACTACAGTCAGTGTTTAACATATTATAAGTGATAAAATGTTACTATACTAAAGTCAGTGTGTAAACGACAAATACTATCGAGTCTAAGGAGTGTATATAATCTAAATTTTTAAAGATTTTAATTGAGATTTACTGGCTTTTATTATTTTATTAATTTTTATTGGCTTGTATAGGTTTTAATTAATAGATTTTTATATATTTTTATAGACTTCTATTTTGAAAGATTTTTCTAGACTTTCACATATTTTGAAGGACTTTTATATATTTTTCTTTCTATTTCCTTGAATTAAAATATAATGTTTCACAGACAATCATTCTTTTCTTGAATGCAGAACGATGAAAAATGAAATTTCAAATGCCTATAACTTTAATGATACAACCTACGCGTGTCCTACATGTACAAGTTATTAATGCTATTTACATAACAAAATAAATAATTTACTTCATAAATCAAACTGGAAATATAAAGAAAGTAGCTATGCATATCGCAGTAAACAATAGAAATCATGAACTTGACGTCAAAGAAAAACAATTTTTATTGTAAAGAATCGACTAAACCAGGCTATGATACCATGGTGTAATACCCTGCGTTCTACAAGGCCAGAACGTCACTTGGGTCCATGACATTTGTTCATTTAAAAATAATAATAATAGTGCAGAAAAGAACAATCTAACTTTGGTCGACACTTTGAAAATTTCTTCTAAATTTTGTTTTTTTCAAAATATAATTAAAGTCATGTTCGGTAGAGTTTTTCTCCATAAAATCTATTTTTTTGCCTACATTTTGACTTTTCAACCATTTTTACACTATAAAAAAATTTGAAAAGTCAAAAAGTAATTAAAAAAACCTATTTTTCCCAAAAAAAACTCTACCGAACAAGCCCTAAACATGACTTAAACATATAATACTCATCATGAATTTATCAAATTTAAGGATTTACGTCGAATAAGAATAGACGGGATGGAAATGAGAGGGAAAAGGGAGCCGGTAGAGAATTTCCAACTCTCTGCACCGTGTGACCGCGAGACACGTGTACAGAGTTGGCCACTCTCTTACCATGTGGTTCCTTTTTTTTTTGTATACCACGGTCGCCAGATAGCCATGAAGTGCACGACCACGAGGCCTACCTCAAGTCAAAATTCATTCTACCCCGTGGTTAAGTTTTTCATTTAAAAAAAAAAAATTAAATATATCACATTTCAATACATCATTTAATGGAATCCAATAATATTCTCCTTTTTTTTTAATCAACACACATTTACATCTCCAATGTAGTTGTTAGGCATCCACCAGGAAAGGATTTGGGGAGGGTTTGGACACCCCAACCTTATATAAATAACTCATAAAAAACACATGAGAGTGGGGCATAAAACCTGACCTCCAATCAGAAGAGCTAAAACAAACAAATAAACGAATAATTAATAAAGCAATAAATAAGGAGGTACTACCTCCCAAACAATAAGTCCTAAATAATCTATAGGCCCCTAAATATAGGAAACCCGTGTCTATCAATTTGAACTAAGCTTCGGTATTGCCGCGGTAAGTCTTGAGCGCTATACTCGAAATAGCAACGACGATCCTGTTACGCCCCAAAATTTCTAAGGTTTCAGAGAGTTAATAAAATTCATAGAGAAATTAAATTATTGGGGAAAATTACTTTAATAAAATGATCCAAACAATTGAATAATTTCTAAACATTAAAAAATAAGTCTCAAAACATTAATAAATTTGATAAATTAAAGCCTAATGCTAAATAATTGAGAATGTGACGCTAATCATCTTATAAATATAAATATCATAAACAAATCAAATTCTTATTTGGCAACCATTGGCACGACAACTTCACCAACCTACCATGCATCCATCACGTTAATTATTACCTGAAAATTTGTTATAAATTCATGAGGGATGAGTACAAATAAGTATACTAAGTAAGATGCTTGCTATTCCATAATCTGTCTAATTATTATAATTACACATAAAATTATCTTACTAAACTGAACTGAGAATTATTACACTATGACAATGATAATTCATGCAAGCGCTGCAAATAAATTGAAACTCAAATGTTTAACTGAACCTGAAAGTTTAATTGATTCATAATTTCTCCTGAAGGAGCACTGAAATGAAGTAATTAAATTACATGCATAAATATAATACGTAGAAAGAAGTGGAAAAGAACTAATAGCACATAGCACCTCACCTTAGACTTAAAATGTTATTGCTTGAGAAAAGTTTTCTTATTCGTGAGCCTCCTTTTTACTGCCCGGAGTTCTTAGAAATTTCTGCATTTTTGCTCTTTGGACAACAATCTAATTTGTGCGTGAAAATTCTTTCTCCGGACAGTGGAAAAGGTGTATATGAATGACATATAAATAAGTATGCTTAATGTTTGGTGTCTATCAAGTTAGTTAGGATATATATTCTAATAGGCTTGCACTGATCCCCAAACTAGGATTAGGATCCTAGTTGGCACCAACACCCTAGATCTCTCAAAAAAATCATTCCATAACTTATAAATAGACGTGTAACTAAGAGAAGAAGGCGCGAACACACTTTCCCGATGAATAACTAATAATCCCCCATCCACTCGCAAATCCATCTTTGACGCATCCATCAGTGTTGACCTTGTAAGATCCCACTGGTGGAGTACGCCAATAAACCAAAACTTGGGGAGGAATGGATTGAGTAGTAAGAGATATACCAAAAAAAGGAGCAATATCCATATCCCCTCGCCAATGAATAACCCGAAATACACGCCCTGTATGTAGTAGGGAGATAGTATGGTATACTTTCCAGATGATCTGTCTCGGTTCCATAGAGATATCCTGGTACTTCGCATCATTCCCCGTAGTCCAAATAAACCAGAGAATCAAAAGAGAAATGATCGTGCGAATATGACATTTTCTGACAAACTGACCCGAGAAACGCCAAGATTGAAAGCGAAACTGAAAACCCTCCATCGGTCGAAGGATTATATGAAAAATGTCAGAAAAATAGCACCAAACATGGTCGGCAATACAACTGTCAATAAATAAATGTTGAATAGTCTCAATATCAGAGCAACACTGACAACGAGAAGCCATATGACTCCCAATCCTTCTCTGAATCACAACATCAACTGGGATAAGACCCTGCCATAGTCTTCAGCAGAAGAAAGAGACATTCGTCGGGATAATAGAACTCCAATTCATATGGTATACAGCCTAAATAGTATGCCCCGTGCGAACTAGCTACCATACAGACTTGGTAGCAAATCTACTATCTGAAGTTTCCTTCAACATAATCTGATCTTGTACATCTACAGTGATAGGGAGGTTCCCTATCTGCTCAGCAATATTCTCTTTAACATTAAAATTGTAAAAACATTTAACGAATCATATTTCAAAATCTAACATTACATACTTCGAAATCGCTTAAATACAAAACTTGAAATGAATTTGACGTAGTAGAAATAGAACTCAATCATATGAACTACAAGTTGTCAACATAAATAACGGAAAAATATTCCCAAAAAAATCCTTACATTGAAATATGCTTAAAACATATATGAATTACTTGCTTACTTGAATATCTTTGGTATTTCAAACACTTCAAAACATCATCGAAATGCCACCATTCACGATCTGATCATTTAATCTACAGAGGGGAAATGGAGCATATGAATATGGAAATGCTCAGTAGGAACAAAACTCAGTGCCAACCCGATTGATCAATAAGCATCAATTCAATTATTTAACATAATTCATATAGTTATTCATCACATAGAAGGATTACTAGAAAATCCACATTCCGAAGAACACATCATTAGTTTCAACCCATTAGAACAGGTTTCGACCAACCATATAACATTTCAAACACTGCAATGCAAATTTTCCAAATAAGAGAATTTAAACATATAATCAAAGACAAAAAACAAAATCAATCGCAAGTGTTCCTACCTCGACTTTGTGGAGTGGAATATAAATCCTTGCTTTGATAGATGAGAAATTCGATGTTTGCTCCAAAAATTTATAGTAAAATCTTATCGCTTTCTTCTTAAAAATAAGTAAAATCGAGTGTTTGAGTTAAACAAAATGAGAGAGGGAGAAGAATAGATTGAGACAAAATGGTTTTTCTCTCGTGACTTCCTACACTTAAATAATTGATAGACATAAATGTGTGGTTATTGTAGGAATTAACATGAATTTTATGGGACTTAATTTGGAAGTTGAAGATGTTTCTAACTCTCAAATAACTTAAATTGAAAAAGTTAAAATTATTTGACAAATCCCTTAAAAAAAAAATTATGTGCATGGTGATTCAAACCTAGGTTGTATAGGTGTCAAACCTTGTAGATTGCCATTATGTAAAACAACCAAGTTACTTGTTGAAAAAATGGAAATAAAATTATCATAAAGTTCGAAATGATTTTTCTTTTGCGCTGAAACCTTGGACGTTATGTTTTGGCTTATTACTTCATCTATGGGCCGAGCCCACTGGCTCCTCTCTTGACTAGGCTATTACATACAAATGCTAAGAAATTTTGTCGGATATTACAAATTAATTCATGTACTCAGGTCATTTGGTAATTGTAATCATACATTTTAATATGTGAACATTAATTTGGGCGACTCAGCATGTGAATATTTTTGGAAATTGCGATCAATTCTTTGATTCACTCATAAAATTCCTGTTCAAAGAGATCAATTCTTTGATTCACTCATAAAATTCTTGTTCAAAGAACACAAATAAAATTTTGTAGAAAAGCTACACAAGAATCTATGTGAAAAACTCCAAAGCTAGAGAACTACAAATTGTCAGAAGCAAATATTCTATATAAAAAATTATTACAATTATATAGAATTCCTCCCTCATCCAAACTCTTAAATATCGTAAGACAAAATTGTCTATACTTCACTACACCCACAATATTCTACTCTTTGTAGAAGCCAAAAAGAGAACAATAAAACCCTTGTATAGTAGACCAAATTTTTATCTCTGCAACGTACTAAATACAAAAGCAAAGCCACGTCATTAAACAATGTAGGATTACGATATTGTGCAGAATATTCTATCCTTTCCAATTTCTAGACTTTTTGATCGTTTTATATTGGCTATTTGTTTTGGAAAATTTTTCCAACTATATCCACCTTGATGAAAAAAATGAGATATAACGTTGTCGTCACTTTTGCAGCTCTTGATCATCATACTAGAGAAAAATTGATATATTTTGATAGTCACAATTCTCAAAATTGAGAATTGATATAATCTACTATAAAAAGTATACACACTTGAATCAAAAAATTAAAAGAATTTATCAGCTCATGTCGAACAAACTTGCTAAAAGTTAGAGCGCAACCTCCACGTTTGTTTTTCTTGCAGGACAATAGCTATCGACATAAATTTCACTACATTCTTTGTGTCAATGTCAAAATAATTGACCACCTGCAAACATGTGAACCTTCTACTAGTAACAGACCATTTATCATAAAACCTAGCAGCATGCCATACGGTTGTACATATCTGTTAGGTGTTATCTAACTCCGAGCAGTTAGTCGAGCCTGCTCTACCTTTTCGACAGTTTTGCGTGACCTGCATAGATTGCTCATACCTGATACATGTTAGTCTTCAATCAAATTTCTCCACGTCGTATTTGACACATGACATATCTGTTGCTCTATGCTTTAACACTCACTCCAAATGACATGATGCTCTAATACCACTGTAGGGAATTGAGACGATTTTTTTTATTTGCCTACATGATCTTTGTTTAGATAAATATAAAAGACAGATAGATAAACTATTAAAAGATTGAGAAAACCCCAGATTGTCGAACACAAAAATATTCCACTATCTGAAAAAATTATTATAATCATATAAAATTTCTTGCTCATGTGAACCCTCAAGTGTAGTAAGAAAAACATTGCCTAGGTTTTACCACGTCCACAATATTGTACTCTTTCTACATGCCACAAAGAGAACAAGGAAAAAAAAAAAACCTAGGATGCTAGACCTAATTTGTCTTTTTTCCCATGTACAAAATAATAGACCAAACCATGTCCATGTATAATAGATTATTGCAATATTTTGTCAAATTTTCTTTTCTTTTCAATTGTTAGACCTTTTCGCATATTTTCCTTCGAAGAAAATATACTGAAGTATTTTGGCTCTTTTTTTTCTGTTTTCCCAAAAATATCCAACGAGCTAAAACTTTGTTGTCTCTTTTGATACTCTTGAACACCGTACTTAAGAAAAATTGGTAAATTTTGACTGTCACATTATCAAAACCGAGAACTAATATCATGCACTATAAAAAGTATACATTCCTATTAGCAAATTCTAAGAATTTTATTGGCTCGTGTTGAACAAACTAGCTAAAATAGTGGTGCATCCCCAAGTTTGGCTTCTATGGAGTTCAGCAACAATTGACATAAATTCTCTCATAAAGAGAGACATGATGTTAGCAGCACTTTCTTTATCTAACTCTAATTAGTTAATAGAGCCCGCTCTACCTTTTGGAAAAATTTGCATGACGCGCCTAGATTGTCCATACTTGATAGGGGTTAGTCTTAATTGGCACGTTGTATTTGATACCTAACATATATGCTCTATACTACAACACTCACTCTGAACGACTTAATTCTCTAATACTACTTTTGGAAATTGAGACTAATTTCTTGATTTACCTAACGTATCTTTGTTTAATCCATGTTGGCGTGCAACCCCCAATGGACAATACTTAAGCTAACTCTACAAACTAAATCCCCCGCAGACCATTTCAAGGCTTGGGCTGAATTTGGTGGGCTAAGGTCCCAGGCCCGTATCCTTACACACCTTTCATCAATGTCAAACCAATGCTCGTGTGCAAACTTGTAAACCTGCTACCACAAACACACCGTCTATCATGACAACGTGCAACATGACTTGAGGATGTACATAACTTTTTAAATTGATATCTTTGTCTCTTATAAAGAGAGACACAATTAGTGACATTATTTGTATCTAACTCCGAGTAGTTAGCTAAGCCTACTCTACTTTTTGACAGTTTTGCATGACGTGCCTAGATTGTCCATACCTGATATGGGTGTCTTCCATCAAATTTATCCACGTCGTATTTAACACCAGCCATATCTACTCTGTACTTCAACACTCACTCCGGACAACCTAAAGTTTTGGTACCACTATTGAGAATTTAGACCAATTCCTTGATTTGTCTACTATATCATCATTCAAATAAATTATTAAAAAGATGGTGAAAATCTACAGACTATCAACATTAGAAAGTCCACTATATAAAATATTATTACAAATATATATTATTTGTTGCTCACCCATATCCTTAAGTATCATTAGAAAAATATTGCCTAGAGTTTACCACGAACACAATGTTCTACTCTTTGTACAAGCCATAAAGAAAACAAGAAAAAACCTTGGATGATTGACCTAATTTTTCCTTTCTGTCTCATACTAAATACAAGAGCTAACCACTTCAATTTTTAAAAGATGACTGTAATATTCAGCAATATTTTCTTTCATTTCCAATTTATAGTCCTTTTGGCATATTTTCTTTAACAGAACATATACCATTCTATTTTGGCTATTCTTTTGGCAATTCTTCCCAACAATGCCCACCTTGATGAAAAAGAAGCTAAGACTTTGTCTATCGCTTTTGGAGTTCTTGATCACCATACTTAAGAAAAATTGTTAAATTTTGACAATCACAATTCTCAAAACTAAGAATTGATATAATCTACCATAAAAAGTATACACACTTAGAACCAACTAAATCTAAGAAGTCATCAACTCATGTCGAACAAATTTACTGAAAATTATAGTGCAACTCCCACGTTTAGCTTTCCTGATAATTCATCATTAATCGACATAAATTCCACCAAACACCATGCATCAATGTCAAAGGAATGTAGTGTGCAAACATGTGAACTCGTTACCAGTAACACATCATGTTTCATGAAAACTAGCAGTTTGGGATTAGGATGTACATAACATTTTTAATTGATATCATCATCTCTCATAAAAAGAGACACACTGTTAGTGACACTGTCCGTGTATGACTCCGAGAAGTTAGCCGTGCCTGCACCAGCTTTTTGACTTTTATGTGATGTGCAGAGTCTGTCTATACTTAATAGGGGTTAGTCTTCAATTAAATTTCTCATCGTTGTATTTAACTCTTAACATATCTTCTATGTACTTCAATACTTTAAACAACTTGATTCTCTATTCTTACTTTTGAGAATTTAGACTAATTCATTAATTTTCCTATAGTATCTATGTTTAGATAAATATGGAAGACAAAAAGATAAAATATTAAAAAGATGGGGAAATTCCACAAATTATTATAGATATAAATATTCCACTATATGAAAAATTATTACAATTATACAAACCCTCAAGTATCGTAGAAAAAATATTAATTATTTTTTACCACGTCCAAAATATTCTACTCTTCGTACAAGCCACAAAGAGAACAAAAACAAAGCTTGGATGCTAGACCTAATTTTTTCCTTTGTGACACGCACTGAATAGAAAAGCAAACCGCGTCAATATATAATGGAGGATGGTAATATATTTTTCCATATATCATTTCATTTCCAATTTTCAGACCTTTTGGCAAAAGAAAATATGCCACTTTATTTTGACAAATTTTTCCAACAATATCCACATTGATGAAAAACAAGCCAAAACTTTGTTGTCTCTTTTGCATTTCTTGATCACCATACTTGAGAAAAATTGTTAAATTTTGACAGTCACAATTCTCAAAATCGAGAATTAATATACTCCACCATAAAAAATATACACACTTGGAACCTAAAAATTAGAATAATTGCATTGGCTCATGCCGAATAAACTTGCTAAAAATTATGGTGCAACACCCACGTTTGCTTTAGTGGGACTACATTAGCTATCGAAATAAATTCCCCAACAGAGCTTTTAATAATATCAAACCAATGCCCGTGTTCAAATTTTTGAACCCGCTATGAGTAACATATCATCTATACTATATGTATGAGTGTAACGCCTCATGTCCTAAGGCCTGAAACACTACTTGGAAACATACATTTGTTGCATTTGAATAACAACGAACGCGGAAAACTATAAAAAGAATTGCTTCGATTGAGCTTTAGAAAATTTCTTGGAAAAACTTTTTATTTTTAAACATTAACATACAAGAACACCATAAAACTCCAATTCAAACTTTTAATCATGTTTTGGGAAATCTTTGCCTCCCTCGCGGCGGCGTGGTTAAGGCGCCGCCACGAGGCCATGTCCCACCAAGCCAAAAGTTCATCTTCTCCGTGCCTACATTTTCATCCCCTATTTAATTTGATTTAGTTCAAAATCTCATTCCATATTTTACTTCTATAAATTCATATTCTTTACTCATTATGTCCACAACGCTTTACATTAAAAGGAATTAAGGCAAAGGTCAAAAATTAGCCAAACGACATTGCACAAGTTAACGCCAATAATTATTTGACCCATCAATCGAACATATAAAATCATGAAATTTATACAGAAATACAATTACTAAACCATGTTCAACGTGTTGAAATTTCACAAGCTAATTTGATAGTTTATTTGATCAAAATTGTGTCCACTCACATGAAAAAAAATGCTCCTAGGTACACCCGACGCAACATGTGGGAAAAATCATAACTAGTCCTACCAACCTACTGTTGATATGATTCTAATTTCTATGGATAAATAACTCAAAGGGCTATCAAACCCAACTGACATTGTCCAAAATCTTGGAAATCTCATCCCGTGGCAATAATTTGATAGCCAAACAGAAAGCTGGAAATCTGGTTCGAGCCATTTACACGTTTCCCACATAACTAAACTGTAAAACTTGAATGGAAATTTTTGCAGCTGTAAATATTCATCATAACATGATCTTTCATCCACAACTTAAAAACGTGAAGATTCATAAGGAATTACAACAAAAACCATATTCTAAATCCTTTAAAATTTATTTAATCTTTTCCATTACATCAACAAAGTAAAGCATTGGAACATTGAATCTTTGGATGTCAACATTCTTAAACTCCTCCTCTCATGTACCACCGTAGCGTCCATCCATCTGTACAGAAATATAGGAGGAAATATAATGAGTACAAATGTACTCTAAGGAACCATAATTAGTGCATCCAAATCATTTAAATATCACATATTAAATATTCAACCGTTAATTATACCGTTGCACACATTAATTCAAGGATTACCAGCAAAATCATGCTCTGAAGAACCCTTTGATTTGGTGTTGAAACACCCATTTCTTAGTCCTAAATAACTCACCTTTTCATTTCATCCAAATCAATGGGGAATATTGTAAGATTTTTTATCTCACTTTACTAACCTTTAAAATGGAAGTTGAAAGAGTTTTTATAACTCTCAAAGGCAAATAAAAATCTATTTTTAAAAATATTTGCCTAGTGATTTGAACTTGGATTATTTCTTGAATGTTAAACCATGCAAATAACCATTATGCTAACAACCTAATTACTTATTGGAGAATGATAATAAAATTCTTTCAAACTTCAAATATCTTCACCTTTTAAACTAAAACTAAATTTATGCTTTCAGCTACCATTTCCTATGTGGGCCGAGCCTCAAAGACTTGTGTCTCGACTAGCAAAACACACCAAGTTAATAAACAAAATTCTGGGATATTACTATGAGGATGCACATATCTTTTTTTAATTGATATAATCATCTCTCATACAGAGCAACACATTGTTAATGACATTGTCCTTATCTGACTCCAAGCAGTTAGCCGAGCTTGCTACACATTTTGAATCGTTTTGTAACCTGCCCAGACTGTCCATACTTGATAGAGATTAGTCTTCCATCAAATTTCTCCACGTCGTATTCAACACTTAACATATTTAATTTGTACTTCAATTAACTAATTTAATTAAAGTCCAAATTAAATTGATTATTTTCATGATAAGTTCTTCGCCTTTTATCTTCATTATTTATTAGGTTGTGAAAAATGAGTATTGAATTGAATTTGTGTAGTATGTAAAAGTGTTTTACACATATATCTTGGTTAATAAACTTGATTTATATCTGTGTAATTTAAGCAGATTACTACTTAATTGGATAGGAATATCTTTGTAACACGTGAATACACAAATAGGGAGGCATTTAAAGCAAAAGGACAAAATATGTACGAAAAGTTCAAGTGAGGCAAGCAAAGCAAGCAAGCCGCGGCCCAACAGTGGCCTCTCTGAGAAAAAGTCCAAAAATATGTTATTAAGCAGGGGCAGTTTCATCGCTTCCAGGGGAACGAATTTCAATAGAGATAAAAAAAACTATATAATGACCTAATCTAGGTCAAAGAGGTTGTTGGACAATGGAGATAGAAAATACAAGATGAAAGAGAGAACTTGGGAAAAACACAAGAGGAGATCAAAGTTTTGTAGAAGATTTCAAGTGTTGAATATCAAGGCTTGGTGTAAGATTAGATTCTCAACTTTTTCTTCTCTATCAATTGAACCCAGCGATCTATACTATTAAAATATTTTGGTTTTATTTGAACAATATCATGCATAGCTAAATTCTCTGTGTTGGGACGAACGATTTAGACATTGCTAATTATTTAATTCTAGTTTTTTAGGCTGGACTCTGAAGCTTATCTTGGATTAATTTTCTATCGTGTATCATATTGTCTTTTCATGAATGTAGCCAATTTATGATTATATTTCTGAATTTGTGAGGAAACTCAGAAGTAATTTATCAATTAAGCACTGCAATACTAAACACGAATTTATTCTTATAGTTTGTGCAATCGTTTATAATTGAGTAGGTCTTAATGCACTCGGTTAGGTTAAAAATCATGTAGAGATATAATGTGTTTACTTAATTGGGTAGGTTTGGTATTGCTTGAGGAAGAATATCAAACGGTATTGTGAAATTTGATTGTTAAAACTAGGTAAGTAGATGATAATGAATTGGCAGTTGGAATTGAGCATGATAGGTATTATTGATTCGTTAGTCCCGACATTCGTTTAATTAATCTATTTTATAAAATAAAACAATTCTTTCTCTTGTGAACAATCATAAACTAGGAATTAGATTAGAAGTAATTTAGCTTTTAGATACAATCAAACTAAATATTCATTTGGTGTTGTTTGGTTTCAAATTCATGTAGTGCTCAATTAATTGATTAATGGTGGTATCAAGTCCTCGTGGATCGACATTACGGACTCCTAAAGTCCGCTTTATTACTTTTTGACAACATCTTATACTTGCGATTTTGGAAGCCAACAAATTTTTGGCGTTGTTGCTGGGGACTTGAGTTATTTACTTTGATTTTAGTTAGTTAAATTGCTATTTGAATTTTCTTTTTCTCTTTCAGGTTCTCCTGTTCCGTGCGTGACATGTTCGAACTCTACGAATTTAGTTGATGATATGGAGATCGATCCTATTTTCATAGAAGACAGCAAAAAAAAGAGATGGAACAACAAAGTACAACAAATCACAATGGTCAATCAACTATGAAATAGAAACAATTTGGAAAATAAAGGCCCAGCAAAACTAGAAATTCAGCTTGGGATTGAACTTCCAACTATAGTCGGTGCTGCACCCATGTATCCAACGGTACAAGTACATAATGATGATGATCGTCCATTTGGAGAGCTCATGGTCTTACCGCACATTTGCAGTTAGTCCAGTATAGCACCTTCTGCACTTGGACGGGAAAATTTTCAAATCCGACCAGATGTTATAGGTATAATGAGGAACATGTGTGTGTTCAATGGGACAGCAGAAGAAGATCCACATGCCCACATGTCGTAGTTTTTAGAATTATGTAATTCCACTTCATAACAGGGCGATGCTGCTGTAAAGATGATGTTGTTTATACATACTCTGAAGGGAACAGCTCGTGACTCGTTGTCATCTTTTCCAGCCATAAGCATACTTTGGAGGGAGCAGCTAGTGACTTGTTGTCATCTTTTCCAACCAGAAGCATCACTACTTGGGATGATTTGGCTCAATTTTTTTTGACTAAGTACTAACTACCTACAAAATCAGGTAAGATATCAGCGCTTTTGCTCAATATGATGGAAGTGTGGGAAATTAAGGGTCTCCTACGAAGATATCCATCACATGGCTTGAATAAGTTATATCAGATAAAGTATTTTTATGGTAGGTAAACTCCAGCAAGCAGGATTATTCTCAATGCAGCTGCAAACGGCTCTATAACAACCAAAACTTCAAGTGAAACTTATGAATTGCTTGAAAAGTTGTCACATACTAGTGCTCTATTTCCTTCATCCAATCTAGTGGTCTACAAGAAAGCACCAAGAGTGCATGAACTAGATGTGTTTACAGCTTTATCAACTCAAATGGCTACTGTGACCAAAAAATTTGAACAAAATACATCATTTCAGAAAGTTACGGCAATAGAAGCTCAGGGTGCACTTTGTGATAACTTTGGAACTAACCACTGCACTTCTAAATGTCCCATTACACGATTGGAAGACCCTTCGATGGAACAAGTAAATTATATACAGAACCTACCAAGACAGCAGATTAGCCCGTACTCTTTTACTTACAATCCTGACTAGATGAACCACCTAAATTTCTCTTGGGGTGGAAACCAAAACACTGACATAAGACCACAATGACAACAACAAAAACAAATACAACAGCATGAATAGCAAGAAAACAATTCGTCACTTGAAAGGATAGCGGAGCAGTTGGCAAAGAGCACTATACATTTTGTTCATAAGTCAGATGCTTTTATGGATAAAACCGAGAGATTTATGATGAAAACTAAAACTTTCATACAAAAGACTATACAAATTTCTATATTTAGTAAGCATCGATACAGACCCTTGAGAAACAGGTTGGTCATTTGGCAAAAATGATGCAAGACAAATCATTTGGGACACTACCAAGTAACATTGAGACCAACCCAAAAGAGCAAGTGAATGCTATTAAAACTTGCAATGGAGTTCAGTTGTCTGAAATATTAATAAAAAGACCAGTTGTAATTAAGAATAAGGTTACTACTATAGATAAGGAACAAATGGAACGGTCTAAATAAGTTAGCAGAGGCATTTCAACAAAAAGAGCCAGACATTCCATAGGTTAAGACAGTAGTAAAACCTTACTTACGGCCCATCCAGTTTCCTTAGAGGCTCAAGAAAACTTAGCCAGATGAACAATTTGCTACGTTTCTTGATATTTTCAAGAAATTACACATCAACGTTCTCTTTTTCGAAGCATTAGCTCAGATGCCAGTATATTTAAAGTTTACAAAGGAGATGTTATCAAAGAAAAAGAAGCTGGATGATCATGAAACAGTTTGTTTAACTGAAGAGTGTAGTGCATTTCTTCAGAAAAAGCTACCTCATAAGTTAGAAGATCCGAGAAGTTTCAAAATTCCTTGAATCATTAGCAAATTTATAAACTTTAATACATTATGTGATTTAGGTGCAAGTGTTAACTTGATGTCCCTTTCTCTTTACAGGAAATTAGGTTTGGAGAATGCAAAATAAACTACTATATCACTTTAGCTACCTGGCAGATCGATCAAACACCCGGGAGTTGTGATTGAGGATGTGCTCATCAAAGTAGGCAAATTTAAATTCCCAATGGATTTTATCATTTTGGATATTGAAGAAGACTGGAATATGCTAGTTATTTTTGGCCGACCATTCCTAACAACAAGTTGGGCCCTAATTGATGTAGAGAAAGGTGAGCTAATCTTGATGGTACATGATGAACAAACCAAGTTCAATGTGTTCACCTCACTAATGCAACTATCCATTTTGGGAGATTGTCTTAGGATCGACAAAGTGGTGATGAAATATACATATCAGAAGTGAAGATGGTAGGTGAAGAACATAGGCCACAAGCAAACTTATGAAGTCTTGGTGGAGAAAAATTTGTTCAAAACGAGAAAACAAATGTTTGGAGAGTGAAAGAAAAATCGTACAAAGTCGTAAAGTGTCAGCAATACAAGTCGTCTAAAGCTGGATTCAAGTCACCCTGATTGATGGTTGCAACCAAGTCGAGTTAATGACTTTAATCAAGCGCTTATTGGGAGGCAACCTAATTTTCTATCATTTATCTCTTTTATTATTTTTAGTGTAGGATTACCTTTTCAAGTTTTTATTTTTTTAAGATTAGTGAGCAGTTTTAGTCTAGGTTATCATGGCCACGATTTGTATTCCTCCCATATTGCTATATATAGTTTGGTTTATGCCTTGTAGGAACTCCAAAGTCACACCATGCCGCCAAGAAAAAAGACTACCACTTCCTGATGAGATATAAGCATATGGCAACCAGATTGCATTGCCACTCCACCGAGAGTTTAGTAAACTCTTTACTTTGTCTCTTTTACTTACATTAAGGACAATGTGTACTTTAAGTTTGGGGGTGAAGTTGATGAATTTATTAATTTTTTTTATGTTTGTGTGTTATTTATATTATGTGTTAAAAAACATTTCTTTGTTAGTGTGTAAAGTGGATAGCCTTGTCGGCCAGTGATGACAAACTTTAGTAACTGTTTATGATTCATGATTAGTGAATAAATATTGTTATTTTTCTGTTATTATTTATTCTATGCTTGTCTATGCAAATGAGTCATGGTAGCCCGTAAGTTTTGCTCCTACCTATTATCTGGATATACCAAGAAAGATGTACGGTCTAATGAGGCTACTATGAAATATTTACTCATGGGTGGGGCAAGCTCTTCTATTCTGGTTCATGGTTTCTCTTGGCTATATGGTTCATCCGGAGGAGAGATCGAGCTTCAAGAAATAGTGAATGGTCGACAAATCCGCGGGTGGGGAGAGGGAGGAGGTGGGGTGGGAGAGCTTAACAAGAGGAGCGAGGAAGGAAAGCGAGAAAGTCGCTTTCCGATCCTAAAGCCACAATACAAAACAACCGGGGATGACAATCCCCGGGGTCTCTCGTAAGTTTATCTCCGGTAACTATCGTTACCTATGATAGAACTTACTCGTTCCCCTGGCTCTTGTCCGGCCTCTATGCATCCTCGTAGAGGTTTGTCGCTCATTGTATTCGCTCCTCAACTCTGTTTCCCGCAGCCGGCTCGAGCTCGTCTCATCTCACTGCGTTCGATTTTCTTTGTCCCTTGTCATGTTGTTTTGTATTGTAGCTAAAGGAGAGGAAAGCGACGGATGAGCTTTTTGGAGGAGAGTAGCGTCTATATCGGAGATGCGTACACATGAGTATATACACACATGCGCATGGAGCTAGCAAAGAAGCTAGAAATGCCCGGAATGTTAGAGCTAGGAGTCTTGCTTGTTGCTCCTGGACCCGCGACATGACGAACCGAAGGAAGGAATAGAGCAAGGGACGGTACTGGCTGCTAGGCCCTCCGAGGAGGTTGGAGGGTAACGGATCGATTCATTGCAGTTAAAAATGTTGACAGGATTTCAAAAACATGGATTTGAGGTTTCACAAAATACCATAGTTCGCCGAAAACACCATACTTCACTAATTAAAAACTTGAGTTTGATAGGGCTCTTGATAGATTATCCATTGGACCACTAAAAGATGCGTTTTCAAAGAGCTATGATGGCGTCCACACGCATACGTATATGGCGAGATGGATAGTACTGTGCGACCCCCCCTCTCCCCCGGATTTGAGGCTCGGCAAATCTGGGGAGGAGCTTAACAAGCAGAGCGAGGAAAGAAAGCAAGGAAGTCGCTTTCCGATCCCGAAGCTACAATACAAAACAACACGACATGGGACAAGGAAAAGAGAACGAAGTGAACTTTTTAGCAAGGCTGGCCATCGAACGCAGTGAGGTGAGACGGGCTCGAGCCGACTGCTGGGAGCAGAGTTGAGGAGCGAATACAATGAGCGACAAACATCTACGAGGATGCATAGAGGCCGGACAAGAACCGGGAGAACGAGTAAGTTCTATCGTAGGTAACAATAGTTACTGGAGATAAACTTACGAGAGACCCCGGGGATTGTCATCCCCGGTTGTTTTGTATTGTAGCTGAAGGAGAGAAAAGCGACGGAGGAGCTTTCCGAAGGAGAGTAGCGTCTATATCGAGGGCGCGTACACACGAGTATATACACACACGCGCATGGAGCTAGCAAAGAAGCTAGAAATGCCCGGAACGTTAGAGCTAGGAGTCTTGCTTGTTGCTCCCGAACCTGCGACATGACGAACCGAAGGAAGGAATGAAGCAAGATACGACCGCTACTGGCTGTTGGGCCCCTCTACCACCCAGTCAATTCTGTTCTACTTAATCCCTCTTTCTCTTTCATGGCCACATATCTTTCCCCCGAGGGGGTTGGGGGGTAACGGACCGATTCATTGCAATTAAAAATGTTGACAGGATTTCCAAAAACATGGATTTGAGGTTTCATAAAATGCCATAGTTCGCCAGAAACTAATTTGATTGTAGACCTAGGATGCTAAAAAAAAAAAATCAAGTACTATGTTAGGAATGTAATGATTTCTACTTGTTTAATATTGGTGTGAAGTGTTTTTAGCTAACAAATAGAAGTTGGGTGATGACTGGATACTAGTGATCTAATCTCCGTATAGTTCTTTTTTATCTTGCACAAGGACATTGCACTCGCTGTCTCTTATGCCTCTCTTCGTAGCCTTTTTGACTCGAGTGATAAAGCTCGTACAAGTTCTCAAAACCTGGTGCCCTAAGGTCTTACAAACCTGGGAGCTAAAGCTCGTTACAAGGATCATCTACAAAAGCTTAATAAAGTGAGGATGCACACATAAGATGATGATTAAAAAAAACAACAACAACACGATGGTAACTTTGTGCTTGTACTTGTGATATTTAGATAAGTTTGACTTGCCTAGTGGAATTTTGTCAATCGAAACACTCATGAAAGGGAGAATCATCACAAACCTAAGTAGTTGTTGTCATTGGCGAAGGCCAACCAAGCTTGACGGGAAAGAAATAAGTGAAGTGATAAAAACCACAGAGTCAATACCATGGGTTGAGAAAAAACATGAATTTTGGGAGAGTGCATCTAACAAATGGAAAAGAAAAACTTGACCATTGAGAGTCGAGATAGGACCAACCTTGTGGTTGTTGGATTAACTGCACGCACACTAGTTGAACATTGAATGATTTAAATGGTGGTGGTAGTAGTATTTAACAACATATTATGAGTTGAGCAGTTTTAGATCCGAAGGCAAACATGGCAAATTGTCTAATAATAATAAAAAGAAAAAAATGATTTTGTTTGTGTGCTTGTGTGTTGAGTAGATAGTCTTGCTCGAAACGAACAAGAGAAGTTTAGTGGTTTTTGATAAAAGTGCTTTACACATATATCTTGGTTTAAAAATTTGATATATATTTGTAATTTGAGCATATTACTACTTAATTGGACATGAATATCTTTGTAACGGGTGAATACACAAATTGGGAGGCATTTAAAGCAAAAGGACAAAACATGCGTGAAAAGTCAAGTGGGGACCAAATCAAATTACTTTGAAAAATCGAGGATTGAAATGCAAATTTAACAGCGCAAAGGAAAAAACCAGGGCAGCTGCCCTACCTCGGCCCATCTGAGAAAAGGTCCAAAAATATGTTATTAAGCATGGGATATTTCATTGTTTCACAGCCGGAGGGGGCACATATTTCAAAGGAGAACAAAAATTATATAATGACCTAATCTAGGTCAAAAAGGTTGATGGACAAAGGAGATAGAAAACAAAAGATTAAATAGAGAACTTGAGAAAAAAGCAAGAGGAGATCAAGATTTTGTAGAAAATTTCAAGGGTTGAATATCAAGGCTTGGTGCAATATTAGATTTCCAACTATTTCTTCTCTGTCTATTAATCTCGGTGATGTATTCTATTAAAATATATTGGTTTTATTCGAACAATATCATACATAGCTAAAATTTTGTGTTGGGGCGAATGATGTAGACATTGTTGATTGTTTAATTTTAGTCATATGCTTGACTCTGAAGCTTATCTTGGATTAATTTTGTATCATGTTTATATTGTCTTTTCATGAATCAAGACAATTTATGATTATGTTTCTGAATTTGTGATGAAAATGAGAAGTAATTCACCAATATATAAAGTATTGCAATAGTAAACACGAATTCACACAAGAAATGGAGATATATTCTTATAGTTTGTGCAATCGTTTATAATTGAGTGGGTCTTAACGTGCTCGGTTAGGTTTAAATTTACATAGAGATATAGTGTGTTGACTTAATTGGGTATGTTTGGTATTGCTTGAGGAATAACACCAAACGGTATTGTGAAATTTGATTGTTAAAACAAGGTAAGTAAATGATGATGACTTGGTAGTTGGAATTGAGCATGATAACTATTGTTGATTCGTGGTCCCGACATTTGTTTAATCGATATATTTTATAAAACAAAACAATTCTTTATCTTGTGAACAACCATGAACTAGAAATTAAATCAGAAGTAATTTAGCTTGTAGATACAATTAAACTAAATATTCATTTGTTGTTGTTTGGTTTCAAATTCACGTAGTGCTCAATTAATTGAAATTAATAGTGGTTTCAAGTCCTCATTAGATCGACATTCTAGTCTCCTAAAGTCCGCTTTACTTCTTGTTTGACGACATCGTATACTTACGATTTTGGAAGCCAACACATACTTGATGCTGACAAACTAACTAGACCAAATTTCTTAGACTACTATGGTAATTTGAGAGTTGTTGCCAAACACGAGAGTACCTAAAGAAGTTGTGATCGACAAAGAGGCCACTCTTTATAATTAGAATAAAGACAATAATGATAGAGCAGCATGCATAATGCCTGGTTCGATGTCATGTGAGTCATTAGTCCATGGGTGATTAACGGAAACAACATTAGTCCAAGGGTGATTATTCTATGTTTATTCACCTCAAAGAGTTGTTTGTTGAATAATCAAGGTTTGAGCATTATGAAACATCTGGCAGAGAGATATTTAGTAAATATCTATGTTCTTAAGATGATTGGGTACATTGAAAACTATGCCAACTGAAAGTTGAATTTGATAAAAATCAAAGTCTTGACTTAGTTCTGCAATCATTTCCTGAAAGCTATTGACAACTCATGATGAAATGTCACCAAAACAAACTCAATGCCAAATAATTGGAATATTGTATATGCTTAAGATTGTTAGCCCATCATTAAGAAAGATAAAGGGCAAGTCTTGGCCGTCGATGCTTCTACGACAAGTAAGAAAAGAAAGCCTAAGAAGGGCACTAGAAGGCAACCAAAAAGGCTAAAGAAGATAATAAAACTACAAAGGGTGAAAAGGATGATCCTAAGAGCAATGACAAGTGCCACTATTAATTGTGGGAGGTTTGACATTGGTAGTAGAATTGCAAGGATTATCTTGATTCCTTGAAGGAGAAGAAGCTTACTGAAGCTTCTGTTTTATGTATATTTGTTATTTAGGTTAGTTTGTTTATTTCTTGAGCTTTTTCGGTATTGGATACTGAATGTGAATCTCATATTTGAACAGATATGCAAGACTAAAGCATAGTAGGTTATTGAAAAATGAAGAGATAAACAAACGCTTGGAAAATGGAGTGAGAGTTGCTACATTAGTTGTATGGACTTATTATTTACCTTTGTCTTTTGGTTTAATTTTAGAATTAGAGAATTTCTATTATGTTGTGTTCTACGAAGAATAATATTTATGATTTGTATTTTGACATGAAGAGTTTTTTTTCATTAATAATAAAAATAATAGTTATTCTCTATTTCTTAATGGTATTTGTTATGGGAATGGAACGGTTAACAATGGAATCTACGTTCTAAATCTAAAAATAACAAATTTCAGTATACAAAACAAAAGGCATAAATTGGGTAATCTAAACAACATTCATCTCTAGCATTGCAAACTTGGTAATGCGAATGAGAAATGCGTATCTAAGTTACATAAGGATGGATACTTATATTCATAATCATATGAGACATGCACACTACAACAAAGAGGGTCTATAGAGGCGACATCTATTGCGACGACACATAGTCGTCTCTATTGATTCTACACAGTAGAGACGACTAAGAAATGTCGTCGCAATACAAGCAAAACTTATAGCGACGACATATGTCGTCGCTATAGAGTATATATCGTCACTGTTACGTAGACCCTATAACGACGTCTTTCCATGTCGTCGCCACTAAGATTCGGGAACGGCGGGAACAAATGGCGGCATTTTGATGTATAAATAGCGACGACACATGTCGTCGCAATTGAGTTGCAAATGATGCTGTAAGTCACGTGAATCATGAATTTTCTCGTAAAGTGTGATGAGGTCTATAGCGACGACTTATGTCGTCGCTATATACCTACATCAATTTAAGCGGGAAAATTGGCGTCCAATTGTTATCTATAGCGACGACTTATGTCGTCGCTATACCTATATGGATCAATTTTGCAGGCGCGTGACTTATTAATCTCCTCGTAAAATGGGAATGATCCTTTAGCGACGACTTTTATCTATAGCGACAACATTGTCGTCGCTATAGACTCTTCTTTATCTTCTTCCCATCTCTGCATTTCTGTATTGCAGACTACACTCGAAATAATTTCTTCTCCATCTCCGCATCAACCCGGTCATTTGCATTTCTATTGTTTTCCTTCATAATCATCTTCTTTATAGTTCATTTCTTCATCTCCATTTATTATCAGTACTGTATTTGTAAGAATATAGTATTTTTCAAGTATGGATATTGATAAAAGTTAGACAGCAATTAGAAATCGCACAAAATCTGAAGATTTTCGAAACGGTTTGCAAGCATTTATAAACATGGCGAGGCCATACGTTAACGACAGAGGAATGATTAAATGTCCGTGCAAAAAATATTTAAACGGTCTCACACATCCATTGGAAATTATCGAGGCTCACATATTTCGTAATAGTTTTGCGGAGAGTTATGTTACCTGGATATATCATGGCGAGATCGATGTTCGTACTGCGAATGTGTATAGACAGAATAAGCGAGATGGTGTGGAAGATGAGATGATGGATGTAATAGACGACATAGTTGGTGATGAGCATGCAGGTACAAGCACCGATGGTTACTATGACGAATTGTTTCAGGCTCTCCATTCAAAACTGTACCCGAGAGTTTCATCATTTTCATCCTAAATTTTTTAGTCAAGTTGATGCATATTAAAGTTATGCACAAATGGACAAACAAGTCTGTCGATGATCTTTTGAAATTGCCGAAGTTAGCATTCCCAAACATGAACCCGGTTGACTCTCACTCTGAAGCTAAGAAGTCGCGACGAAGCTTGGTTTGGGTTACAAATCCATTCATGCTCGCAAGAACGATCGCAAGACTTGTTTTGGGGTGAACATGCCGATAGACAAACTTGCCCGATTTGCCAAGAAAGTCGTTGGGTGCACACTTCTGGGAAAGTGAACGGGAAGAATGTACTGCATAAGGTGTTGCGATATTTTTCCTTGGCCCCTAGACTAAAACGTATGTTCGCGACGAAGGATACTGCAAAACTTATGAGGTGGCACAATATAGGAAGGTCTAGGGACGATGATGAAATGCAGCATCCCGTTGATCGAAAGGCATGGCGGGATTTTGACATGAAACATCCACTGTTCGCAAGTGAGATCAGGAATGTTAGGTTAGGTTTGGCCGCAGACGGATTCAATCCATTCGGTGACATGAGTCTGTCGTACAGCATGTGGCCAGTAGTTGTAACAGTTTACAACTTGCCACCATGGTTATGCATGAAGCCCTAATACCTTATGCTTACTCTGTTGATACCTGGTCCTAAAGCACCGGGTAAGGACATTGATGTATTTTTACGACCATTAGTGGATGAGTAGAAGGAGTTGTGGGCCGATGGGATTGACACGGAGACAAGTGGAACCAACAGAAGTCAAGATTCGGATCAAGTGCGCCTTTGTTGTGGTGGATCGTTAACGATTTCCCAAATGAGAGTAGTTCGTTGGGTTGGAGTGGTCAGGTACAAGGCATGTCCGACGTGCAACGAGGATACTTCTTCGATCCGTGTGATAGGTAAAACAGCTTATGTGGGTCATCGTCGGTTCCTGCCATCCAGGCATCATTTTCAGAGTAATTTAGACTTCGATGGAAGGACAGATAGGCGACCACCTCTGCGTCGGTTAACGCCTACAGACATTTTAGCATAGTTAAGTCGTGTCAGATATAGAAGTCCAGGAAAGCACCCAAATTACGGTGGTGCTACAATTCGGAGAAGTGATGACGAGCTCAATTGGAGAAAAAAGAGCATTTTCTATGAGTTGCCGTATTGGACTTCTACAGAGCTCAAACATAACATCGATGTCATGCACGTAGAGAAGAATGTTTGTGATAGCTTGCTCGGCACAATTATGGACGATCCATTCAAATCAAAAACACAATCAATGCGGTAGCGCGATCTAATGCAATTGGGGATCAAAAGGAGTTGCACTTGTATCGAATCGGAATAGATTGATGAAGCTCGCCGCATGTTACACCATGTCGTCTTCAAATCGTAAGAAGTTTTGTAAATTTATCCGATCGGTTGAGTTTCCGGATGGCTTCGCTTCTAATCTTTGGAAGAATATTGCTCCAAATGACCCATATTATCGGGTTGAAGTCACATGATTGCCATATTATCATGCAACGGTTATTACCAGTCGGATGATGGGCGTTCTTGAATAAAACAATTTCCACGGTAATTATTGAATTGTGCATGTTCTTCAGAAAGCTTTGTGCAAGAACACTAAAGGTTAGCGACATGATAGCATCCCACGATCACCTTGTACTCATTCTCTGTAAATTGGAAAGGATATTTCCGCCAGCCTTCTTTGACATCATGATTCACCTCGTAATGCATTTACCAGAAGAGGCAATCCTTGGAGGTCCGGTGCACATGAGATGGATGTATCCATTCGAGCAATACCTGAAGAAATTGAAAGGCTACATCAGAAGTCGAGCTCGGCCCGAGGGATCAATAGCTGAAGGGTATGTTGTGGAAGAGGCATTGACCTTTTGTTCGAGGTACTTCCAGGACATAGGGACAAGGTTCGACCGACCAGAGAGAAACGAGGATGCTACTGTTCCACAGACACAACTTTCTGTTTTTCAGTCGCAGTGTCCCACTTAGAAAGCAATCACCAACGACGTTTCCTACTCAAGTTCGAAATCAAGCAATTTTTTACGTCCTGAACAACTGTTATGAAGTTGAGCCATTCTTGCAGTAAGACGTCGTTAATTCCTGATTATTATTCCTTTATTGAATTAACTTTATCATTTGAAACGAACTAATGAACTTTGATCTTCAATACTTTGTTCAGGGAACATAGGCAGGAACTACTGAACAATGGCTGTCCAAACATCGAACTAGTGCATGTAAGGGACTTTCACGGTTGGTTCTACGAAAAGGTAAACGAACATCGATCAATAAAATTGCAAGTTTTCAACATAATTGCTTTCAATAATCGAGAATAATTGCATTCATGCAGCTATATGCAATGCGCCAAAGCCACAACCATCAAGTTTCTCATGAGTTATTTGCGTTGGCAAGTGGATGTTACCAGCAGGTTATGTCATACACGGCTTGTGTTGTCAAAGGAGTTCGGTTCATGACATATGATCGTGATATTCGAAGAAAAACTCAGAATAGTGGTGTGTCTGTCCCAGGGACTGGGGGTGAGATTTACTACGGGCAGCTGCAAGATATACTGGAGCTACAATATGGACCGAAACTTTCAGTTTATCTATTCTGATGCAAGTGGTTTAGGTGTGATGGGAGACGGATGGTAACTGAGAATAACGTTACCGATATTGACATCGATGCGAGGCGCTCAAGATGATCGATTCATACTTGCTAGCCAAAGCACAACAAGTGTTCTACATTGAAGATCCATCTCGTGGTCCGAATCGGGCGAGTAGTACAAATTGTCCATCACAGGAGCATGTGGGACACGGTGGGAGCTAACATCACGAGATTGACCGCTCCACAATAACTACTCTTCCGGTTTTATCTCTAGTCGTTGATCTTGGCAACATAGAGCATGTACCGCACTGCACCGGGATGATGATGAAGTCGATGAGATCGAAGCATCGGTTATGAGGAGAGCCTCGTCGACATCTGCGGAGAAAGTTCATTTATAAACGACGATGATGTTGAAGCCGATACAAATGCGTAGATCACGAAGATGACGAAACATCGAGTGAAATCAATGAGGACGCCAATGGCGATGATGATGAGGATCAATCGTATCATGATAGTGAATCGATTGAAATGTTATTAAAGCGTCACTAAATTTTATGAAATTAATTTATAAAACGCATGCTCAAATTGTTGTTCTTGTTTTCGGCTTGAATGTTTGTCATTCATACTATCATTGCTATTGGTCAAAACGCGAGTTTGGATGGAGTTTCAACATTTGTGGACATAATGTAGGACAAAAAGTTCTACAATTGTACAAAAACATGATTTCATTTTCCCATTATATCTTAAATCGTACAACTTGAAGGACTTATGTTGCAAATAAAATTGAAGGAAATTGAAATAAAAGAAAAATTAAGAGGACCCAAATGAAAAATGTTTAAAGTTGAATGACCCAAATAAATATGAAATATTAAAAATTTAAAATTAAATATTAAATACTAAAAATTATTATTGATAATATTAAATATCAATAAATATGAAATATTAAAAATTAAAAATTAAATATTAAATACTAAAAATTAATATTGATAATATTAAATACCAATAAATATGAAAACTTAAAAATTAAATATTAAATATTAAATACTAAAATTATTATTGATAATATTAAATATCAATAAATATTAAATATTAAATATTAAATACTAAAAATTATTATTGATAATATTAAATATCAATAAATATTAAAAATTATTGATGATATTAAATATTAAAAGTTAAATATTATAAAAATTATTTCACTGAACAAATCTCTTTCAAATGAGATATCAACATTTAATTTTCTGTATTGTATTGTCAACAGCGACGACATATGTCGTCGCTATTGTCCTGAAAATTGAGTGCCACGTTTTAGGTGCGTGTTCTTAAAAATCTGAAAAAATATCGTCGTTGTTGGACCCTAAGGCGACGACATATGTCGTCGCTATAGAGTCAGACCTTTTAATTCACGCCAGACCTTCTTATTTTTCATTTTGGCTGAGATTTCTTCTTCCTCTTCCAGTGTCGTCGCCACAGTCGTCTGCCGTCAGCTTCTATGCCATCTGTCGCCGCGCCATCTATCATCGTCTTCGTCCTGCCCTTAACCGACGTCTTCCCCACCGTCTGCCGCAGTAAGAAAGGTTAGCATTCAAAAGAATTTTTTCAGTTTCAATTTTTTTGGATTTTTTTATGTTTTGATTTTGTTGATTTCATATAAATGATGTATGGAGTGGTGTAGTATAATTTGGAGTTGGGTTTGTTAAGTGTTGGATTTAGGAGCATGCACCGGGAATGAATTGTAAAAAACAAAAGTTTATGGACTAATTTATAATAAAATAAGTTTAGGGACTAAAGTTGAATTTTGTAATGTTGTAAATTTTGGGTGTGATTTTTGGAACTGATTTTTTGGAACTGATTTTGGAACTGATTAAATTTTGGAACTGATTTTTGTATTGATTTGGACTGATTTTGGCTTATTTGCAATTTTACAGTAGTTTAGGGACTGATTGCCACTAGCTTATTTTTTGATTAGTTTAGGGACCAATTTATAATTAAATATAAAAAATTCAAAATTTCCCATAAATTCAAAGTTTAGGGACTTATTTGCAATAAAATAAGTTTAGGGACCAATTTGAAATAAAATATAATAAATTCAAAATTTCCCATAAATTCAAAGTTCAGGGACATATTTACAATAAAATTAGTTTAGGGACCAATTTGAAATAAAATATAATAAAAACAAATTTTCTCATAAATTCAAAGTTCAGGGACATATTTGCAATAAAATTAGTTTAGGGACCAATTTGAAATAAAATATAATAAATTCAAAATTTTCCATAAATTCAAAGTTTAGTGACTTATTTGAAATAAAAATTCGTTTAGGGACCAATTTAAAATAAAATATAATCAATTCAAATTTTTCCATAAATTCAAAGTTCAGGGACATATTTGCAATAAAATTAGTTTAGGGACCAATTTGAAATAAAATATAATAAATTCAAATTTTCTCATAAATTCAAAATTTAGGGACTTATTTGCAATATAATAAGTTTAGGGACCAATTTGAAATAAAATATAATAAATTCAAAATTTTCCATAAATTCAAAGTTTAGTGACTTATTTGAAATAAAAATTCGTTTAGGGACCAATTTATAATTAAATATAATAAATTCAAAATTTTCAATAAATTCAAAGTTTAGGGACTTATTTGCAATAAAATAAGTTCAGGGACCAATTTGAAATAAAATATAATAAATTCAAAATTTTCCATAAATTCAAAGTTTAGGGACTTATTTGAAATAAAAATTAGTTTAGGGACCAATTTATAATAAAATAAAATAAATTCAAATTTTTCCATAAATTCAAAGTTCAGGGACTTATTTGCAATAAAATAAGTTTAGGGACCAATTTGAAATAAAATATAATAAATTCAAAATTTCCCATACATTCAAAGTTTTGGGACTTATTTGAAATAAAAATTAGTTTAGGTACCAATTTGTAATAAAATAAAATAAATTCAAATTTTCCAGTAAATTCAAAGTTCAGGGACTTATTTGCAATAAAATAAGTTTAGGGACCAATTTGAAATAAAATATAATAAATTCAAAATTTTCCATAAATTCAAAGTTTAGGGACTTATTTGAAATAAAAATTAGTTTAGGGACCAATTTATAATAAAATATAATAAATTCAAATTTTTCCATAAATTCAAAGTTCATGGACTTATTTACAATAAAATAAGTTTAGGGACCAATTTGAAATAAAATATAATAAATTCAAAATTTTCCACAAATTCAAAGTTTAGGGACTTATTTGAAATAAAAATTAGTTTAGGGACCAATTTATAATAAAATATAATCAATTCAAATTTTCCCATAAATTCAAAGTTCAGGGACTTATTTGGAATAAAATTAGTTTAGGGACCAATTTGAAATAAAACATAATAAATTCAAATTTTTCCATAAATTCAAAGTTTAGGGATTTATTTGCAATATAATAAGTTTAGGGACCAATTTGAAATAAAATATAATAAATTCAAAATTTTCTATAAATTCAAAGTTTAGGGACTTATTTGAAATAAAAATTAGTTTAGGGACCAATTTATAATAAAATATAATCAATTCAAATTTTCCTATAAATTCAATGTTCGGGGACTTATTTGCAATAAAATATGTTTAGGGACCAATTTGAAATAAAATATAATAAATTCAAATTTTTCCATAAATTCAAAGTTTAGGGACTTATTTGCAATATAATAAGTTTAGGGACCAATTTGAAATTAAATATAATAAATTCCAATTTTCCCATAAATTCAATTTTCAGGGACTTATTTGCAATAAAATAAGTTTGGGGACCAATTTGAAATAAAATATAATACATTCAAATTTTCACATACATTCAAAGTTAGTATGGCTGACGTGATGTGAGCAATTATGTCATGTGTTAGTATGGCTGACGTGATGTCGCACGGAGGTGATGGTGCAGGAGATCCTCCACAGCAGCCATCTCACCGGCTCCCTTCAGCTTGCGAGTCTGGTAATACTTTTTCGTTCAAATTGTAATTATTTATTATTTTATACATATCGTTGAAAATCGTATAATCAATACATTTTACAATTTTTTCATTTTCAGCACCCCTGCCAAAAGCTACGGGGTATCTCTCGAGGCATCAACCTTGAGATGGTATGGCAGGCTAACGGGAAGATGCCACTTCCTATATTGTCGAACGCACAATGCAACCGATCGGTAATAACGCGAAGTACTTCACGCGCTTGGTTGGGAACCAAGTGAGATTCACCGTGCCCCCGTGCTACCCTTCATGGACAGAGGTTCCAGAGGAGCAGCGGGCATGGTTACGTAGTATTATCGAGGTATGAACTTAAATTAGTTTTGTTATTAGTACACTTCATAAATACTTGTTTCACGACTTCTACATTAACGTATTTTTTTTCACTCTTGCAGAGCTACTTCGATCTGCAGGGCGATCGGTCGCCCGACGAGTACCGGGCAGTATGTGCCGCAGTAGATCGTCTGGCGGCCGATCGTTATCGCGATTACAAACTCAAGGCGCATAATCACTTAAAAGCGCATGGACCGAGCCGACCATACGGCGAGATGTCCGCCGATGACTGGCAGAAGTACATTGACTTCTTCACCAGTCCTACTTTCGTGGTACGTATTGTTTATATATTGTTTACGATATTTTATATACTTTTTTAACTAAGGCATTTTTGCTAATCAATTATATGTTATACCTTCGAGAACGGGTCCTCCAAAAATAAAGTCAATCGGGTAAGGCTAAATACCCGAGCGTGGGTCGAAGAGCTTCTCCGCCACGTTACGATCGTGTACAACATATAAATTATCAATATCATTATACATATCTTCACTATATTACGTAAAATGTATACTAACTACATTTCACGCTTTAAATTGTCGTGAAGGGACCCCGAGAGACCCGTAAGTGGCGGGGGATTATTGATTCGTTTGACGTTTCACACCTTCCGGATGGCAATTGGGTGAACCCATGAGCGACTAGTGACTATGTGAGAATTTTAAATTATGTTAATATAATTTTATCTCGTGATACATAATATTATTATTTATTATTATTTTTTCATCGAACAGGATAAACTTGTTGAGTTGAGAGAGACTCAACATACACAAATCGCCTCCAATAGCGCGTCGTTAGACGCGCGTGCTATTAAAAGGAGGTTCTCGGAGAACGACGAGGTCACGTCCGTGGGGTTGGCCGGATTCCGAAGGGCACCTCTCCCTCACTAGATTCGACTGCTGCATCGTTTGCCCCATAAGGAATTTCCCATCAGTCCTCTGCAGACCCCCAGAATAACGATCTTCGGTTTGCCATATACAAGGATCAGCTACGCCAAATGCAGCGTGAAATTGAGTTTCTGAAAAGTAAAATATCAGTTGCGCCTGCGGAGGAGGAGGAGGAGGAGGAGGAGGAGGAGGAGAACGGGGACGAGGATGACGGTTTGGAGGGTCCGTAGATTTTTAAAATTTTTTATATATTATTTATATTATTTGGAAATAAAAAAAAATTTTAAAAATTCAAAACGGTTATAGTGTCGTCGCTGTAGTAAATTAAACAATCAGTAATAGCGACGATAGAGTCGTCGCTATATGAGAAGGACGTATGGCGACGAGATAATGGTCTCTATTTTTTTGTATAATAGCGACGACATTTGCGACGACTTTGTCGTCCCTTTAAATCTGTTTTTGAGATATGGTCACGACATCATTATGCGGATATATTGTCGCCTCTACTGAGATACAAATTTATGTAGAGACGCATAAAGTCGTCGCTATATCTCTAGAGACACTAACTTGTTGCGGCGACAGTTAGCGACGACTTTATCGTCTCTAAAAAGTTAAAGAGACGACTTCTAAGTATTCAGCGACGACATATGTCGCCGTTATGGACCTCATTTCTTGTAGTGGCAAATTTAGACTACTAGGCAAAATGTCCAAATGATCTTTTACTAGAAAGGATAAAATACCTTATGGTTTACTGTGTCTTATTTCGTCACATTCACTAATGATGATTCTATATATGATTTTGTATATATGACGAAGTTTAAATACGAAGATTTTAAAAAGTTCAAGAGTTCCAAAATGAAGTACAAAAACAAACAGAAAAATATATTTTAACACTAAAATCTTATCGAGATAAAGAACATTTAAGTGGTAAATTTCAATATTAACTCAAAAGAATGAAATTCTCTCGAGTGGACTCCATCATATACATCACAACATAATGGTGTAGTTGAAAAGAAGAATCACATAGTATTACATATGGTGGGATCAATGATCATCCAAGCGGAGCTTTCAAAGTTATTATGTGGATATGCACTGAACACTACATCTTGTACACTTAATCGTGTACCACCTAAGTCAGTAGATAAAACTCCATATAAGGTGTGGAAAGGAGAAAAACTCAATATTTTCCACATGAAAGTTTGTTGCTATTACGTTTATGTGAAGTGCTCTGAAAAAGATCTTTTGATTGACCTATTAGAAATGCGATTGAATTTGAGAGTTATCAAGATGCATGATCGATCTATTGAGTCAACTGTGCAGCTAGTTAAACACATACATGACTATCAATGGTCGATTCTGAGGGCCTATGTAGAAAGACCCTTCAGCTATGTGACCAACACACCAAGATATGATTGTTGCCTTTTCAACAGTAGAGATCTATCTTATTGACGGTAAAGCTAACCACCAGATAAGATCCAAATACCCTATTCTTTAGACTCAGGCCTTAAAATCAAGAAACCTAACGATACCTATCTTTTTCATACACATGGCCGGTCCTCCCTTGAGGCAAGGGAGGCGCATGCCTCAGAGCCCAATTGTTGAGGGGGCCCAAAATTTAAAAAAAAAAAAAAAAAAAAATTGAATAGCCCAAAATTAAACATAAAATTGAATGCACCCAAAAAATTTAAATTTTCAAAATTTTTTGTCCATGTGATTTGGTTGGGTCATAGTCCATTAGTCCATAAACGGATAAACCATAATGCTTTCCTTCCCTCATCCTCATTGCTTGATTGCTTAAGCCTTTAGCCAGCCTTCACGTTATTTTTGTTTGACCTTTCAGTGGTTCAACCTTTTTCTGGCAACTGCAAATCATAGAGATTGAAGATTGAAAAATATTATCTAATCGACAAATCGTTAATTGGCCCATATATATATATATATATATATATATATATATATATATATATATATGAAGTAAAGATCAACCTACTTAAATATAAAATGAGTCTAAATAGAAAATAAATTCAAATCTAACCTACATTATATATCTTAATCTAGTCTTTAAATTGTAGACCGTGTAATTTTCTATTTAAACTTCATTTTAGAAATTATTATTTTGAATCAAAACGATTTTCTAAATTATTAGGATTAAAGCAATAAATAAAAGGGCAAAGACTAAAGAACACAATAATTTATATAGTCCTATAAGAAATGATGATTTTTGTTTACAAGAGATTAGTCCCTATATATAATAACACAATGAAAGTTTTTCTAATCGTAATAAAACTCTAAGGCAAAATTTCGAAAAATATTCTTACTTAAGAAAATATAAATACTGTATACCTTTTGGGGGCGCTGGCCCCGAGCCCCCGGGAGGGGGACTACCTACCCCACTTCCAACCCCAACGGCGATGAAAAATAAGGCCCAAGTAAAAAATTTCTAATAAAAATATGTTCTTGTTTTGGTTGGTCGGCATCCTCCTCGAATGAAATTGTAATTATCGATCCGCAGCTCATTTCTGCGTGTGAACATATTAGGTTCCACATCTTAATACAAATTCCAATCATTTTAATTGTCTCTCAAAATTTTATATTTTAAAACATCTCAATATATTAAGGGTCCCATTTAAATTTTCGCCTAATGCCTCCCAAATCTCAGGGCTGGCCCTGCTAATATAAATTGCTATTTCTTTATTTTTCGCGACTCATAAGGGGGGCCAATTTATGAAATTCGCTTCAGGCCCTGAAAATTACAGGACCGGCCCTGTTCATACATAATCGTGTTTGGACATGTCATCATGCACAATATCTATATATAACCCTCCCTCCTCCAAGGAAAAATGTTAGAGAAACATTTTTATTATTAAACTTTACGGTAATTACATTTTTATGTGTTGGAAATATATTTTAATAGATGGTTTTTACAAATATTTGACCAAATATTAAGTGGGTCCCACAATTCATTTTAAACGAGAGAATACTCCGTGAGTAGATGTTTGTAGTATATTTAGTTATTAAAAATTATTTCTGGATAAATGAGAAATTCAATCGAAAAGTATGGTAATAAAATTGGACAAAATGAGTTTTGGAAGTGGAAGAGACAAAGTTTAAACTTTGTCCAACTTTGGAAAAATGATAAATATTGAGACTTGGGTTTGGACCCCAAGTAGTACCCCTACTTTTTGAAGGGGGAGAGGACCTAAAAACTATTGGGATTGGACCAAAGCTCACATGCGCACGTCGCCCGCCGGGTCATTGGTCGTAGGTCGAGGTTCGAATCATTGATAATTGGGCTTGGGCCGAGATTATATATATTCTTTTGGGTAAAATAGAATAATAATTTATTTTATTATTTTCGGACCTTCCAAATTGTGACACGTGTCTGTTTAGAATGTGTATGTTGAAATTGCCCAGAACTGTCCTTTTCATACATATAGGCCTGTTCAAAGACAAAAATTGTCGAAAAATGACATTTCTTTTCAGACATGACTTTTATTTGAGTTGTTTTTTCGGACATAACTTTTGGCTTATTGTAAATAGATTTCACTTTTCTGCGGAATTAACACTTCATACTTTCAATCTTTAATTTTCTGCCCTGCACTTTACAATATTCTGCATTCAGTCCCTACATTTGTAAAAGAGTACAAACTAGTCCCGATTCGCTGTTTGTTGTGATTGAAGTGCTGCTATCACAAGAAGAATCGTTTTATCTTAAGAGAGGATTGCCATTCAACCGTAGGCATCTGTGCAAGGAAAATTCGTTCTAAGGATAAAGAGTTAAACTCTTGCCTCGATCTAATTTCGTTTCTTTTTAAATTGCAAGTAAGTCCTTTATTTTCTGTTAATTTAGAATTGCAGCATTAAAAAGAATATTAAAAATTTATTTCCTTATAACAATATGCTTGCTCATACTAATTTAATCTTACACCGGAGCGGGAAGAGGGACGAGATTCCCATCCTTTTTCAGGTCAATCGTCATTCTAAAGCTCAGCCTCTGGACAGTTTGGAAAGCTACAAAGCGTCAGATTCCATGGCAACTAAGGAGAAGTAATAAATGGATCTTAAGGTCTTGTGTCAGCAAGTTAGTTTAATAAAATTCTTCTCGTCTCTATCATTAGGTCAAATTCTGAATCATGTAGGTTCCGCAGTCTTCCTCTTTTTTTTTATTTCTCTGAAATTTAATATTTGAACTTGTGCACAATATATGAATCAGCCCAGGACCATGATTGAAAGAAACAGCAAAACTTATCCGACAAAAAGCATTTTATGCCCTTCACTTTCTAGTATTAATTATGTAAGCATCGCAGTGTAGCCTAAAGCATTAAAGGAGAGTTCCATTTTCTTCTTTTCACTAAGACATAAATTAATAAGATATTTCATAATAAAGTCTAATACTATCGTACTAAACGTGTACTGAAATTTTGTTTTTAGAACACTGGAGAACCCACAGGCGAAGTCTGCACTAACTTCAGCAAGCTGTTCCAATAATTCTTATTCTCGTCAAAATCTCCACCACAGCTTCCAACAACATTATCAGAGTCTGCCAAAATATCTGTAAACCCCTCCATTAATATTGGAAGCCTTAAAGAGTCTGCAATATAATTAGTAGAATCAATTGAATTCTCCATTCTGCCCTCGACCCCGGGATAGTTGTTATTTTGAATATTTTCTTCTTTTAAGCTGGTCCCATGAACTTCATACGGACTCAAATTATGGATGCAGTTAATGGCTGTTGTGGATGTATGTTCCTCACCAAATCCAACAGAAGGAATAGTGAAATTATTCTCTGAGAAGTTTAAGGTAGTGTTTTGCGGGTTAAAAGAACTGCTAACAATTGTTACATGCTCTTTTCTTGGCTTTGTCCATTCGCCTCGCCAGACTTTTAGTACATCCAAACACTGCGGTCGACCTGGTGGTACTAATGGCAGTAGCGCCATGGCTTTGCTTTGGAGCTGAGAATGGTAAGGGTTGCAAACAAGTTTCGACTCGCGAACTAACCTTGCTTCGGCTTCGAGTCGAGCACTCTCCCACTGAGCCATGTGGCTGAGGTTTGCAGCATCCTTGGATTGACCATAGCCGAGAGTGTGGTTGTTGGGCTTATGAGTCACTGGATCTATTCCCATCTTGGTTAATCTCTTCTTTAGATGCGTGTTCCAGTAGTTCTTTATCTCATTATCAGTTCTCTTTGGTATGTGACTTGCAATGGTTGACCATCTAAAACAATACAAAAACAAATTAGTTGAACACTTTTAACGTCACGCTAAATTTAACAGTACTAATCCGGTTTAAAGTTGAAATTGAGAACACAATTTGCTGCAGGAGATAAATCATGACACTGAAGCAAATTATATGGTGAAATTCACTGCATTGTCTCTGATTTCAGGTGCTGTACGTAAGAATAATAATTGAGTGAAAAGGCAATCATAACATTTTCTGATTTATACGAAATGGTTGTAACTCCATACATCCCAAGCTCGAGTAAAGTAGGAGGGTTTGATAGGTTACAAACCCGTTTATTAGATGAAGATTAACCACTAAATCCTTTTATAGAGTAGCTTTAACAGATTACTTTTACCTGTTTCCGAGGAGAGCATGAAGCTGAACAATGGTCTGTTCTTCTTGTGTAGTGAACTTTCCTCTCTTGATATCAGGCCTTAAATAATTTGTCCACCTTAATCTGCAGCTTTTCCCACATCTCTGAAGCCCTGTATATATATATATATATATGGTCCGCACCAACAAAGAGTTGTTAGTCAATAAAACCACCTGTCTTTGAAGTTTAAGCTAGACAAAAACAAAGTTCTCTATATGTAATGTACATTACCAGCTTTTGCCGGTAGGGCACGCCAGCTTCCATGGCCATGTTCTTCAATGTAAGCCAACAGCTTTTGGTCTTCCCCGGTGTCCACGGTCCTTTCTTCAAACCCCTTTGTCGCAGCATGGTGACCGAGCCATTTGAAAAAAAACTGTTATCTGTGTGTTTGTGAGAGAGAGAGAGAGAGAGGAGGGGGGGGGGGGGTGAGAGAGAAATGTAGATACAGAAAGCTATGTAGTCGTAGACTATAAATAGGGATGAAAGATCTAATACAGGTCCTGACTGTACTCTACCCTACCCAAAAAAGGAAGTAGCAATTATATTCTGCCATAGAAATTTAGGACCACTTTTTATTGCTTTTAAATGCATTAACATGTGGGAAAAAAACACTGTGATTGCATTGTCTCATCCTTTAATTGGCAACCTATTATTAGTCTAATTATTTTCATTCAGAAGAATATTAGAATGAATAGTGTCTCTATTAGTGCTTGTTTGGTGTAGTTTATAAATTAGTTTATTTGATCAAAAATAGTTTATTTGACTAAAAAATTTGTCTTTATAGCATGACATTATTAACTATTCTTTGTCAAATAAACTATTTTTAGTTGAAAAACTAGTTTATAATCTACATCAAACAAGCCCTCAGCAAGGTCCATTATTCCTACACTAGCTAGAATTGGTCCATACCTACCATATATGTGAAGTAAGAAAACATTCTGCTTTTCACTTTGTCCGTACAATTTCTTGGAAAAGAGCTCTGGTTGGGATAAAAAGAACTTTTACGGGGCTCATAGTACTAAAACCTTATATTTTCTATAGGAAAATAAGTGTTAGAGTCCATCATTTTTGTCTTAAAAAAGTTGAAACTATAATGTCAAGGAATTTGTTAATATTAGATTCATCAATGTAATGATGGGTGATGTTACCTACGAAAATGGAGTAACTGAAAGATTTCGAAGATCGGATATCTGGATCCAATGCTTTAATAACCTAAAAAGAAAAGGTGGAGAACTCTCTCCATTTGGTCCTCTAGTGTGGTGGAGAATAATTCCTTAAATTCAATACTTTGTGATTATTACTTTATAGGGGTACATATTTTCTTAAAAGGCTTAGTCAAACAACTAATGTTTTTTTAAAGTCTAACTTATTCTTCATGTCTTTTTAAGGCGTCTTTAGTAGAAAAAGTCTATAATACCCTTGCCATATTTTTAAAATAACTGAAATGCCCTTAACACAAAAGACCCAAAAACCCTCAGCAACATCTCACTCCGTTAATGACGTCAAGTTGCTAAATTGAAGAAACCCTAAGTTAGTTCCAGAAATTACTTCTCCCTCCAATTTCTCCACTGTAATCTTGGATTTCTTCCTTCATTTTTTGTGGGCCAAGAGAAAGACTTGCCCCTGGTAGTCAAGCTTTGTTGTTGCAAATTTGTCATTAGTAATATATTCTCTTCCCTTTCATTATTTCATATATACACGACATTTTTTGTGTCTGTTTGAAATGGTGGTGTTGAGGAATATTATTCATATGAAATTGTAGAGTTGAGAAAGAAGCTGCATTAATTGTATTTTTTGGAACGTTGTAAACTACTATAGAACGTTTTAAACTACTGTAATCTTGTTGAACGACAGTAGTCATTTTAAACGCCAGTGGTTGTTTTAAGATGACAATCTGTCATTGTAAACAACGAAACATATTTTGAACTATTATTACAACTTAGTTGAGGTCGTTTAAATTACATATGAAAATTTTAAATAAATTGCAAGAATGGACTCACCAGTATGGATTGCTGTATTTTATTTTGGTAAGTTTGTTAGGGATCATCAGGGCAAAATGTATTTTATTTTTGTGAATTTGTTAGGGATGATCAGGGCAAAATATAAATGAAGTGAATTAAAATGTAGATAATTATTGAGATGTAATGGATATAAATGCAGATGATTAGAATTTAGATATTCTTATTGGAAATTCTCATAATAATGTTGCTTGCCTAATATACAGTTGGACCAGAGGCGGTCGAAGACAATCAGTTCAAAAATGAGCAACTTCTCGCTTTATTTTCTCCTACAACATACCATTGCCACTACATCTACCAAGACAACGAGCTGGACGTAAGAGAACATCGAAAATACCATCTGTTGGAGATTCCCAAGAGGCATAATTGTGCGGGGCAACGGGTCACAACCGTCTAAGATGTACACACAGATTCTAATGGGTGACAGTAGAGCAGAAGATTAATGCATTGTCCTTTTTTATGTAAATGTGATCTATTTATTGTATGAAATGAAATTTATATTTATGTGGACTACATATGCTATGTTTATAACGAATACTTATGTTTCTATCGTAGTTAAACAAAACAAATATTTGGTACAAGTTATTAAGTTATATATTTTTATTTGGAGTGCAGATGTTATGTTCATTAGCTGCATGACCTTTCCTGGTTATGGGGTGAAAATATACTGCAAACTAAAAAAAAAACATTTGTCTTTTTAAACAACCGCAGACATTTCGTCCAATACGACTAGAGTCGTTCTGAACGTCTCCAGATGTCCTCTGTAAGGGATTTTCCAAATAATTGAATATGTCTTGAAATGACTACTGTCTTTTTAAACTACTGTAGTTGATTAATCCATAATGAATGTAGTAGTTCTAAACGTCTCCCAACGTTGTTGGTAGGGAATCACAAGGTAACTTGATCGTATCGATGAAATATATATTACGTTGATCGTACCACATTATACGTTCTGTATAATTTATTCAAGCTCTGATGACCATCGACTAACTCGATCGTATCGATGAAATATAAATTACGTCGATCGTACCCCATTATATATTTTGTTTAACTAATATATGCTCTGGTGACCATCGACTAACTTGATTGTGTCGATGAAATGTAAATTACGTTGATCGTACCACATTATGTGTTCTGTTTAACTAATCCATACTCCGATGACAATCCACTAACTCGGTTGTATCAATGAAATGTAAATTACGTTGATCGTACCCCTATTATACGTTTTGTTTAACTAATCTGCACTTCGATAACTATCAACTAACTCGATCGTATCGATAAAATATATATTACGTCTATTGTACCCAATTATGCGTTCTGTTTAACTCATCCACGCTCCGATGACCATCGACTAACTCGATCGTGTCGATGAAATATAAATTATGTCGATCGTAGCCTATTATCCGTTTTGTTTAATTAATCCATGCTCTGGTGACCATCGACTAACTCAATTGTGTCAATGAAATGTAAATTACATTGATCGTACCCCATTATATGTTCTATTTAACTAATCCAAACTCTAATGACCATCCACTAATTCGATCATATCTATGAAATGTAACCTAAGTTGATCGCACGCCATTATATGTTCTGTTTAACTAATTCAAGCTCTGATGACCATTGACTAACTCAACCGTAACGATGAAATGTAAATTACGTTGATCGTACCCATTATATGTTATGTTTAACTAATCCACGCTTTGATGACCATCAACTAACTCGATCGTATCGATGAAATGTATGTTATGTTGATCGTACCCCATTATACGTTCTGTTTAACTAATTCAAGCTCTGATGACCATCAACTAACTCGATCATGTCGATGAAATATAAATTACATGGATCGTACCTCATTATACGTTCTGTTTAACTAATCCACGCTCCGATGATCATCGTGTAACTCGACCATGTTGATGAAATGTATAGTACATCGATCATACCCTATTATACGTTCGATTTAACTAATCAATACTCTGATGACCATTATCTAACTCGATCATGTCAATAAAATATATACTATGTCGATCGTACCTCATTATACGTTCTGTTTAATTAATATATGCTCTGAAGACCGTTGTCTAACTTAATTGTGTCGATGATATAATAGAACGACAGATGTTTTAAAAGAACTATAGTCGTGTTTGAAAAAATCTCTAGTCTTTTTTCAAAACGACTAAAGCTATTTAGATTGACAAAAATAAAACGACTTCATCGTTGTATAACAAACATAACTACCACTTGAAAACTTTTTTTTAGGAAAATTGGTGCAAATGGTCCCTCACCTTTGTCCTCGGTGCAGAAATTATCTCTAACGTTTGTTTTTGGCACAGAAAATTCATAACCTATGTGTTTTGGTGCACAATTGGTCCTTTGATGAAAAATACAATTATGCCATTAGTTTTAATTAGAGAAAATTGTAATTGGATTTCTAATCTATGCAAAACGTACAAATGGGTTCGATACATTTATTAAATAATATTTAATTTAGCATCTTAAATATATCATTATTGTCGTGTCAATTAAATTTTTTGTAAGAGAAAAATGTAAAATTATTATGCTTTAAGTATATATAATTGCTATGTGATTTGAAATGTTGGTTAAGATATGTATTTCACGTTGATAGTCGTTTCAAAACATCAGTAGTCATTTTAAACATGCCTAATGTCATTTTTTGAACGTACTAAGTCATTTTGGCAATTTAAAATGTTGGTTAAGATATACATTTCAGGTTGATAGCCGTTTCAAAATATCAGTAGTCATTTTAAACATGTCTACTGTCATTTTCTGAACGTACTAGATTGTTTTGGCAGAACTTTTTTAAAGGTTATAAGAACTTGTGGAATTTGGACATTTGTTGGCTAATTAGTGTGTTTGCATTCAATTTGTCAATGGACTTTTACTTATCTAAATTTATTATATCTTTGTTATGACCACAGTTTGATTTTTTACGAATTAAAACTGCCAATAATGTTGTTATTGTGACGGAGGTTGATAAAACAACTTTGCAAATGATCTAGTTAATAAATTGATGATTCAGTTTTCACAACGACTATAATTGTGAAACTCTGATAATAAATTGTTGTTTCTCTAGTAAAAAACAGAAATGGTTCATTCGATTAGATTTAAAGGACAAAAATAACTTTTTATTCATAATAAACTTTCAACACAACTATTTAAACGTAAAATAACTTTTCAGGCAACTATTAAAAACCATCTATCCATCCATACAACTTCCAAACAACTATCCAAACTACTCAACCTTCAAAAAACCTAACAAAAACCTTTCAAACAACTATTACAACTACTCAACTTTTCAGACTACCTTGCAGATAACCTTCCAGACAAACTTCCAAACACCAACCATTAAAACAAGCGATAAAGAAAAATTTCACAATCTCGACTGTTAATCCTCTTCCTCCGACTGCTCAACCTCTTCATCCATGTCCTCGGCCTCTAAAAATCGAGAGTAGGCTTCATTGAAATACTTAGAAGGGTGTAGAAACATAACAAGCAAAGCTTCTACTTTCTGCAGTACAACAAAGTTTGATGGGTATTCCTGAACTTTCTACTGGCGGCCATGCTTCGCAAGAAAGACATCAAATATATGCTCGTCTGAAGAAGAAACTATCAAAATGATCTCTACCACCAATGGACACTCTTACCACATTGTTAAGTCAGTTTTCATGAGAGAGATGGACAAATTTTGTTGCATTGAAATAATTCTGGTGCTTCTGTATAAGAGAATACAGCTGAGGCTGGCTAGTGTTGAATTGGTTGGAGAAGAGGTCCTTTGGATGCCATCAATGAAGTTAATAAAAAATTGGAAAATTGGCGCAAATGGTCCCTAATGTATGACATTAGTGCGCAAATGGTCCCTAACCTTTCATTTTTTGCAAAATGGTCCCTCTATCTATTTAGGTGCGCAATTGGTCCTTTTTGACGGATTCTGTTAAAATTCCATTAAAAACCAATCATTTAGGTGTGCAAATGGCACAATTTTACCTATCTCATTTTTTTGTCTTTATTAGTGGGAGTAAAATTGTCAAGTTATTTTTTTTTTTCTTTCTTTCAATTAGCGCAAATGATCCCTAATTTAGTGCAAATAGGGTTATACATTATATTCTTGATTCCGCCACATTGTCGTCAACTACCACGATTTCTGTCACAAAATCGCCACCATGAATCCCTATAACAAGAAGAGAAAGAAGCAAAAGTGAACCCGTGTTTTAGTTTCGCGTCACATCGGATCACCGCTCCCAATGTAAGTAACGGCAATGGAAAAAATTAGAATGCATCTTCTTGGAGAGTTTTCTCCAATAGAGATTTTGTTTACTATTGAGATTGAAAATTGTAGCAGAACTAGTAGCATAAATTCATCAGATTCAAGCTCTCCATCTGAATATTCAATTTCTATTTCTGATTATTTCATGAATCTTGAGCACAATCAATTTGGTTTTAGCGAATTTTCAAGTCTCGAGTCCATTGATTTGGGGAAAAATCAATTTAATCCTCCAATTATAGACCTCACATCACCAAAGGCGCAAACATTGACTGAGAGAAAACACTCGTTGAAGATTGAATTTTCGAAGGTGAAGAAATTTGACTGGCTCGACTTTTCCCAATCGACTCAATCGAACTCGGTTGCTTGGGACGTTCGACATTGCTGTCGACGTTGCTAAAGCCTACGAAAGAGCCGCATTTAAGATGCACGGGAGCAAGGCAATTCTAAACTTCCTACTGGAGATCAGATAGAAGTGTGCGAATCAGAGGCAGCCGTGGACGTAGGACTGAAGCGGTGGAGAGAAGCAGATGAGGTGGTGGTGGACCTTGCCGCCGCCGTTGATGCTCTACCTCATAGAGTTTTTTTGGTGGAGAGAGAGAGAGAGAGAGAAAGAATAGAGTTTTCTTTTTTCTTTTTTTTTTTTGTGGGTTTCTTTTTTTCTTTATTTTTTCTTTATTATTTTTTCAATTAATTGTGTAGTAATTGTTTGGTCGCAGTTTCGTTAGGTCCTTTTCTATGCATCCATATTTGCGTGATAGAGAATGGTAGTGTTCAATGAATGGAGTTTCGCCTTCACTGCGTTATAGTTTTAATTTGGTGACACAATTGTCTGTTTATGTATTATCGTACTTTGTAACTACATATAAGTACTTTATATTGTACAAATATAAGTACTGTAGAAATTAAACTTTTTATTTGTGACAAAATAAAATTTATTTTTCTTTTTATTTTGTAATGATAAAAATTAAAGTTTTGAATTTTAAATAATATGATTACTTAATAATAATAAAATAATTTTAATTAGAACATTTGTTATAATTATAAACTTAAATTTTAGTTATTTTATAATAGTCAATAAAATATAGAAAAAAATATTTTCATTTTTTGCAAAGGTTAGGAATCCAATTGTAAATTGCTTTAATTAAAACTAAGGATATTTTTGTCTTTTTCATCAAATAAGGACCAATTGTGCATTAAAACATATAGGTTATGGACCAATTGCGCCAAAAAATAAAGGTAAAGGTTAGGGACCATTTGTGCCAATTGAAAGAAAGAAAAAAAATGTAACTTGACAATTTTACCTCCACTAATAAAGACAAAAAAAAACGAGAGGGACCATTTGCTCACTTAAATGATAGGTTTTTAACGAATAGTTAACGAAATCCGTCAAAAATGATAAATTGCACACCTAAATGGATAGGTTATGGGCCATTCCATCAAAAATGAAAGGTTAGAGACCATTTGCGCACTAATGTTATACGTTAGGGACCATTTGCGCCAATTTTCCTAAAAAATTTGATTATAAAAAATTTGCATGCGACGCCAAATTTATAGCACATAACAGAGCAAATCAAGAGTAATTAACACATCAGGAAGGGAAAAAGTCTTAGTCCCTTAGTGATCATTCGAATTATTATTTACCAACAGTCATTAAAACAAATAGAAGGTGAAAAGGGGATGGGAAAAGCATCAGTGCCTCAGTGACCATTTGAATTATTTTTCTCAACATTTTTAAATGCATAAAAAAGACAATAATTGTTTAAAAACGAGCATAGTTGTTCCAAAACGATCAGAGTCGTTCCATTGCGACTTTCATCTTTCACAAATCATTCTGCACATTTGGGTTTTCCATAAACCACACCTTCAACAGATATCCAGCATCAGAGGCAATTACATATGGCTACCATTACCCATAAAGTTCTGACTTAGATTAGAGATACATAGTAAAAAAAACTCTACGTAGCTTCTTAAAAAATCTATAACAAATAAACAGTGTACCTCAGCCGTACAAATTAGTATCCCATTCTTCTTTGCGCCTCAAAGATTTACGAAAATGTTGTCGAATTTGAACACCAGTGCCGTTGTAATTTTTCCGCTTCTTTAGATAGGTATAACGTCGTGAGGAAAGACGGATCTTAAGTGGATGGAGATGAAAGATATGAATTAAAATAATGTTGAAAGAATGGGTAAAATGGAAAAACACAAATTAAACATTTTCTCCCCCCTCCCTCTCACCCTCATCCTCATCCTCATCCTCATCCTCCTCAATTCTGGTCAAAGGCCTCAAAAGTCAATTGACTTCGTTCAAAGGCCATTTGAGGTGATTCCCACTTATTTTATATGAGCTTATCTTGATGAGGTGGCGTAAGAATTTTTGAGCACGTGTCGAAATCTCGAATGTTGGATATAGGATTAGCTCACTGGTTTAGAACTATGATAATAAAATCTTCAGATACTTGTCATGTTTTCGGACGTTGGATCTAGGGCTAACTTGTCTTATTATCATGAGTATTTTGAACGACGTGGGAGTCGTCTCTAATCTACTTTGCGAATGGAAATATGCCAAGGCTGTACAAGGGCGAGGGTCTCTCCCGACCACACATTCCACTTGGAAAAATAAGGCCTTGGTGGCCGGTGGGATGTGATCCTATCCTACCTGACCTTATGGCTGGATGGTAAAATTGTGCCCTACCCGACCATGCGGTCCAGTAGAGTGACATTGCATTCTTGAGGCCAGTTAGGATAAGCCACCATCTTAGCCCACCACAAAGCCTAGTAGGATAGACTCCTTAAGCAGCCTTGTGGCTGGGTAGAAGAGGGAAACCCTCCATACCTGACTTTGTTGTAGGGTAGGTAAAAAATCCTCTCTACTTTATCTTGTGGCGAGGTAAGGAAAAACCCTTACGACTCGGTCTTGTAGACGAGTAGGAAAAACCTTCCCTACCTAGGCTTGTTCAGGTAGGGAGAAAACCCTTTCTACCCGGTCTTGTGGCCAGGTACGAGAAAACCCTTCTTACTTGGCCTTGTGGCGAGGTAGGAGAAACCCTCCCTACCTGGCCTTGTGGCCTAGTAGGAGAAATCCCTCCCTACCCAACCTTGAGGCACCTGGTAGGAAAAATTCCTCCCGACCCAACCTTGTGGGGGGATAGGGAAAAACCTACTCTATCCAGCCACAAGATCGGGTAAGGGATGCATGAAGCCCTACATGTCCTTGGTGGCAGGGTAGGGCCCTAGGGACCGGGTATTACCTGACTACCCATTGTGTTGATAAATACTTAGTTGGGTTCATTTTGGACATGACTGATCAAGATGCTTTTTGGTACGAAATTTTTAATTTCTCGTCCCAACAATATCAATGGGTAAACTACAAATTTCCTTGTTACATGACCTTGATAGATACACATTAAAGCCAAATAAATTTATTGAATGAATGATATCATTTTCTATGATTTAATAGTTTTTTTCTTTAAGCTCCATATGAATATATCAAAAATATTTACAACAGTTTCCTTTTGTTATTGTGACTTCTGTTTTTGAATTTTTCTTTTTACACTAGGAAATTGTACATGTTTATCATTCAAAAAAACATAGAGTACCTTGTGTTCCAACATGATATCAGATAGCTAGGCTCTTATTTAGAGCATGTTTGGTTGTGGTTTATAAGTTCGAGTTATCTTATAAGTAAAATAAGTACATTATCGAAAAGTCCATAAATTAATTTGGAGTCCATGTGCTTATAAGTGCAATAAACACATATGTTTAGATGGTCCAACTTTGCTTATAAGATTTTGGCTTTTGTCAAATTATTGAAATGTCCTCATATAATTTAATTGAATTCATTTGTGGGATGGTAAATTAGTTATTCTATTAGTCAATCGTACTTAGAAGTTGATAAGTTGGATGTGCATGACTTATGGTTTATTCTAAATTTAAGTCCACTTATAAATGAAGTTACATGTTTGGCTATATTTTGGGCTTATAAGTTAGCCAAACAACATGTTTTTATATGCGAATACAATTTTGATTTTTTTATTTGTTTGTTTGTTTTTCATTTTTTGTTTTTGTTTGTTTCAGAGTGCACCAAGTTGGAGGTTTCTCGAGACACTTCATCTGCGCATACCACCGAAACATCTCAAAGGCCTCTCCAAAAGTCTATGTGAAAATCTTCCCCTCCAGAATAGATTCCATAAACTAAATGACCTAAATTATCTTCAAATGTGACAATCATCTTAAGATGTTTATATGGATTAAATTTTGGCCAAAAGTCAGTGGCTAATGTTGCTTTTCAATAGTTGGAGTCTGAGAATGCTATTATCATATCTTGGCTTGTTAATTATATGAAGCTCGAGATACGTCAAACTTTGTGTTTCTCTCAACAGCAAATGAAATATGTTAGAAAATTAGTTTAGCAATGTTACTTTTGACCAACTTTAACAAATTATTTAAGCAGGACTCTTTATATGGCTAAACATTTTTTACGAGAGTTATATGGCTAAACATTTTTTACTCAACGAGTATATCAATGTAATATATATTAGTTGCTCAAAATCAATTTCGGATGAATGAGAAATTAATGACCAAAGTAAATCGCTTAAATACATGAAAATTGTTGAAAAATGGATTAGAATATTGTGGAATATTCTAAAATCTGTTTAACTAAAAAGTAACGTCTTTTTGGTCACTTTTTTTTAAACAGCCACATCCTTTTATCTTAGAGACATTTCCTTTTGAACAGTACAATCAGACATGTCTAAATTTTAGACATGCCTTTCTATAAAGTTATAGATTTTGAGACTCAACTTTTTCAGATGTTATATGCAGACACATTATGATTGTAAATTTACTCACTTCACTTCCAACCAAATATTTTTGCACTTTTTATACAAATCAATTTAATTTTATAAATAATTTTTGAATAAATTCCAAGTCCTGTTTTTATTTAAAGAGAGAACAAAATGTTGTATGGTTCGTTGTTCTCGTAATTTGGAGTGATACTATTATGATAAATGGTCGTTCTATCTTAGGAGACGTGTGCCGAGAAATCGTAAGCACCTGTGAGGGGTAATTTCATCGTAAGGAGAAAGAGTCCTACGCTTTCCTTCACTGAATGTAATTCTTTATTTTTCTATATTTCTGTAAGTGATTATTTTTCTCGTTTGCATACACGTGTTTACATTGCCAGAATATAAATAATGCACTAATTTATCAACAAAATATGGGATGCTATTGCAGAGAAATCAGTCTAGTATTATGAGACTAAATTGAAGTGTCCTCAAGATAGCTTGTTTTTACTAAAATGAAAAAGAGAGAATATTTGGTATTTGACTCAAATTGATAATTGAGTTTCTTTGATTCGATTTGATTAAATGAGCTTTGACTAAAAAGGAAGAAGCAGATATAAGGAAATATTTGGAAGTTTAGCAGTATATGGTAGAAAAAAAAAACTTAAACATGAGGACTAGTGTTGTAAATATGACAAATGTAAATCCTATCGCATGCTTCTACCAAGCACAAAGATGATATAATTTACTTTAAATCCCAAAACCAGAGATTGAATCACTTGCCTTCTGTTTTAAATTAGAATTACACTCATTTTATCAAACTCGATGACAAATGAAAATAGTTAATTGTCCACAATCCAAGTGCCATGGTTTGAGAGTTTTCTTCAAAACTATGGTTATTGGCCCTTTCCCAATTTTAGCGTATTTTCACATACGAATTTCCACCATTTTTAGCCACACCATCTCTACCTTTGTGCAAGACATGTTAAGGGGAGTTATAGAGAGCTGAGGGAGGTTACAGAAAGTTATAGGTTTGAATTCCAATCTCAAACTATTCTCTCCAATCCATTCTTGCGGGTTGGCTCAGTCCACATGGGTGGTCCACGACCCATTTTCCTTCACATGATGGGCTTGACTTGAACAATACGTGACAACTAAAGATATATCTCACAATATTGATACAGGCAAATAGACCGTGTGACCAATGAGTATCACATCACTATAAACCTATTAGGGATGTATAGTAGCTCTACTAGAAGAATATGACATCTCCCTATACCCCCCAAATTCATTTTCCAATACCAATTCAAGTATTTTCGATCCTTTGAATATTTATGAATCATACTAGAACTCTGCACTATATTCTTCTATTCATAATTGTGTTCTAAATCCTACATAGTTAACACAATTATCCGGCTGGTGAATATAAAAAGAAATATTTGTCAAAATATTTTCCTTTCTTACTTGAATCCTTCAACTTTAAATCAATCGTTTTCCTAGACATGTCTCCTCAAACCGGATCAATCATAGTTATTGACAACATACTAAAGTATGAGTTAAATACCCCCAATACTACTATACTTTGCCAACCGTTCTTGGAACGCCACTATACTTTAAAACGTTTCTAGAATGCCACTGAACTTTCAGAAGTGAATTTCATATGCCACTCTATTTTAAAAACAGTATCTAACGGAGTGGTATAAGAGATTCACTTTTGAAATTTCAATGGCATTCCAGAAACGTTTATAGTACAATAGCATTCTAGGAACATTTGGCAAATTGTAGTGACTTTAGAGGTATTTAACTCTACTAAAGTAGCAACACCGAAATAAAATTTTGAGAAACGATCAAAGTCATAAGGGTACCTATGAGGTTATATAAACCTCGGTGTCTCACACAATGAAGAAGTAGAGATTTATTCTTTCATCTTCCATTGTTCGTCAAAGCACAAGTGGTAAGTGCTACGGTGTACTCTTCATTTCTTAGGGCGTATGTCATATTCTACAAATTAAAACACACCGTATAGATCTTAGTTCAGGTACTCCTACATACCTGACTTGAATTCTCCTTATATTCATTCTTCGAAGTAAACACAATCAAGAATTCAATCTGGCTACTAAATAGGTCTAACAGACATTGGAATCTATATTGACTACTTATAGTAATCTCAACTTGATCACTTTGTCTCATTCCAACACAACTTAAAATTGTCTGAGATGATTGCTCGTGTGAGTGAGTCGATCTCAACCTATTCGACATATTTTATGTATGCATATAAATCAATCATCTAGTAATCTCAACAATAGATTACACATAATTTATGAACTCAAGCATTGTTCATTAATGGATATTTAAGAGTTTACAATAGGTTTAGTAAATGGATTAGCTACCATATTATGCATAAGAATGTACTGCAAAGTCAATTTTTTCTTTGTTTTGATGTCTCTTACAAAATTATATTTTGTATCAATGTATTTGGTTTTGTTGTGATACTTGGGATGCTTTGTATATACAATAACAACCTAACTATCAAAATAAATTAACATGGATCCCACATCACCACGAAGGACTCTTAGATGCTGAAAGAATCTCTTTAACCAAAAAACTTCTTATATTGTTGAAGCACAAGCCACAAATTCTGTATATTTTCAAATTGTTTCTATTGTAGACAAGGAAATGCATGTCCATTTCTTGCTACTCCAAGATATGGCACCATTATTAAGCAAGAATGCATAACCAGAAGTTGACTTGAACTCATCAAGGCATTTACCCTAGTCAGCATCTGTGTATCCCTTTAAGCACAAATCATTTTCTTGATAACACAGGGATTAATCAACAGTACCCGTTAGGTATCTCAATATCTTTTTGACTGCTTTCCTGTGTCATCTTCTAGGATTAGACTCATACCTGTTGACCAGACAAACGACATAAAAAATGTCTGAGCGAGTACACATCATGGTATCAAACTTTCAACAGCACTAGAGTATGGTACTTTGGACATTTCTTCTTCTTTAGGAGTATTATGGAATATGCGAAGACATTCTCCATTTTGAAATCTTCAAGAATCTTCCTTATATATGGATCTTTTAACAAAGAAAGAAGTCTCTTAGAACGATCTCTATGTATTTTAACACTAAGCATGTAATATGCTTCACCCATGTCCTTTATTTCAAAATTTGAAGACAACCATTTCTTAACAGTCTCAACATACTCCTTATTATTCTCAGCGAATAAGTAATCATCTACGTAAAAAAATAAAATCACAAATCTTCCCTCGGACCTTTTCATATCAATACAATGATCTTTATTGTTAACGAAGTTGTATAAGATAATAGCCTTGTCAAATCTCAAGTACTACTGTCTAGATGACTACTTTAGATGATAAATAGATCTTCACAATTTACAAACTTTGTTATCTTGGTCCTTTACAATGAAACCGACTAGTTGTTCCTTGAAGATCTCTTGATCCAATTCTCTATTGAGAAAAGCAATCTTAACGTCCATCTAATGTAATTCTATGTTGAAACATGCCACTATAGCTAGGAGTAGGCGAATAGAGGTAAATCTCACCATCGGTCAAAATTTTTCTCATAATCTATACACTCTTATTGGGTTATAACCTTTCTTCACCAAGCGAGCCTTATGTATTTCTATAGATCCATCAGCTCTTTGCTTTATCTTGAGAACCCATTTGTTCCCAATAGCTTTCCGACTAGACAGAAGATCAACCAAGTCCTAAACTTGATTGGATTTCATAGACTCCATATTCTCTTCCATTACTTTCTTCCACTTTTCTTTCGAAGGGACTGATAGAGCTTCATTCACGAATTTAGGCTCTTCATCGTCTTCTGGAGATAATAGCAAAGCTTGCCCTTCAATCTCAAAATGACATTTAGGTATACTTTTCCTAGTACTCTTATGAAGTTGAAGCTCCGTCGTGACCCTGTCACTTGGAGATAATTTGCTCCCACATGGATTAGAAGGTGAAAAGCATCTCTTCTTGCACTTCAACTGATTCATCGAGTGTAGCCCTATCATCTAATTAAAATAATTGTGCCCTATCATCTAGTTAAAATAATTGTTCTCCCTTTTTAATTTATTCCCTACTATGAAAATCATTCTTAAGAAATGTCACATCACGTGATTCAATCTCAGTTATAGTCTCATCCTGATTTTTACCTATAAGCACATATCTTTTGGACTAGTTTGAGTATCTTATAAAGATCTGGAGTAAGATCATTTTTTACCTTGGATTCTGGAAGCTTATCTTGTTCCAGTTTTGGCTGAAATTCTGAGCAATTTCCTTCTTTTTTGTACACGATTTTCTCATCCCAAACTTCTAGAAAAAGCACTCTAAATCCCTATTCTTTTCCCCAACTAATTTAGTATTCGAAACCTCTCATTTGCCTCACAATTGTTCCGCCCCAGAAAATAGGAAGAAATTTCCTCTTTCCTTTCCCATATTTCATCTTTTTCCCCCCTCTCTTGTTCCATTCTAATCTTTCCCCTAAATCACACACTTTGGTGAACAATAATACATAAATATAAAAGGGCAAGCGTGCGGGTTATTTTTCTTTGAGAAGTGCAATGACTTTTTCTACCATCAACTTCAACTGAAATTCTTTTTGAGGTAGTTTCTTGTACTACCAAAATTTAGTTCATGATTTTAAATAGAGAAAATATAATGTAACTTGATTATCATGCTCAATGTCAAAGTTGGAACGTTATGATTGTGATTGAAGGTAATCATATGTATGTTTGTGATTGAAGGTAATCACTTTTAAGTTTCATGCTGTACCGGTTATCGAATGTGTTGCTATGTACGTTTTAAATGTTTGGTATGTCACAATTTAATTTCATATATTTTTCTCACATGTTAGTATATGTTTCTAATGAGTGTTTCTTATGAAATACTCATGCTCCCAAATTATTTACTCTTCAGATTGATATGCTTGGCGGAAACAAGATGGCGTAGGCTAACAATCACGAAGTATGTTTATTAGTGTTTAAGATGTAAATACTATAAATTAGATGTTGGTTTTACATTATTTAATCATGTAAAGTACAAGAAAAAACGAGATGTCGGTTTAATTGTCATTTCAATTTTTAAAGTAAAAATTGCATTGTTTTAAATTCTGGAATTTCAATTTCCTGTCCATAGTTTGAAAAATCACAACTTTGTGTATTTGGAGTTTTTGAGTGAAACTAGTGGGCATGGAAAACCTTATATGTTGTCTAATAGTAGCAATTGGAATTACACGAGGGAGCTTCATGGGTTGTCTACTGAGAGGGCTTCCGGCCCACACAAGTAGACAGAAGCGTTTTGATTTCCAATTTAAGGCCCGCTCTAGTAGACAGGGAGCTTCCTTAACAACTCATATTCAAACGACCATAACTTCTCGTAGTAAACTGTGAATTGTGATCTGTAAAAAATGTTGGACTCATAATTCAATAATCTTTTCAATGGTGTACATTTGCCTTATGTATAATTTTGTACAAAACATTGTATTCTATTTTCCCCACATTCTTCGGTCTTAGGTTTCTCAATTTACTTCTTCGACTTTCAGGTGTTTATTCTTTCACTTCAACTCTTCATTATCACTCCAACACACCCTACTTCTTGATTTTATCTTCTTTCTCATCCTTTATTGTTGGGTTCTTGATCTTCAGTTCAAAATCTCAATTTCTTCTTATTTTTTCTTATATTTTACCAATGTGACTCGAGCTCGATGATTTCATCCTACAAGTATAAACGACTAAAATGCAAAAGTAATTGACTCTAAAAATCTTAGAACTATACGAAACTCTTCATTAAGGAGTTGATATAAGTGTATACATTACACTTGTCAAAAGATGGCATCTATTGTGATAGTGATCTTTATTTTCTTACATATTACAAAACTCTACCCGACTGGTGCATTTTGAATTCTCAATCTTCATACTATATGTGTGTGCACAAGGAGTAGTTTTATACATACTAGCCATGTGAGGATCGTAATGTTATAATGCCTAATAACGTAGAATTGAAGATAGGGGTAAGCATACTATGAAGGTAAAAATGTTTGATAGAGCTGCACTATTATTAACAAGAGTTACGCATGTTCCAAAGTTGAGGTGATGTTACATTTGATATCTTTGGAAGCTCTATACACATTAAGGTATGAATATTTGACAAGAAATGAGACATAAATATGACAACAAATTCTGTGGAGATAATTATTGACAATTTGTACAGGCTTACGAGAAGACAATTTTAGGAGGAGTTATTGTAATAGAGTCGTACCACGGAGGGTCTTAAACTGTCGTAAAAGCAAGGTTGTTAGGATTGTAATTTTGACCCGAATTGGTGTAAAGCTCTTGTAGATTGGATCGGTGGATGAGACCGAGAATAATAAGATTCAATTAAATATCAAAACATGTATAAACGTCAAATATTCTTAATAAAAATTTACAGGTATAATAACTAAAATCAAACAATAAAACTAAAGTTGCAACCACTTTATAAAGGTCCACAATTGATTTTTGAAATGCAACGAAAACCACATAAAATGAGACTGACATGAAAACTTCATCTAGTGTTAAATCAAAACATGAAATCAAAGTATACTTTCATTTATGCTTATTTTTAAGATCACAATTCTAACCGTAATTAATTTTTATATGATAAATTTATGAACAAATTGCACCATAGATTTCTACACAAGTTACACTCATTCATAGATCTTATTAATTATGAGTTATCTTAAAAGTGATCAAAGAGAAAGAAAAACAATTTAAAAAATTCACGAACAAAAGAATGCTATCGTGAATTTCCATAAGAGGTGATAGAAGAATCGCGTTTTTTATAATTTCGTGCGCCATTAACTTATGTACTGCCCACTGGAGGGTTTCGTCCCATTAAAATATTTCTTTCGCGTTCCTAGCAATTCCAACATTCCACCTAAGTTCCTCGTAAGGGGGAGGTCAAGAGTTCGATTTGTTGGGGACGCGAAAGAAATCCATTATAGGACGAAACCCTTAGTGGACAGTACGTAAGTTAATGGCGTACAGAATATCTCCTATCGAGATGGTCGTAGCGGAAAGTTCGTGGTCGATACAACATACTTTAGATAGGGCATCTAATTAATTCTGTTTGTTGTTGTTGTTGTTGTTGTTGTTGTTTTTCTTTAATTGAAATGAAACTACCCAAGTGCCAAGCCATCCATCCTACTTAATTCATTAGAAATAAAGCTCCAAAGTCTATAATGATAAAAAAAAATTGATGATTGTTAGGATTGCTAAGTGTTGGTGTAATTCACAGGTGTACGATATCGAACAAGTAATAAAATAACTGTGAATTGATTATTGTTCTCATGAAAACTTTGTTATCAAATATCAAATTTATCTATTTTTAGCTTAAAATTTGAACATTTAATATCTTTGAAGTTGGTTGATTGTTTTAACTAAAAATAATGAAAGTAAACTAAAGATCATATCTTAACTTAAGAAAATTCGATGGAAGTAAAAGTTTTAGGACTCACAAATTCTTTTTTCTCAAATTCTGATGTCATTACAAGAAAGGAGGTCAATAGCGGCGACAAAAGTCATCGCTGAAGGATCTATTGTCGTCCCTTTACATGTATAGAGATGATAAAGTCGTCGCTGAATGTCGCCTCAATAGTGTAGTGAATATTTGAATCTATAGCGACGACAAGTTCGTCGCAACATTGTTGTACTCTATATCTCGAAAATAGATAAAAAGGGACGACAATGTCGTCGTCAAAGTCATCGCTATTATCTGAAATAGTAACGACGTGAAATTCGTCGCTATTATCTTTTATATACAACAATTATTAGTGACGACACCGTCGTCTCTATATTAGTAGGACATATAGCGACGACTATGTCATCACTAATATTAAATAATTTGTTTTATTACAGCGACGACAATGTCGACGCTATAAACATTTTGAATTTTTAAAAAAAAAAATTTCAAATGTTTTAAATAATGTATAAAAAATTCAAAAAATCTACAGATATCCCAAACCTTCGTCCTCCTCAAGCACAGCCACCAGTATGCTATTTTTCAGAAGCTCAATTTCCCGCTGCATTCGACGTAACTGAGCCTCGTACATGGAAAACTGAGGATCGTCATTCTGGGAGTATCCAGAGAACTGATGGAAAGTTCTATGTGGGGCCTTCGATGCAGTGGTCGAATCTGGGAGGGAGAGGTTCCCTTCAGAACCCATCCAACCCCACAGATGTGACCTTGTCGTTCTCTAAAAACCTCATTTGCAGTAGCATGCTCTTCGAACGACGTGCCACTAGAGGTGACCTGTATCTATTGAGTCTCTCTTAACTCAACAAGTTTATCCTGTTTAGTGAAAAAAATAAATAATAAATAATAATATCATGTCATATAAAATTAAATTAACATCATTTAAAAGTCCTCACATAGTCACCAGCCGCCTGCGGGTTCACCCAATTGCCATCCTAGAAGGTGTAAAACGTTCGGAACGACTCAATAATCTCCAGCCACTACTGGGTCTCGGGGTCTCGCTATAACAATTTAAACGTGAAATGTAGTTAGTAGACATTGTTACGTAATGTAGTGAAGATTTGTCTAATGATATTGAAAAATTTAGTTGTACCTCATAGTAAAGCGTGACAGAGAAGTTTTTCGACCCCTGCACGCTCGGGTATTTAGCCTTATCCTGATTGGCCTTATTTTTTGAGGACCATTCCTGAAGGTATAAAAAATAATTAATTAGCAGAAACTTAATAGTTAAAAAAAATATTAAAAAAAAACGTAAAAAGTAAATAAACAATACGTATCATGAAAGTAGGATTGGTGAAGAAGTCAATGCACTTCTGCCAGTCGTCGGCAGACATTTCGCCGTATGGTCAGCTGGGTCCATCCGCTTGTAAGTGATTATGGGCCTTGAGTTTGTAATCGTGACAACGATCGACCGCCAGGCGATCTACAGCGGCACAGACCGTCCGGTACTCGTCGAGCGACCGATCGCCCTAAAGATCGAAGTAGCTCTACAAGAATGGAAAAAATTATGTTAATGTATATTACATGGAACAATTATTTATTGACTGCACTAATAACAAAACTAATGTACGTTAATACCTCGATGATGCTACGTAACCGTGCCCGCTGCTCCTCTGGAACCTTTGTCTATGAAGGGTAATACGGGGGCACGGTAAATCTTACTTGGTTCAAAACCTAGCACGTAAAGTACTTCGTATTATTTCCGATCGACTGCATTGTGTGTTCGATATTGTCGAACGCGATGGGAGGTGGCATCTTCCCGTTGGCTTGCCAAACCTTCTCAAGGTTGATGCCTCAAGAGATACCCTATCGCTTTGGCGGGGGCGCTGAAAAAGAACAAATACGAACCATATATATATCATACGAAATTCAACGATATTTATAAAATACAAAAAAAAAAATGATTTGAACGAAAATTATTACTAGACTCGTAGGCCGAATCGAGCTGGTGAGGTGGCTATTACGAAGGATCTCTTGCACCATCACCTCCGTGCGACATCACCTCAGCCATACTAACACATGAAATAATTGCGAACATCAATTAGTGCGGAATAGGGCCCTACACTTAGTGAAATTGATCCCTAACTTAGTAGAAATAGAAACAATCCATACACTTTGGATGATGAATCGGTCCCTAAACTTTTTTTATTTTAATAAGTTCGTACACTTTGAATTTATGTTAAATTCGTAATAAGTTTTAATGAATTTATTTCAAATAGGTCCCTAAATTTTGAATTGTTTCGTAATTTCTAATAAGTTTTAATTTGTTGATGAATTGGTCCATAAAATTTTAAATTATTTTAAATAGGTCCCTAAACCTTGAATTTATTTTAAATAGGTCCCTGAACTTTGAAATTTTTCATAATTTCTAATAAGTTTTAAGTTGTTGATGAATTGTTCCTTAAACTTTTAATTTATATCAAATAGGTTCCTAAACTTTGAATTTTTTCGTAATTTATAATAAGTTTTGATTTGTTAATGAATAGGTCCATAAACTTTTAGAATATTTCAAATAGGTCCCCTAAACTTTGAATTTATTTCAAATAGGTCTCATAAACTTTGAATTTATTCGTAATTTCTAATAAGTTTTAATTTGTTTATGAATAGGTCCATAACATTGAATTTATTTCAAATAAGTCCCTAAATATTGAATTTATTTCAAATAGTTCCCTAAACTTTTTTTTTCTAAATTTTAATAAGTTTTAATTTGTTTATGAATAGGTCCCTAAACTTTTAATTTATTTCAAATAGGTCCTTAAACTTTTAAATTATTTCAAATAGGTCCCTGAACTTTTAATTTATATCAAATAGGTCCATAAACCTATTTTAATGTAGAATAAGTCCCTAATTGATGAACTCCAATACACCACTAATTACATTACAAAATGATCATCGTGAATATGAACTCCAATTCACAACTAATTTTATCAACATTGTCAAAATGATATACAATTCACAACATATATAATTTATCAACGTCGTGAATATGAACTACAAAATCAAAAACAGAAAATCAAAAATTTGAATGAAGATGAATTCGGCAAAAGATTAAATAAACAACCCACCATCATCCAATACTCAACCAACAGAAAATGAAATCGGTCAAAAAGAGAAAATGAACTCAGTCACAACATAATTAGAAATGATGCAAAATCAGCTTTTATCTTGTTCACAAGAAATGAACTGAGTTCAAAATCAAAATCAAAAATCTGAAATGAAGAATCTTTCGGTAGAAGAAAATCAAAACCCAAAAATAAAAAATCCCAAGGCAAAATCTTATTGGCCGACGGTGGCGAACAGTGAGATGATAAAAACTTACTGTTTTGGTCTTGAAAGAACAAGAGAAGAACCTTCTTTAACTATGGTAGACGGCGGGGAACAAGCAGGAGGAAAAAGAAGAAAAACCGGAGGAAGAAGAAGGACAGCCAAAATCGGAAAGAAGAAGGTTCTGCGTGAAATAAAAGGCATGATTCTATTGAACAATAGCGACGACATTTTTTTCATCTTTTCAGAACACGCGCCTAAAACGTGGCGCCTAATTTTCATGAATATAGTGACGATATTTGTCGTCGCTATTCGTAATACACTAAGTTCATTAAACTACATATCTAATTATAAAGGAGTTTGTTCATATTATTAATTTTTAATATTATCAAATTTTTAGGGCAATCATATTATTAATTTTTAATATTATCAAATTTTTTACTATTTAATTGTTAATAATTAAAATATTAAAGTATAATTTAACATATACAGTGATAAAAAAAAATTATATACATTTTTAAGAGTGGAAAAAATAGTCTAAAAATATTTCTCTTTTTAGAGCATTTTTCATATTTAATTTAATATATTAAATGTTTAAAAAATGTAATTGTATGATTAATAAATTATTTAAAATTTAATGTACAATCATAATAATGAACAACTAATAGTTAATAAATGAAATATTAAAAATAATTATACATTAATGAACAACTCATAGTTAACTAAATAATTTATAAATAAATTAAGCACTTTATGATAGTTAACTATACTCCGTGATGCGGTGAAAATATTCAATCTGATTCACTATCATGATACGATTGATCTATATCATCGTCATTGTCGTCCTCATTGATTTCACTCGATGTTTCGTCATCCTCATATTCTGCATTTGTATCGTCTTCCACATCATCGTCGTTCATAAACAAAATTTCTCATGCAGTATCAAACGAGGCTCTCCTAATAACCGATACTTCTATCTCATCAGCTTCACCATCATCCTGGTGCAATGATACGTGCTCTATGTTGCCAAGATCAACGATCAGAGATAAACCGGAAGAATAGTTATTGTGGAGCAGGTCAATCTCTGTGATGTTGATCCCACCATGTCCCACATACTCCTGTGATGGACAATTTGTACTACTCATCAGTTTGGACCATGAGACGGATCTTCAATATAGAACACTTGTTGTGCTTGGCTAGTAAGTATGAACTAATCATCCTTGAACGCTTCTGCACTGATGTCAATACTGGTAACGTTATTCTCAGTTACCATATATCTCCCATCACACCTAAACCACTTGCATCGGAACAGAAAAACTGAAAGCTTCGGTCCATACTATAGCTCTAATATCTCTTGTAGCTGTCCGTAGTAGACCTCACTCCAGTCCCTGGGACGGACACACCACTGTTCTGAGTTTTTCTTTGAATATTATGATCATCTGTCAAGAACCAAACTCCTTTCACAACACAAGCCATGTATGACATAACCTGCTGATAACATCCACTGGCCAACGAAAACAACCTATGAGAAACTTGATGGCTGTGGCTTTTGGCGCATTGCATATACCTGCATGACGAGGTTTATTCTTAGTTATTGAAATAAATAATGTGGAAAACTTTGAAATTTATTCGTTCGTTGTTCGTTTACCTTCCCGTAGAACCAACCGTGAAAGTCTCTTCTGTGCACTAGTTCGATGTTTGGACACCCATTGTTCAGTAGCTCCTGCCTATGTTCCATGTACAAAGCATGGAAGTTCAAAGTTCATTAGTTCGTTTCACATGACAAAGTTTATTCGAGATAAATGAATAATATTTCAAAACGTCGTCTTACTGCAAGAATGGATGAACTTCATAACAATTGTTCAGGACGTAAAAAATCGCTTGATTTCGAACATGAGTAGGAAACGTCGTTGGTGACTTCTTTCAAAGTGGGCGACACTGCGACTAAAAAATAGAAAGTTGTGTCTGCTGAACACTAGCTTCCTCGTTTCTGTCTGGTCAGTTGAACCTTGTTCCTATGTCCTCGAAGTACCTCGAACAAAAATTCAATGACTCGTCCACAATATATCCTTCAGCTATTGATCTCTCGGGCCGAGCTCGATTTCTGACGTAGCCCTTCAATTTCTTCATGTACCGCTCGAATGGATACATCCATCTCATGTGCACCGGACCTCCAAGGATTGCCTCTCTTGGTAAATGCATTACAAGGTGAATTATGATGTCGAAGAAGGTTAGCAAAAAGATCCAGTCCAACTTATAGAGAATGAGTACCAGGTGATCGTGGGAATCCATCATGTCGCTAACCTTTAGTATTCTTGCACAAAGCTGTTTGAAGAACGTTTACAGTTCAATAATTGTACTGAAAATAGTTTTATTCAAAAACGCCTGACATCCAACTAGCAATAACCGTTGCATGATAATATGGAAATCACATGACTTCAACCTGATAATGCGGCTGTCATTGGGAATAATATTCTTCCGAAGATTAGAAGCGAAGCCATCTGGAAACTCAACCAATCGGATAAAATTACAAAACTTATTACAAATTGCAGACGACATGGTGTAACATACGGCATGCTTCATACACATATTCCCGTTCTAATACAAGTGCAACTCTCTTTTGATCTCTAATTGCATCAGATCACGCCTCGTATTGACTGTGTCCTTTGATTTGAATGGATCGTCCATAATTGTGCCGAGCAAGCTATCACAAACATTCTTCTCTACGTGCATGACATCAATGTTATGTTTGAGCTCTGTAGAAGTCCAATACGGCAACTCATAGAAAATGCTCTTTTTTCTCTAATTCAGCTCATCATCACTTCTCTGAATTGTAGCACCCCCGTAGTTAGGGTGCTTTCCTAGACTTCTATGTCTGACACGGCTTAACTGTGCTAAAATGTCTATAGGCATTAACCAGTGCAGAGGTGGTCACCTCTTTGTCCTCCCAACAAAGTTTAAATTGCTCCGAAAATGATGCTTGGATGGCAAGAACCGACGGTGACCCACATAAGCTGTCTTACCTATCACACGGACTGAAGGAGTATCCTCATTGTACGTAGGACATGCCATGTACCCCTGACTACTCCAACCTGACAAACTACTTCTCGCTAGAAAATCGTTAACAGTCCACAACATCGTTGCACATAGTCTGAATACCGACCTGTTATTAGTTCCAGCGTCACGCGTGTCAATCTCATCAACCCATAACTCCTTCAACTCGTCCACTATTGGTCGTAAAAATACATCAATGTCCTTACCCAGTGCTTTAGGACCAGGTATGAACAGAGTAAGTATAAAGTATTTGAGTTTCATAAACAACCAAGGTGGCAAGTTGTAAATTATTACAACTACTGGCCACATGCTGTACGCCAGACTCATGTCACCGAATGGATTGAATCTGCAGCCAAACCTAACCTGACATTCCTGATCTCACTTGCGAACAATGGATGTTTCATGTCAAAATCCCACCATGTCTTTCCATCAACAAGATGTTGCATTTCATCATCGTCCCTAGACCTTCCTATACTATGCCACCACATGAGTTTTGTAGTATCCTTTGTCATGAACATACATTTTAGTCTGGGTGCCAAGGAAAAATAGCGCAACACCTTATGCAGAACATTCTTCCCTTCATCAACTTGACTAAAAAATTTAGAGACGAAAATGATGAAACTCCTGGGTATAGTTTTGATTGCAGAGCCTCAAACAATTCGTTATAGTAACCATCGGTGCTTGTACCAAGATGCTCATCACCAGCTACGTCGTCCATAACATTCATCATCTCATCCTCCACACCAGCTTACTCATTCTGTCTATACACATTCGCAGTATGAACATTGGTCTCGCTATGATATATCCAGGTGACATAACTCTCTGCAAAACCATTACGAAATATGTGAGCCTCGACAATTTTCAATAGATGTGTGAGACCGTTTAAACATTTTTTGAACGGACATTTAATCCTTCTCCTGTCATTTACATATGGCCTTACCATGTTTATAAATGCTTGTAAACCATTCTGAAAATTTGTAGATTTTGTGCGATTTTTAATTGTTGTTCAAGTTTTATCAATATCCATACTTGAAAAATACTATATTTTCACAAATACAGTAAAGATAATAAATAGAAATGAAGAAATGAAATGTGAAGAAGATGATTATGGAAGAAAATAATAGAATTGCAAATATTTATGCTGATGAGGAGAAGAAAAAATATTTTTGCAGAGATACAATACAGAAATGCAGGGATGAGGAGAAGAAAAAGAAGAATTTATAGCGATGACATATGTCGTCGCTATAAATCAATAAGTCATCGCCACAGAGTTTATCACATATTACGAGAAAATTAATAACTCATGTGCCAATCAAAATCATCAATACGTATATTGCGACAACAGATGTTGTCTCTACAAACAAGAAATGGGCGCCAAATTTTTCGCCTAAATTGATACTGGTCTATAGCGGCGACAATTGTTGTCGCTATATATCACATCACATTTTACAAGAAAAATTATAATTTACATGACTGACAACATCATCCACATATCTATTGCGACGACAAATGTCGTCGCTATTGGCGCAACAAAATGGCACAAATTGTTCCCGCCATATCCGAAAGTAATTAGCGACAACATGAAAAGACGTCGTTATAAATTACAAGTAATAGAGATGACGCATTACATATAGCGACGACATTTGTCGTTGCTATAATATTTGAACTTTTAGCAACGATATTTCTTTGTCGTCTCTATTGTACAGTACCAATAGGGACAATCTATTGTCGTCGCAATGGGTGTCGCCGCTATAAACACATTTTCTTGTAGTGTGTTAAACTCGTGGAAATGATTAAATTTCCCATCTTATTTTATAGTTTCTCTCTAGTAAAATTAATACTACATTATACACAAAATCGCCATATTCGTATGTGAACTACGATGAGTAAAAGTGAATTAGAAGTTATGAAATCCACACATGATCACACAAATTATAAGAGCATATTTTTATCTATTATCGAAATTTGTGATTTTCTTTACTAAAGTCTAAACACATAATTCACATTTATGTTTCATTACTATTCACAAATCATTCATAAATTGACCTAAAATATGAAAGCATACACAGTAACGAGAACACAACATAAAAATATGCTTGTTTCGTGCGGAATGTGTATCTTTCGCTAACAATTAAAGGATTCAGACGATGTGTAAGGGACGCCAAACCTTTTGAGACAAAGTTCCAACAAGGGGTGTTTGATTTATGAAGACTACAATAATGACAAAGGATGAAAAAGCAAAACGAAATGCCTCCAAGGGGCACAAGCACACTAGAATTCACTGTAAAGAAATATTTAAGACTAAATTGAATGAAATTACATTTCTCTGTTTTTTCAGAGTTGGCTTCCTTTTTCTCCTTTTTTTTTAATCAATCTTCTTTCTTTTATACCTTGCCAGACGGTTTTACCACACGTTTTCCTTCAATCTTGCATAAAAACTTCTCATCGCCCAGCAACCGCCTCGTCGCCCAATAACTGCCCATTTCTTCCATAATGATTCCAACTGTTTGTAACTTCCCCATGATGATTTAACTTCTTGTAACTCCTTCATGATAATCCAGCTGTTTATACCCAGCAACCACCTCGTCGCCCAATAACTGCCCATTTCTCCCATAATGATCCCAACTGTTTGTAACTTTCCCATGATGATCCAACTTCTTGTAACTCCTCCACAATAATTCAAGTTTGTAACTCCTGACAACGTGGGAACAATGATAAGAAAATGAGAAAAACTTCTTATGAACAGTTACTCTTATGCGAAGAATTGACCATTCTAATCGCCCAACATACTGAAAGGTTTTACGATCTGGGCGATGTCCATTTCAGGGCCCTTCACGGCTTGAACAATTTCTATTGGGTCTATGTACAAATTTATTTGGGCATCCGTTGGGCCTGGCCGACATATTTTCTAAGTCTATATGCTTGGGTATTTATTATGGGCCTACATGTACAATTTTTCTTAAGTCTCTTTTTAAGCCCTTGTTATTTCATATGTCAACAATACTTAAGAGTGAAAATACGAAAATTGAAATTAAACTATTAAAACAAGGCTACATTTTCCATACTAGCTAATAAAATTAGATACTCATCGTTTTGGACAAGTACATAATGAATTCAAGATACATCAACGGGATATGGAAAGGGAAGAGAAAAAAACAATAATATGAGATAAATTTTGAAACCCTAGGTTTGGAATGGGATAAGCTGTAAGCATCTCTCTCTCTCTCTCTCTCTCTCTCTCTCTCTCTCTCTCGAAGAATGTTCCACTTTTTAATGTGCAAGAGTTCTCATATTTATATTTGAGGGTTGAGGGTCTAAAATTCATGTGTAAAATTAGACAAAGCCGTCCCTTGAAGAGCCTTAACTAGGGGAAAAATCGCAAACCACATCAGGTCTGCTGCTCAAGTGGACAAACCCTACATTTTCTACCGTGTTCCGCTCGAGTGGGTTTTTCATTTACTTGAACGGACAGTGAGGACCAATTCTGGTCATCTCTTCTTGAGCTTAAGTGGGATTTTGGTCCTCTCTAAAGTACGTGCCTCAGCCTAAATTTCACATTTTTATCTACTTTTCATATCCTTTGACTTCTGGGAATCGGTCTTCACTGTCGCTCCAAAATACATTGTTTCTTCTTGTTCTTCATTTCTTTAGCATCAATGTATTCCAATGTACGGGTTTCATCCTAAAACAACAAGAACACACTAAAATCAATATCAATCCTAAAACAACAAAATCACAGTAAGAGTGTGTTTAATTTTGATTAAAATAAGATTTTTTATAAAAGTTGATAAAAGTTTATGAAATGTGTGGTCAAAAAGTTGAAAAAAGTTGTGGGTCCATAAAATGTGATTAAAATTAATTGTTGACTTTATCTTCAATTTTTTAGTAAAATATTAATTGATTTGAAACAGACCTTAATTAAATCAATAGCAATCCACCCTTAAATACTAACAAAAGGTTTCATTTGAGAGTCTAGATAAGTATACAAATTACATTTATCAACTCTTGACTCCATAAGTTTTTTCAATGATACATTATCAACTCTTGACTCAATAAGTCATTGCTTCACATCTTGGCACTCTAAAGTGTCCACTTGTGTTATAACGTATGACATTCTTCTTTGCACTTTTTCGTTGTAAATTTCCTAAACTTGGAGGTGTTTCCCTAACACGAGAAACAAGTAAAATACGCTGAAATCTACTCAAAAGAATCTAACAATTGGTAAGACTATGGATAAATATAAGAGTAACTTTTACACTTATCATTTCCAATACACGTGTTTGGGTGGATATGTTTTGTCCCAAAGGGCATAAATAATCTTATATAAAAAATTAGGGATAATTGCATAAAAGGTTCCCAACCTTTCAAAATCATTAAAGATATGCCTCTAACCTAAAAAAATAGCAACAGATATTTCCAACGTTTGAAAAACTTGGCATGATAGGTCCTTTATGACGAAATTGCCATTTCCTCTAAATAAACAAAAAAGAGAAAACAAGAAAAAAGAAAAAAATAATTAAAAACTAACCAAATGTGTCCCAAAAAAATAAAAAATAAGACAAGTTAGGAAAATCAGTTGAAAGATATTGTAAAATTGAATGAATAAAAACAATAAATTGAGGATTGTGATGGCTTTTTTTGTTAATTTTTATTTTTTGGAGGTACATTTCTTATTTTTTATTTTTTTTGGATACATTTGATTAGTTTTTAATCATTTTTTTCTTTTTTTCTTGTTTTTGTTTATTGTTTATTTAGAAGAAAAGACAATTTAAATATAAAAATGACCTCTAACTACGCCAAGTTTTTCAAACGCTTGAGATGTCTGATCTGCTTTTTTTTTTTGCGTTAAAGATATTCCTAACGATTTTGAAAAGTTGAAGACCTTTTATGCAATTATCCCAAAAAATTATTATAAGCTTAGATAATACATTTATTGAAACAAGCACTTTTTTCTCAAAACGCGTCCTTTTATTAATCAATGCACGCAAATATATTAACGTGGACACATCAATTTCTACGTTCATACTTTCAATTTTTGTTAATGAAAGGCTAGAAAATAAACATCTGCTTGTTTTGGCCGTACCAAAAATTTAAATTTCACCCCTGATAATTCCACATGCACGTAAAGTACACCTTAAACATCGTAAGAGTAAATAGATTGTGATGTTTCAGTACCTTCATTACCAACTATAATAACTGCTATACAGTAATACAGTAATATATTGGTAATTTTTGGATTTTTAACGTGGGACTGTAATATTTTGTTCCTGCAGAGGTTACTTATAAATAAATAACTTACTTATTTCGAATTTAGACCAACAAAAAAATATTTTATTTACTTATAAGCAAACTTAGTTATAAGTAAATTTTTAATACGTGGGCAAAATACGCTTAACTGATATGTTTTGTATTTTTACAAGTTAAAGATTTATACTTATGAGCTTATTTTTAATTCTAGGAAAAGTTGTTTTTTATTTATTTATTATTTTAGTAGAAGTGATTAAATTAGTGAGGGGTTATGTGTTGCCCGAATTCGGGCAACACATAATTGCCCGAATTCATGTGCCCCTCCCCCCCAATCCAAGTTTTTGGTCAGAATGCACGGTTTCTTGTGTCAGGCACAACCCCCCTCCCCACAAAAAATTTTCAAGAATTGGGGTTGGTCCCTTAATTCCTTTTTTAATTAATAACCCCCTATTTTATGAATTGTGGCTACTTTCATCCACATCTTTTTAAATTCTTCACTTTTTTATTGCAGATAGCCTCCAATTGTTATTTGAAAGTAATAATAATATATAATAATTTATTCTTTATTATTTATTCAACCAAAAATATACGTAAACTAAATTCAAATATAGTATTCTGCGATATTCCAAATATATTAAATTTATACAAACGATAATGCAAATAATCTTAAACCATAAATTACAAAGCAAGCCCGAGTGTTTGATCTGACGACTGATTTATCTGTTGATAATAGTTCTAGTCAATCTTTAATATCCCGACATGGAATGTTGGCTCATGTGGTTTCGGAGTTGGTTGACGATGCATCTTTAACAAATGCTCGCAGTACTTTTCTATTGATTGAATTTAAAATTTTGCATATACGCGTAAAAGATATTGACAATAGAGACGATATTGGGATGAGTAGAAATAGAAACAAACCAGTGGGCACGACAAAAGAACTTGTCCGACGTTGCAAAATAGGTAAATTAATTATACGTGTTAATTGATTGATTATTTTCATAAGTAATGAGTTGTACATTTTATTTTCAATAATTTTTTTTATTGTTAGATTGGACAATACATGACCTCCATAGTACGATGTGCCGAACCTACATTACTCTCAATCGGACCCACACTATTCATATGATGCGCCGAACCTACAGTACTCATATGATGCGCTGGACTTACGGTACTTATATGATACGTCAGACGATAGGTTTACGAGCATTGGCAGTAGCAACTTCGAAGTTGTCCCTGAATTTTTTAACAACCAGTACCCATTCTCTTAGATTAAGTTTGCTTTGTAATTTATGATTTAAGATTATTTACATTATCATTTTGTATAAGTTTAATATGTTTGGAATATACTTAAATTTAGTTCATGTATATTTATAGTTGAATAAATAATGAGAAATAAATTAATATACATTATTATTGCTTTCAAACAATAATTGGGGATCATATGCAATAAAAAGGTGAGGAATTTGAAAAAATTCGGGTGGAAATAGCCACAATTTATAAAATAGAGGGTATTGAATTGTTAAAAAATTAGGGGGGGGGTGTGATAACCAGCCGCAATTGTTGAAAAATTTGGGTTGGGGGTGGTTTAAAAGGAAAAGAGGGGGTGGGAGTGGGAGTGGGAGTGGGAGTGGGAGTGGGGTGTGGCATCAAAAGGGGAGGGGTTTCAATTGTCCGACTGCCCGACACGTGGCAGTCGGGCAGTTATGTGTTGCCCGAATTCGGGCAACACATAACCCCTCTTAAATTAGTTATTGGAGTCATGGATGTATTCTTTGCTCATTACTCGGCATTATTTTGTTAGTGGGTTAGTGTGTTTTAGTGGAAATTATTATGTACTTTTCATCTCTATCTAAAAAAAGTGTCAAATCAATGAAAAGTAGATAGATGAGTTATTTCTACGAAAGTAGTGTTTGTATTTGGGTGTTTATTGGTTCCTCGAAATTCAATGTTTTAAGAAATTCGAATTTTCTCGAAATAACCAATTCTTTGTCTCTTCTCATTTTATTTTTTATTTTCTTGTTACAAACAATTTGTGTCAGTAACATATAAGGATTTGATGGTCTAAAAACAACCATTCAAACTGGACTATTTTTTTGCACATAAATCAAAAATTACAAAGAATTATACACCGCACAATTTGTGTCAGTTACATATAAGGATTTGATGGTCTAAAAACAACCATTCAAACTGGACTAGTTTTTGCACATAAATAAAAAAGTGGAAAGAATTTTACACCGCAAGGAAACCAAATAAACTTTTCTCATTTTACCCTTTTGATTTTAGATCAAATTTGAAACTATCTCTTTGAAATTAATTTCTTAATTTCCTCTTTTCAGACAAATTTTTTACTTCTTCATAATATGTTTGTAAAGTTAACTTTTTCATTTTAAACAAACGAACAAAATTGGATAAAAAAATTTGACTAGAAAAATATAAACAAATTCCAAACTTAGAAATTATTTAAGCCAAATTTATTACACTTTTGGACTAAAATAAAAGTAATTTTGTTTCTTAAACTTAACATGCTATCAAATCTGCATAGCAGCTAGTTCGTACGGAGCATACTATGTATACAACATGATTTGGAATTTTATTATTCCGATGACTGTTTCTTTTTTCTGCTCGAGACTATACCAGGGTCTTATCCCAGTTGATGTTGTGATTCAGAGGTGGATTGGGAGTTATATGACTTCTCGTTGTCAGTGTTGCTCGGCTATTGAGATTATTCAACATTTATTTATTGACAGTTGTATTGCCGGCCATGTTTGGCGCCATTTTTCTGACATTTTTCATATAATCCTTCGGCCAATGGAGGGTTTTCAGTATCGCTTTCAGTATTGGAGTTTCTTGGGTCAATTTGTCAAACAGGTTCATATTCGCACGATCATTCTTCTTTTGATTCTCTGGTTTATTTGGACTGCGAGGAATGATGCGAAGTACTATAATATCTCTATGGAGCCGAGACGGATCACCTAGAGAGTATATCATACTATCTCCCTACTACATACAGGCTGTTTATTTTGAGTTGTTCATTGGCGATAGGATATAGATATTTCTTCTCTTTTTGGAATCTCTTTTACTACTCTATCCCTTCCTCCTCCTATTTTGGTTTATTGGCGTACTACACCAGTGGGATCTTACAAGGTCATCACTGACTGATGCGTCAAATATAGATTTGCGAGTGGAGGGGAGATTATTAGGGATTCATCATGTCAGTGTGTTCTCGTCTTCTTTTTTTAATATGGCGAGTGCCCTATTCTGGAGGTTGAGCTTAGGACTACTCTTGACGGTATCATTCTTACTCGGAGGATTGTTCTCTCAAATTTATGGATTGAGTCCGACTCTACTTTGGTCATTCATTGTATCACTAAAGGTGGAGGACCTTGGTCTATTCAAGCCACTCTTCGCCACATCAGACATCTCATTGCCTTCAACCGTGATACTATTTCTCATATTTATTGCAAGGGTAACCAGGTGGTTGACTTACTTGCTTCAAAGGGTTGGGATTGTCGTTGCTATTTCGAGTACAGCGCTTAGGACTTACCGCGACGTTATCACAGCTTAGTTCAGATTGATAGACATGGGCTTCCTATAGTTAAGGGTCTATAGAATTTTTTAGGACTATTTGTTTAGGAAGTAGTACCTCATTATTTATTGCTTTATTATTGATCCCATGTATTTTTTATGAGTTATTTATATATGGTTAAAGGTATCCGAACCCCCTCATTCTTTTTTGTTGAAGGCCTGACAATCACACTGTAGATGTGATGGTGTGTTGAATTTAAAAAATAAATATCAAGCTACATAAAAACAGATATTAATAGCCCTTAGAACTAAATACATCGAATAATGTTTAACATTTTAGAGGAGAAAAAGGAAGAAGAAACACATAATTCTTGATAATATCTAATAACAGGATTGATGAACTAAATCGATCAAGGCACAAATATTTAAAATTTGATTCCTTTATTTAATTTTTTTTTTATTTTGTCATCATCTTTATTAAATCATTCTAAGGTTGTGTTTGATTGCAAGTGGAAAATTTGGGTGGAAAGAAAATATTTTCCATGAAAATGAATTACCAAGAAAATTTGGATTGGAAAATGTTAACAAATATTCCATGGAAAATAAATGGGTTGGAAAAGGTTAACAAATTTTCCATGGAAAATAAATTCTCCTATCCCACCAAGAAAATATTTTCCTGGAAAACAAGGAAAATATGGCCAAAAGTGGAAAACATGGAAAAAAATTTCCATGGAAAATCAAAAATTCCAATCAAACGAAAGATGGAAAATAGGTGAGAAAATACATTTTCCATGGAAAATTTTGCCAATCAAACAGATCAAAGCTGGAAAATGAGTAGAAAATTTTCATTTTCCATGGAAAATGAAAGGAATCAAACACATCCTAAAAGACTAAACATTTTTCTTTACTTATTTTTTTAATTTTTTACAGAAAGCAAGTTATCAACGGTACAAATATATTAATTTTTTAATGAAATAATATTCTCTATTCCATTCTAATTTAAACATTAATTATTACGAAATTGGCATGTGTTTCGTGTAAAAATAAATAAAAAATTCTGGACATAGGTAGAGATTTAATTTTTAAAATGTTTCAAAAAATGCTGACACTAGTTTTGATTACTAGAATTAATAAAAATTAAAAAGTAGTGCTAAAATTAAATTGCAGAAAATAGTAAAAGTAAATACATTATATAACCAGTTATAATTAATAGTGTTGATGGCATTTTTCCTTTCTTTTCTGCCTCTTTTGTCTGGCTTAGTACTCTTTTCACAAGAAAATAATAATAATAATAATAATAATAATAATAATAATAATAATAATAATAATAATAATAATAATAAAGTATGGTTTAGTACTGAATTACCAAAAAAGAAGGTTGGAGATAAATAAATAAAAAAAAGGTGGGATTCCATTAGGAACTGTAAATAATTTAGAGGTAAAAAAAGGTTAAAAACGAGACATATATTTAATTTGAATATAAATACTACTTTCATTTTTGGTATTAACTCTCATTAAAACTATTCAATGATTGTCCATAGATGATAGAACATCTTTTAACCAACTAAAAATTAACTTAATTTCAGAATTTAACCCCATTTTATTAAGGATTTGACCTAATTATATTCATTATTTTCCGCTGCTCTTTATGAATCTTTTTTTTTTTTTTTTTTTTGGGATTGAGTATTTATTGGTTTATATATTTTTTAAGATATCATTGTCGTTTTAGATAAAATTCTAGTGAGATAGATTTTGTTACTTTTATTGTTTAAGCAATGTTAAATAGCTATGTAACAATTAAATATTCAAAAACATAAAAATAAATCATGTTTTGCTTACAACTTTTATGACCTACTTTTCTTCATAAACAGTATTTTCATGTGTCGTATCATACATTTCGTGTCACAATTCTCCTTCCCATTCTGATTGAACCAAGATGATAATAGTACGAATGACATTGGTAAAGCATGTACACTCGTTTATGAGCTGTCAATTTATGTTCATGAGGTACACATTTAAACATTGAATTAATTTGAAATGACATAAATCGAAATAAATATATTGTTAGCCAGCCACATGATTATATAAAATGGTAATGATGTGCATTAAAAATGACGACAAGTATCAATAATTTTTGAATTAAACTACACCTAGATGTCCGCCTAAGATTTTAAATTTCACCAACATGATATAAATTGGAGTTACTGCATTAACCAGAAACTTGTCCATAGTTAATAATTACAATATTTAATACATATTAGATAATTTGTTGAAGATATTAAGTGTATATTTGATGAGATTTAAAAATAATTTTTTAGGAGATTTTGAAAAATGTTGGTGAAAAAATTGTAAATCCCATAAATATTTAGTTGAATATGAGTTTAAAAAAAAAATTATTGTACAACTTGTTTGTACAAATTATACCATCATAGAGTATTTGTTAATACAGAAAAATGAAACAAAATTCAAACTTAATTAAGAGTGAGAAATCAAGCAAACCCACGTGCTAATGGAAAATAAAGTGGAAAGCTTTGCCAATTTGAGAGTAATTAAGGAGCTAAAGATGAAATAGTTAGTACAATTATATCTTTCTCTATACAAGAAAAATAATTTTTAACATCATTTAAACAACAACATTCATTAATTACTCATTGATAAAAAGAGTTTATCGCAACAATAATTAAATATATGTTGTCATTAATTATATCAATTGAAATTTTGCAAGAGTACTTAAATGCATTTTGCTAATGTATCATTTTGCAACTTTCACAATCTATTGCAAAAAAATTTATATATTGTTTATCTTTAACAACGAGCGATGGCATTTGTTAAATAAAAGTTAATATAATGTGTATTTTACAACGTTCACTGTGCGTTGTTAAAACATTTACTTTTAACATTAAATATATCACTTGGTAATAAACATAGAAGCTCATTGCTAGGTAGGATCCCACTTAATTTAAAAAATAATTGTTTATTTAAGCCCATTAAAAATACCCAACTCATAACGTGCGAAAAAATAATTTTTTTCTCCAACCTAGAACCAAATTTATACATCGTTCTTCCTTTTTCTGTATCAATCTGTGAAAAACCCTATTCTCTTTCTACTCCCTCAGTGTTTGGACTGCGAAGAAAATCTAAGGTGATATTCTCTTTGCGTTTGAGTTTTGTGTTTTGAGTTTTGAATTTATTTTGTGTTTTGTGTTTTGAGTGTTTGTTTTGAGATTTTTGAAAATGCGTTCTTTTTTGTGTTTTTGAAAATTATTTCTGAAAACAAAAAACTTGAAAATGCGTTTACTTGAATTTTTTGAGAAATTTGGACTTATAATTAAAAACAATTAAAATTAATTTAAACTTGAAATTAAAAACATGTAAACACAATTAAAAACATTTAATTATGAAATTAAAAACATTTAAAAATAATTAAAAACAATTAAAAATAATTAAAAATATGGAATTATGGAATTAAAAACAATTAAAAATAAATAAAAACATTTAATTATGGAATAAAAACATTTAAAAGAATTAAAAATATTTAATTTTGGAATAAAAAACATTTCAAAACAATTAAAAACATTTAATTATGGAATTAAAAATAATTAAAAATAAATAAAAACATTTAATTATGGAATAAAAACATTTAAAAGAATTAAAAACATTTAATTTTGGAATTAAAAACATTTAATTATAGAATTAAAAACAATTCAAAATATTTAAAAAGAATTTAAAAACCTATTCATGGGGTGGGATTTGAACCTTTGACCTTTTGCTTCCAAACCATGCATCTGGCCATTGGACAAGCAACCATCATTTGTCGAAAGAAATGCGGGACATGGTTAAATTATAAAAAAATTTCACCAGCGAAAAACAAAAAAAAAAAAAAATTGGCAAGGCGAGATTCAAACGCCGACCAAAACGGCCAAAAGCGCGCTTTGGCCAAAGAACCATTTTTTTGTCACAAAACGTCCAAAATGATATAAAAGGCGCTTTTATGTTTTCTTTGTAATTTTTTTTGTGTTTTGAAAAATGCATTTTAGAAAATGGTAAAGAGAACACGTTTTAACTATTTTTAAAAACACAAAATAGAAAACGAGTTGAAAACACTAAAGAGAACAGGACCTAAAGTTTTCACCAGAGCCAATTTGTTGATGACATTTTGGAGCATAGTTAATCTCCTACAAATATTTGAGTCAAACTCTTTTTATGATTGGACATAGCTTTGGGTTTACCATGTTGGTTGAAACTCTTGGAGGACTTTCCACCACGTTTCCTTAATTCTGCTAATTAATTGAAAATTTGAGTTTACTAGATTTCTTTAATCTGATTGTCTTGGAATTTTAAAAGAATTCTGAAATGGGTTGTTTGCAGAGGGAGAAAATGATAGTCGTCATGTTAAAAACTGGTTTTTGCTTCCACTTTGGTTGGTAAGTGATTTTTGTAACGCCTCAAATTTTCTTAACCCAAAGAATTACTAAAATTATCTTTAAATAATATTTGATGATTCTAAAAAGGTTTTTCATGCCTTTGAATGATTTTAAAAATATAATTATTGCAGAAAAATAACAACTGCGCAAGGGAAAAGACATTTACTTCTAAAATTTAAGATTTTTCTTATACCATGATAGGTGTTACCACAATTTATTTGACTATCCAAACGTACTCCACAAATTACGAGATTTGAACTGTAAAACTTTTTGACCTTGGACTAGTTCATGTTAAAATTTCAGACATTAGCTACGTCGTTTGGTAGGTGAAAAAGTTAGCTAAAGTTGTTTGAAAAACTGTCTCGTCAGCCCGCTAAAATATTCATAATAAATTAATACGATGAAATTTTTGAGCGATTCCAATTGATGCTATTATACAACATACAAAGCTTTCCATATCCATTAATTTAACTCAAAACTCCAAATACACAGTTGTGATTTTTCAAAGTAGAGACACAAAGCTGAAATTTCAGAATCTAAAACAAGTTAATTTCTACATTAAAAATTGAAATGACGACTAAACCAACATCTCGTTCTTCCTCGTACTTTACATGTTTAAATACTATAAAACCAACATCTAAATTATATTATTTACATCATGATTGACTTGATTATCTCGATACCAAAACTTAATTTAAATAAAATAAGTCCACTTTATGATCGTTAGCCTAGGCCATCACGCGAATGCCAACCATTTCAATATGATTGTTCATTTTGGAGTGAGTATTTTATAAGAAATACTCAATAGAAACATATACTGACGTGTGATAAAAATATATGAAATTAAATTGCGACATGCCAAACATTTAAAACATACATAGGAACACATTTGGTAACCCGCACCACATGAAACTTAAAAGTGATTATCTTCAATCACCATCATACATATATGATCACCTTCAATCACAATTATAAAGTTTCGACCTTTACATTAAGCATGCCAATCAATTTACATAATATTTTATCAATTTAAAAATCATGGACTTAAATTCGGTAGTACAAGAAACTACCTCAAAAGAAATTTTGGTTGAAGTTGATGGTGAAAAAGAAAAATTACTACACTTTTCAAAGAAAACAACCCGTACGCTTGCCTTTTTTTATTTACTTATTATAGTGCACAATAGTGAGTGATTTCTGTGAAAGATTGGAGTGGAATAAGAGTAGAAAATTAGTCAAAATCTGAGAAAGAAAAAGGTATTTCTTCTTGATATTTGGGGTCGAGAATCTAGATGGAAATTTTGTGGTTTGGTGGCTAAAGTAAGGAGAAAGAAAGTGGGACTTAAGGACTGAATTTTTTCAGGGGATAAAATGGAGTACTTTAGCTGAAAATTTTGGCATCAACAAGCATTCATGGTCAGTGTTGAGGGAAAGATAAGGTAGATTACTGGATGACTCTTGGTTCTTGAGATGGGGAGAAATAACAAGGATCTAAGGGCTAGAATCTGGAGTATTTTAGTAGGGAAAAACCATATGCTTAAGGTCGAAAAGGAGAGCTGTTGGGGATGAAGTTCTAATGATCTGTTTGTGCTAAAAGAAACTAATTGAGAAGGGACTTAAGGAGCCGATTTTCATCATGGTTAAAGGGGCAGTTTTGCTGGAGTTGAAGTGGACTAAATGGAGGAGAACATGGGTGGTTAATTGATCATGGAGTGAGGAAGAAAAATCATTGAATGTGGGTACAAAGTGGGCGGTTTTCTCCTTGTGGTAGGGGTGAAATTCAACCTACTTGGGACAGTTTTTGGTAGGTTAGGGAGAAGCCTTGAGATTTTTTTTCTGAATATTAAATGTCAAGTAATTAGCTGAAAATAAATGGTAGAAGATATGAGCGAAATGGGTAGGTAATGGGCTGAAGTGGAGAGAGATCATGGGTGGTTAAAACTTTGGATTTTAGGGGCATTTTGGGGGCTAATTTTTGGCAGGGATAAGGGACCGTTTGGTTGTGATTCTCTAATGTTTAGGCGGACCGGGTTTGGACTAAAATACACGTGAGAGTTGATTATTGTTCTAGTCATCTCTCTCACGTGATTCATGTGATAGTTATCCACACATGCTCTTTTGTAACTAATTCTACCACGTGGAGATTCTCTACGTGACCGATGGGATATTTTGTTATCCACGATCATTAGGTTAAGTAGTTATCATTTTCTTATTGTCATGGTATGACCCTTCGTAATGTTCTTGCTCCAAGAAAAGACATTCGAAGCCATGAAGGTAACTAATATGGCGAAGCTATGGCGAAGTATGCCAAGTTTCTTGTCGACTAGTAATCTTTTCTAATTTATTTGCCTAACAAGAGAATCGGTGAAGTCTTGGACGAGCATATTCAACTTGGTCATGGTATTGCGTCTCATTTGGTTATAGCATCCCTACTTTTTCTACCTTCCAGGCACTCTTGTAGGCAGAGACCTGCCACGTATGTAATGAGGCATAACAATAATGTTTGTGTAGTTTGGCTTGATCTAACAAATTGCTATTTTGTTTTGACTAGCTAAAAGCATAATTCTAACAAAGAGTTGAGAAAAAAATTGGAGCCCTGATGAACCAACTAATTCATGCTTACAAGTGTCTTACGACTTATCACTTGAACTTGATTTTTACAATGACCATTCAACCATAGTTGCTTAGTAGAAATCCTTATACATGCTAAATCCTTAATGTTTCTTTCTATTAGAATCGCGAGGCCAGAAAACTTTAAAACACCTTCCGTTAGCAATTCAGATCATGGAAGAAAGAACTAGAAGAATGAGGGGGTACATTCCATGGATTATTAGAATAATCTATTAACCTATCTCTCAAAGTATTTTAGTAGGATTTTGCTAATATTTAGATGTGTTACCACCAGATTTTGGTAAGTCCTCCACATCACCAAAAAGTCCCATAAAGGCTCAGTGAAGGCCCAAGTTAGGCCTCGTAAGCCCAGCGAGGGCCTCTTAAATTTGTAAAAGCATCGTATACCTAGCGAGGGCTTCGTGGATACATTGAAGGCCCAACAACACATTGGCACTCTTGAATTAAGTATGGCGAAGCCCATGAGGGCCTCGACATTCATGATCGACCCCGGATGCTTCGCCAGCAATCGAATCTGTCACAGATCCACAGACATTGTGATATTTCAGAATGACCAGAGATATATTCAAAGAAAGATTGTGTTTGATTGGCACATGGATTCTCACAAGGAAGCCAAATATCAATCTCCTAAAGATTAGGCAACGTGATAATAGGAATTAACCTAAATAAGAGATAAAATATGAGATATTGCATTGCAACCAATTATTCTTATCCTATAAGGAAGGAAGATTCAATCAGATATATAATTGATTATTTTCCTAAATCAATTAGAACTCTGAGGCTATAAATAAGACAACTCCAGTTGTTCTAAGGTAGGCATTATTCTCACCCTTAAACTCTGTTTAAATCTCTGCCTCACCCACACCTAAATCATGTTCTCCGTATATTGTTATCCCTTACATATACCGGCAGTTGACTTAATCATCGGAGTACCAATGATTTCTAGACCCTTTTTCTCTGTTAATCTTGGTGCCTAATGGTCGTCCTAGTATACAAGTAACATACAGGCTGATAGAGGATTGATTGGAGATCTGTTGATATGTGGACAGGTAGATTTGGACGTCAACAGATTGGTGCCATTTGTGGGAATGAAAATACGTTACACAACCAAAAACTTGTGGTAAAAACTTGTTTTCTACTAGGAAGAGCATGGCAACAGATAAATCCTGGGAAGAAGAAGTTGAATCTCACCACACAAATCTGTGGTAAAAAAACGTTCAGGACCTTCAGAACGTAAGTCATCACAGAAGGAGAAAATAGTGACAGAAGCGGATGGTCGAGCAAGAAAACCTAGACCTGAAGCTGGACAATCCTCGGATGAAGGCAGCACTAGAACTGTTGGAGAATCAATCTCTTCAACTTGGACTTAAGTGCAACCGCGCCTGGCGAAGCCCTTCGAGGTCCGGCTTGATTGGAAGCCATCGATCTCAGGATGACCTGCTAGTTTCAAATGGCTGGAACCCTCGAAACGTAGATCCAAACCCTCGCAAGACAACCAGAACAAGAGACCTTTTCTAGCCCAAGAAAATCAACTGGCCGTCTGTCAGTGTGTTTTACAGGTTAGGGGTTGGATCCTCCATAGCACATCTCTAACCAACGCACAGTAGGCGCAGCGAGCATAGCGATGCTCATAGATAAGGAAGAAATGACCCAAAGTTTGTCCATGCAAGGTTCGAGGATGGAAAACAAGAGCTAGAATGTGATCTTGATGACGATGACGAGAACCTCCCATTCTCAATAGAATTGAAGGCTAGAGAGCTCCACGTCGGGTTCAAAATGCCCTCTATGGAGAAGTATAACGGAAGGGATGATCCTACGGATCACATCAACGTGTTTAAGATGATGCTTCAAGGTAATATCCCAACAGTGAACTGAAAGAATTTCCATACCACCCTCACATTCGATGCGAAGAGGTGGTACAACAAGCTGAAGCTGGAAAGTATCAAGAGCTAGCCCCCAACTTAAGCGGGAGTTTATCAACGCTTTCATTAGCAACCAGACAATGATAGCCGATATCGCCCAGCTCTATGACATTCGACAAAGGGAAGGAGAATCAGTGAAGAGCTATTTCAAGAGGTTCAGCAGTGTCATCAACAAGATCGAGAATGTCACTGATGATAAAGCTCTAGACGCGCTGGTGACCTAGCTCCATATGCGCATCCCTTCTGGTGAGATATCCAAAATGGCCAGCCCAAAACCTACACTTAGTTGGTAGACTTGATCCAGCAAGAGATTTGGTCTGAAGAGACGATCGAGAATAGAAAAATGGTAGAAAGAGAAAATGAGGACCGTTATCGCAAGGAGGGACGACGTTTCCTTGAGCCCTACATCAACCGTTTTCAAGGAAAGCATTCTCTTGAGCCACACAACAACCGATATAGGAGGTTCAATCAAACGGAGACGATCCAGACTCTCCATACTGAGCCACCAGTGGTGATTTCCCAGCCATCCGTTCTTCTACCTAAGTTCTATCGCATACATAAGACCCAGGTGCACAACACAGAAGATTGCCCCAACGTACGATAGGTGATCAACCGAGAGAATCAGCAACAAGGAGAGGGGAACCGAATGGCTCGAAGACGTCGAGAACTGCCCAATCAAGGGTGAAGACCTTTGCCTCATCACCAGGCTGATGGACCTCGCCGCAATGATGGGTGGAACGACAGAAACACAGATCTGCCAAGGATGGATGGACCCGAGAGAGCCTCCCAATTTGCGAGATCAACACAATCATTGGATGGCCCTATGTTGGAGGGCATATGATGAATTCGTAGAGAAAGTATGCAAATGCAGTAAGAGAAGAACTCGTAGAAAGTTGGCAGGTCCATAGACACCGACCCAGGGCCCTACATATCTCGTTCACTGAGGAGGACAAAGCCGGTATCCATTATCCGTATTGCGATGCCTTGGTAGTTCACACTGTTGTAGCAAAAAATGGGCTAGGACAAATGTTGGTCGATGATGGCAGTATCGTGAATATCTTGTTTGGCAGTACCTTCGACCAAATGGATATAGATTACGAGATGACAGCCATTTCTGAGCTATTGTTCAGTTTCACGAGAGATAGCCTCGTCTCGCGAGAGAGGATCACCCTTGCGGTAGATTTTGGAGAGGCCCTGTGTCAATTAAAGAAATTCATAGAGTTTTTTGTGGTCGATACCTACTCCGCTTATCATGGAGTCCTCGGTAGGCCCGCGCTTAAGGACCTGCAAGCGGTCACCTCCATCAATCACTTGGCAATAAAGTTTCCAACACCAGCTGTGGTCACCAAAGTTCATGGTAATCTGACTGATGCTAGAGCGTGCTACATGAATGCGCTTCAAAAGGTAGGAAAACAAGAAGATGCTTCCCCCGTAGTGATGATGATATAAACGCAATCGATGGATATCGACCCTGAAATGGTAGATGAGGATATGGTACTGGACGAGGGCTTGGACCCTTGGATTATAGGCTCAGATTCACTAGTCTCGCCTACAGAAGAGTTGGAAGCATTTCTTGTAAACCTTTTAGACCTTTCCAGATGTTGCAACCAGGGCAGAAACTAGAAGAATGGATGAAGGATGAACTGAAACAGTTATTGCAGGAGAATGTCGATGTCTTCGTATGGAAGCACAGTGACATTGTGGGGATAGATCCGTCTGTGGCTTGTCATACCCTGAAAGTGGATCCCAAGATATGTCCCAAGATAGAGAAGAGAAGACCTTTGAGCACCGAGAGATACGGTACCTTGAAAGTAGAAGTTGATAAACTGCTAGCCAACGAGTTCATCAAAGAGGTGGTCTACTCCCAATGGGTGTCCAACCCCGTACCGGTAAAGAAAAATAACCATAAGTGGAGGGTGTGTATAGACTTCTCTGACTTGAACCAGGCATGCCCCAAAGACAACTTTCCGTTGCCATGCATTGACTAGTTGGTTAATTCGATTGCTGTTTATAAGCTACTTAGCTTTATGGACGCCTACTCCGGTTACAACCAGATTTCCATGTTTATGGGAGATGAGGAGCACATCTCGTTCATTACAGACCGAGGTTGTACTGCTATCAGATGATATCCTTCGATTTGAAGAATGCCAAAACTATATACAAGCGGTTAGTAAACTGAATGTTCTCGGAACATATTGGAAACACAATGGAGGTTTACATCGATGACATGCTTGTGAAGAGCGTGAATGTCGAAAACCACATTGGACACTTGAGAGAGATGTTTAGAATTTTTCGCAAATATCAAATGAAGCTGCATTTTTGGAGTCGCGTCCGGGAAGTTCTTAGGCTATATGGTGAATCAATGTGTGATAAAGGCCAACCCCGAGAAGATCAAAACGCTCATCGATATGCGATCTCCATCCTCCCTCAAGGAAGTCCAAAGCCTCACAGAAAAATTGGCGGACTTGAACCAATTCATATCGAAGGCAACCGACTATTGCCAGCCCTTCTTCTAGACTATCAAAGGAAAAAAGCGATTTTAATAGACTGATGAGAACGAGAATGCCTTTCGGGAGCTTAAGATCCTCTTCAAAAAAGCCTTACTGCTTTCCAAGCCAAAGAACGGAGAGATATTGCTCGTCTATCTTGTAGTATCTAAGAAGGCAGTGAGTTCAGTATTAATCCGCGAGGAAGGTCTGACACAGCTCCCTGTCTACTATGTAAGCAAGGCACTGCAGGATGCAGAAACGAAGTACCTAGATATGAAGAAGCTCGCCTTGTCTTTGATAATTGCATCCATAAATCTCTAGCCGTACTTCAAGTCACATAGCATAGATGTCTTGACGAATCTTCCTCTCGGACAAATTCTCCAGAAGCCAGATATTTCTATGAAACTAATGAAATGGTCGATCGAGCTTAGCCAATTCGAGATTTCAAGCTGAGACCCTCCATAAATGGATAGGCTTTAGCAGATTTTATGGCTAAATTCGCCCATATTCCAGAAGGTTTGCTAGAAGCCAAGTCTCAGGAGGTTCCAACATGGAAACTGTATGTTGATGGATCCTCGAGTGAAATCGGAGCTGAAGCTGGGATCCTATTGATTAGCTTCGACATCCATAATCTCAATTGCGCACTTCGCGTAGAGTTTAAAGCCTCAAACAATGTTGTCGATTACGAGGCACTCATAGTAGGCTTGAGACTGGCACAAGAGATAAGGTAAGGAAAATCCAGATCAACAGTGACTCGCAGCTAGTGGTTAGTCAAGTCAATGGGACTTTCACAGTACGCGAGCAATCTATGGTGGCCTACCTAAAGAAGGCCAATGATCTCCTATCCTACCTCGAAGAATTTGAGTTGCTCTAGATTCCCATGATTGAGAATGGCTATGCCCATGCTCTTTCTAAGTTGGCGAGTAGGAAAGACTCTGACTTGATGAGGGCCATACCGGTTGAAAACTTAGCCGGCCGTCTATTGATGAGGCTTTGCCACAAAATGCCATGATGATCAACGAATTACCTAAATGAATGAAGGAGATCGTCGCATACTTAACTGATCAAGTCTTGTAAGACAACAAGGGCGAAGCCCAAAAACTTCGTAGGAAGGCAACGAAGTTCATCCTATAAGATGGGATCCTATACAAAAGAAGTTTTAGCCACCCACTCCTATACTGCATTGCAAAGGATGAAGCTGATCATGTGATGAAGGAAATACATGAAGGAGTCTACGATAATCACTCAGGTAGGATGGCTTTAGCCCAGAAGGCTCTAAAACAAGGATACTAGTGGCCGACTATGAATAAGAACTCACATGCCTATGTGAAGAAATACGACAAGTGCCAGAGATTCGCCATTGTGCCAAAGCTCCCAGCTCAGAACCTCACCCTAGTCACTAGTCCATGGTCTTTTGCCAAATGGGAGATCGATTTCATTGGTCCCCTATCGACTAGAAGGAGTGGTGTCAAGTTCGCAGTTGTAGTAGTGGACTACTTTACTAAATGGTGCGAGGATGAGCCTTTGGCCAAGATCACGGAGGAGAACACGTGGAAGTTTGTTTGGAAGAATATCGTTTGTCGTTTTGGGATACCTCACTCCTTTGTGTTAGATAAAGGTACACAGTTCGCTGGGAAAAAATTTAACTCGAACTGTGAAGAACTCGGCATTTGGAGGGATTTCTCCACCCCCTACTATTCCCAGTCCAACGGCTAAGTGGAAACTGTCAACAAAATTATCACGCATACATTGAAAAGAAATTTGGAGTCTGCTAAAGGGAGATGGGCCGAAGAACTACCCGAGACCCTATGGTCCTATCAGATTACCTCTTGAATGGCAACTGACGAAACCCTTTTCGCAATGGCGTATGGGGCAGAGGCAATGATTCCTGTTGAGTTAGGGATGTCGTCCTATAGACGCTTACATTTTGACGAAGTGGCCAATGAGGATCTACGTAAGGCGAACCTTGATTTGCAGGAAGAAAGGCATGACGACTCGCAACTTCGCCTTGCTGTTTATCAATGGAAGATGGCTAGGTATTACAACTCAAAAGTTAGGAACATGACTTTCCTCATCAACGACTTTGTCCTCAAAAAGTTTTTCCCGGCTAACAGGAAAGTGGGAGTCGGAACCCTTGGACCCATCTGGGAAGAGCCATACCAGGTCATTCAAGAGGTTTGACTCGGAACATACAAATTAGAAGACTTAGAGGGAAAAGAGACGAAGCACCCCTAGAACATCACTCACCTTCATCACTACTATCAATAGGTTTCATCATCATTTTTATTAAGCGCTAAGTCGCATATCAGTATTCCATTCGGCTTTGTTCAACCACTGCATTATTTTGATAAAAATCAGTAATTTCTGAGTTACGATCCTCCCGTCTCAATTATGCAAACAAAGAAGGCACGACAGCGAATGAGTGTGGTTTGCGGCTAACTCTTTTAACTTTCTAGGTAAAAACTTAACGCGTATTTATACAAGTAAAGAAAGAAAGCAAAGTAGCGAGGGAGTGTGGTTCACGACAAACTCTTTTAACTCACTGGGTAAAAACTTAACGCGTATTCATACAAGTAAAGAAAGAAATCAAAGCAGCGTGGGAATATGGTTCGCGGCCAACTTTTTTAACTCGCTGGGTAAAAACTTAACGCGTGTTTAGCAAGTAAAGAAAGCACGGCAGCGAAGGAGTGTGGTTCGTGGCCAACTCTTTTAACTTGCTAGGTAAAAACGTAATGCGTATTCATAAAGAAAGATAGCAAAGCAGCGAGGGACTGTGGTTCACGGCCAACGTTTTTAACTCGCTGGGTAAAAACTTAACGCGTGTTCAACAAGTAAAAAAAGCACGGCAGTGAGAGTGTGTGGTTCGTGGCCATCTCTTTTAAAATCGATGGGTAAACATTTAACGCGTGAACATACAAACTCTAAAAGAAAGGCACCAGATAACTACATTCGCCACGAAAAAAGCAAAACATTGACATTCTTCATTAGTCACTTTGATGTAAGCGACATAAACAAAAATTACACAAAGCTACGGTTCCTACTTCTCCCCCGACCCTTTGGGATCGGTATAACTGGAGGCTCCTAACTTGGCCAACAACTCTTTGGCTTTCGAAAGCTCCGCCAAGGCTTCGGTCAACTCCTTGTGTTTAGCCATATCTTGTACACTTTGAGTTTCAACTTAACTTGCTTCCGAGCATTAACAAACAACCTTTAGATCGTTTCGAATTTGATTATCTTGAACTCGGCTTGTGCCTTGGAATCTTCAGAAACAGCAAGCCTCGAATGAAGGATATTGTTATCTGAACGCAACTCATCAATGTCCTTTGAACCCATAGTCGTCGAGCGCAGTTCGTTAACTTTCATTGCCAGCACCTTGTATAATTCGTAATTGAGTACATGGCTCTGGGTGATGCTCATCTCCACCATTTTTATTAACTCTGACAGGTCTGTATTATCTGCTGCCTTCGCCCAAGTGGAAGTCCAATACTTATGAACAGAAAGCTATAACCATAGTAGACGGGGCTAGTAACGTTTCTAAAACAAATGGGTCCAATTCATCCTGACGGAACCCAATGGTGATGCGTTCGACCCAGTCACAAGGAGCAGGAATGTAGGTTCACGTCGTACCTTGAGGAGATGGAGTGGATTCTCTGGTTTCCTAAGGAGTGACCCTCCTAGAATCCAACGCGTCATCCTTATCAACCACGGCCTTTTTTGGCACAACTTTCTCTTCTTCATCGTTGGCAATCCCTTCTCCTCTGTCCTTCCTTCGAACATTTTCTGACAGAAGCAAGGATTCTTCAGGTAGAAGAGAGGATGAAATGTCCCCGACTGATTTCAGCACCAACGGGACAGTGGCCACCGAAACGGGTGCTGAACTTGATATCAGAAGTTGTGGAGGAAGAGTCACTTTCTCACTTTTAACCACTGCACCAGTTATTTTGAACACTGTTATTTTGGAGAAATAAAAACTAGCCATTGATGACAATGGTTGAATTTTAAAATTATGGAAAAAAGAAGAAATTGAACAGAAACGATGAAAAGTTGTGGAAATATATATATGCGCAACACCTAATCCCAGTTGTTAATGAAGATCCCAGAATCTAAACCGTCAGATAACAGACACGTGTTGGGGCTACATTCCATAAAACCCAGGAAAGTGTAAAGGCTACATAACTTAAATGCGCCGGGGACTTGCACCTTTCTTGCGCAATAATGACGCCATCAGCCTACGTCACACGCGAAAATGTTTATGAAGCATCCTAATCAAAGAGCTTCACATCGCCTGCAAAGACATCTTGATCAAAGAGCTTCACATCGCCTGCAAAGACATCTTGATCAAAGAGCTTCACATCGCTTGCAAAGGCATCCTTATCAAAGAGCTTCGCATCGCTTGAGAAGGCATCCTGATCAGAGGGTCTTACATAATTTGCAAAGGCATCCTGATCCAAGAGCCTCGTTTCGCTTGCGAAGATATCCCGATCAAAGAGCCTTGCATCACATGCGAAGACATCCTGATCCGAAAGCTTCGCACTGTACTTGAAGAAATTAAGTCAGAAAGCCTCGACATAGTTCACGAAAGTATCTCCTAAGCTTCGACGGATGAACATGTCTGGATTATAAAATAAACAAGAAGAAAAGTAAGTTTTACCACTACCTTACTTCATATAGCTCGTCACGAGGCGTTAGCAACATAGGTCTGACTTCACCATGATAGAGTCACTATGATAGGGAGTCCCCCTATCATGGTGAAGTTAAACCTATGTTGTTGACTACTGGACATCGTTGTTGATGATATGCCAATGATGATTTCCATCTTCACAAATTGTTCTACTCTAGTTTTGAACTTGTCACTCCTCAAAAGATTTCCACTACAAAACCTGCAGATGTAAATTCAGGTGTAGAGTAAAAATCTTTCAAAAACTGATAAGTTCAAAACAGGAGTATTTGCAAAGACATACTTGGCCGCCAAGAAAAATTATTTTTCCAAAAGAAAGTGATTTGTAGGGTTTATATAGAACTAGGATCTGAACCGTTTCAATTGGATAATGTGGGAAACATAAAACATTAAACAATGTTATTAATGAATAGCCATTTAATGGACATTTGCAACGCCATACGCCACGCTTGCCTTTCCACTTGCCCAGATATTAATGGTGTTAACCCTTCGGATTCAGCAAAAAGGCTGAGCCATTAATGCTTCGAAAAATAACTCATCAATTCCAGATCTAACTCTTCGTATCCAACAAATAAAGGAAAACTGCACGATTAATACTTTCATCAAAAGATGTCATCCTCGGCAACAAGGCCTCGTCACAAGTAAGGAATTCTAATGACTATATGTTTCCGTTACTCACACTACACAAGGTAATTTTATCAAAAGAAACAGTAGAAATAAGTTTCATTGATAATGTTGGAGCGAATGCAAAAGAAGAAAACAAAAAGCGAAAGCGAATATAAAAGTCCTATTGCCCCGCCGCCTCTCCAGGGCCTGCACATTGCGGGCTTTCTCCTAAAATGGAAAGAGTAGTCGGGCTTCGCCTCTATCTTGAGGTTCGGTAGTAAAAGAAACATCCGCAGATGCAGGAACCTTTGGGATGGGAAGGTTGTCACAGACATACCTAAGGAATGAAATGTCCCATTATGGATGGGTCTCTTCGATCATTTTGACCAATTGCTGCCCACCGGCCATCATAAAAAGATTGGCGAGTTGTAAGAACTCAGGCGTGTCGGAGAACGCGTCCTTATAGGCCGTCACTACCCTCTCCTCAGCATCGACCTACTCTGCCCTCACCTTCTCCACCGCTTCCCTAGCATTAGCTAGCTATTTATCCTTTTCAGTAACCATGGCCTCGAAGTTGCTGTTGGCCGTGGCAACGGCAGTTTCAGCTGCGATTGCCCTATCCTCAGCTAACTCTTGAAAGGCATCGGTACATTTTTGGGATGCTTCGAAAGCCCTTTTCGGGCTTGCTTTAAACTCTCATTTGCAGCCTTCAACTCAATCTCATACCTGGCCCTCAAATCAGCCTTCGCGACTACCACAGTATCCAGCTTGAATCAAAGAGCCCTGTTATCTAACTCAAGCTGAGCTTTCTCAGTAGCTATCATCTTTAGATCTTTGGATAACTTCTTCGACTTGGCTTCCTCCTTGTTGAACTTGCTATCGAAGCCTGCGAAGGTACTGTACACCTCCTTGCTCAAAACCAGCCCCCGGACCAAATTTATCTCTGCTAGTTGCAAGAGTTCGCTTATGGAAGCCTCCTCGGCAACTTTCTCCCATGACTAGGTACTTGTATACGCTCGCCGCCATTATCGAAGGAGATGCGGAGAGCATCTCCATCACGGTAGGATCTAACTCTTTGCGGTGGAAGGTGATTTGCACACGACCCACTCGGCCAGAAGATGATAAAGAATTCCTAACATCTCCAATCCCTTTAGTAGGATTCGGCAAGGTCTGGAAACTTTTCTTAACTTGACTGGTCTTGCCGGCATCCTTCATAAGCCCCTTCCTAGCCTCGAAAGCCTTTATCTTCTAGCTAGCAGCCTCGTCCGTGCTCCCTACGATCTTCTTCTCTTTGTCTTTTAGGAGCACAGAGGGCGAGGGCGAGGGCGAGGGCGAGGACAGAGGGCGAGATGGAGGTGGAGGAGGAGGACGAGGATAAGGAGGAACGGCCTGATTGGGAACTTGGGCAGCGGAGATCGGAAGGTGTATCATCCTTAGTGGCACCACATCTTACACCTCATGCGACGAAAGCACCTCTTATGACGGGTGCCAGGCCAGAAAACTTGATTCGCCCGTACCTGAACAAGGTAAAAAGTGGGGACATTCTTGAATCTAAATGCAGCTGCAACAATAGCCAAGACTCAAAGTGTTAAGAATAGCTATTAATACAACTTCTATACAATTCAAGTCATGCGGCTTACCCATTAGTCTAAAGCAAATAAGTAAGTCGTGATCCTTGAGTAGGTTATTGAGACTCTTGAAGTCGTTGTCGATTAAGCCATCTTTATCCCACTTCAGCCTCAAGTTACGCTGGTCTATCTTCGGGATTAACGACTTCCCACAATCTACAAAGATAAATGAAGCATTAAGTTAGGGACGACGATCATGAAACACACAAGACAGTAAGATATACCGAGTTCTCCAAATTGACGAGGGATAGACACATTTAGGAGGAGATCCTCTGGTATAAATTCCCAATACTCTCTGGCGAAGAAGAACCTCTCCGTCCAATTGTGTACTCTATTAGGACTGTCGGTTTCCATCTCCTATTTTTGGCCCAGTCGAGGGGATATGTTGAACCAACCCGCGGACTGGCAAGGCTGGTAGATTGACTCAAATTTCCTTAGGGATAAGTCCCCACCAGCCTCAAAAACCATTCACAACAAGTACGCCGCCACCATCTAGCCCCAATCATTCAACATTATCTGATAGGGACAAGATTCCAGTCTCGTAAAACTTCGTGAAAGAAAGAATGCATCGGTAGGCAGAGGCCTTGTTGCATTACCGGCTTGTAATTGGCAATGAACTCTTCAGGTGGGTCATCAGCCTGCTCCTCAAGGCCAGGGGTCCTGAGCACCACTAAGGCTAGGACATCGTAAAATAGCCTGATATCTTCCAAGTCAGCCTCCCTGACCCTTGAGCAAACCATAAAAGCCTCAATGGCTAAACATCTCAGCTTCTCGTCAAGTCGCCAGGCAGCAGGGGCATTCCTTTTGTCTAGCAACCCTCTCATTTCAGGGACCCCAGCACCTCGCTGTCTCTTCTCTACCTTCACCCTTGACTACGCAATCGGGTTTTCTCCCCGTCCACTCATGGATGCTGGGGGGACAAGCGATAGTAGGCCCCTGATCAGCTTCTTCTTGCCCCTTGATCGAAGGCGACAACGAAGATGAAGATAAATCTTCATCCATAATCTCAGGGTTAGTACTGGCAGTCAACTGATTCTGAGAATCATCATGTTCGGACGACATTGCTATTTTTCTTGATTCAAAAAAGAGATATCTCTATAATCGCCGGAAAAGATAGCAGAAACTGTCGTCGGAATGAGAAGTCAAAAGATTGCAAAGACGGTATACGAAATGAAACACAGCAATCCCTATAATTTTACCTCACAAACACATTCGAACTCCTTAGTCACCGAAATCTCCTGAACTTCTGTTGTTTTTGCCAGAATACTTAGCAAAACTTGAGAAACACGTAGAAGTGAAAGAAAGATAAGTGGGGGGGGGGGGAAGCAAGGGCTTATATAGACTAAGCCCCATCAATCTCTGCTGTCCAATTCAAAACACGTCATCTGAACTGTCCATCCTGGGAGCACGTGTCCAAGGTGGGCAAAAGGCGAGAAACGAAACCTTAGACATTTAATGAAGCGAAAAGACGTGCGCCACGTGTGCTCCTAATCGCCCTTCACGCACCAACAACATTTATGGCGCAGACTCTCCAACTCATCATTACCTGTCCACTGTGACAGCTTTGATTGACATCATGGTTAGAACCACACCAACCACGAACGCCTCACCTGAGGCCAAACCAATCAAAGTCCTCACTTGTCATGAATAAACAAGCTTCAGGCTTGGGAGACTGTACTGATTTAAATAATTCAAGCCTACATCTGGAAAGAACTCTATTAAAAAATCTCTGTCAATGCAAAGGCCCACCATGGAATCTACCGCCTTCGTCATAAAAAAAAACTTCTTCAAAGTTCCACGCCTGTCATAAATAATAAGCTTGGGCTTAGGAGACTATTGTTACCACCAGATTTTGGTAAGGCATCCACGTCAGCAAAAGCTCCATAAAGGCCCGGTGAAGGCCCAAGTTAGGCCTCGCGAAGGCCTCTTGAATTTGTAAAACCCTCATTTATCTAGCGAGGGCTTCGTAGATACATTGAAGGCCCAGAAACACATTGGCACTCTTAAATTAAGTATGGCGAAGCCCATGAAGGGCCTCGACATTCATGGCCGACCCCGGATGCTTCGCTGGCAATCGAATCCGTCACAGATCCACGAGCATTGTGATACTTCAGAATGACTAGAGATATATTCAAAGAAAGATTGTGTTTGATTGGTACACGGATTCTCATAAGAAAACTAAATATCAATATCTTAAAGATTAGGCAACGTGATAATAGAAATCAATCCAAATAAGGAATAAAATCTGAGAGATTGCATTGACAATCAATTATCCTTATCCCATAAGGAAGGATGATCCAATCAGATATCTAATTGATTGTTTTCTTAAATTAATTAGAACTCTAAGCCTATAAATAAGACATATCTAGTTGTTCTAAGGTACGCATTATTCTCACCCTTAAACTCTGCTCAAATCTCTGCCTTCTTATCTCTCTCACACCCAAATCCCATTCTCCGTCTATTGTTATCCTTTACATATACCAGTAGTTGACCTAATCGTCAGAGTACCAACTATCACCGGATGTTTTTTCTTTGGTGATCTTGGTGCCTAACGGTTGTCCTAGTATGCAGGTAGCATACAAGCTGACAGATGATTGATTGAAGATCTATTGACACGTGGACAGTAGGGACGCATCCAGCACATGGCACGCATGGGCTCAAGCCCACCCAACAAAAAATTTCTCGAAGACATTTTTTGAAACCCAACCCAAAAAAATTATGAAACAATTAATATAATAGACATAGCCCAAAGCCCAAATAATTTATTAGGTCTGTGGATAAATGAATTTATGCCAAGTTGATTGGGGTAATCGTATTTTTTATTTATTTTTCCTCTTGGTCAAAGGGATTAATAAAGAAGAAAATGTTGTAGGTGAATAATCAATGAGAAATGGTAAAGAAATGAGTTTGTGCACAAAAATGGGAAGATGCTTTAATTATTGAATATGTTCATGAATTTGGTATTATTTTTATTTAGCCCAAACCAGATTCACAGAGACACATATTGTCAGCAAATTTCCCAAAATTTGAAACCCTCGCCTGGACTCTTCTCCTTGGTCGTTCACTTCATTTGTTTTGTCATTCGTCTCTCATAAGTCAAATCTCAATCTTAATCCTTCACCTCACAACCGACAAGAATGCCAAAGGTGGATTAAAATTAAAAAAAATCAAATCTCAATCTTAATTGTTTGGCAGTTCTACAATTGGTATGAGATGGCTAACTTACACTTTTGTATTTGTCTTTGTTATTTGTGAATTGGGAGTTTATGATTTAATTTGTGAATTGAAAATTTGACTTTGTATATTATTATTTGTGAATCGAATTTTTGAATTGACAATTTGTGATTAGATTTTTATAAAAATGGGTTTAAGTAATTGTGATTTTAAAAAAAAAATCGGAGTCAAGAGTGTTTCCCCACCCCACCCCACCACACCCCACCCCACCCCACCCCTATGTCATTTCCTGAATCCGCACCTGGTGGATAGGCAGATTCCAACGTCAACAAGATGCTACTAAAAGCAATATGATTTTGCTTCCAAAATTCTCTTGCATATTTATAGAAAAAATTGGTTTTGAAAAAAAGATAAAAATTTAATTAGTCAATAGTACACTTTTTTTTTCTCCCCTAGGATACAATGTCAAAACTCACTAAAATCAAGTCTTAAGTTGTACAGATTATTGGACGAGGCTGCCATCATGACAAAAGAAGACTATATCAAATCACATATCCCATGGAAGCTGAACAAAGTCCAGCATATTGAAGAACTAATATGGACAACTACAGTTATCCTTAGTATAGCTTCTGGCCAACAAGGCACAATTTTCCTCCAATGAGCCAAAACCATGGACAAACACCTCACAAAACCATGAACTAATATGGGCAGCTACAATTGTCCTTAGTATAGCTTCTGCCAACAAGGCACATTTTTCCTCCAATAAGCCAAAACCATGGACAAACACCTCACAAAATCCTTCAAATTTGTGATGCAGTAATGACAATCCTCATACAAACACCAATGTTATCGTTAATCATTTTCTATGATGGAGTATTTGTTCCTATCCATTTACATGGCTTAAACGGGGAAATTCTTTCGTTAGTAAAATAGCAATTGGCTTCCTCATTTCATTATTAGCCACGTTTGTTACTGGTTTCATAAAAGTGAAGTGATAAGTGTAATTTGTACACTTATATTGACTCCTTAATAAATAGTTTCTGTATAGTTGTAAGTTTTTTTGAGTCAATATCAATTTGTTTTCGTTTATTTTAGGAATTGTACGACGAAATCCCGAATTCAATTTACATTGGTGAAATCGGCAAGCAAATGAAGAGAAATTGAGGTTTTGAAAAGAAGATCAAGAAACAACCATTGGAAGATGAGATATAAAATAAAATTAAGAAGTTTAAGGTGCTTTGATGTTATAATAAAGAGTTGAGGTGAAGGAACAAACACCCAAAAGTCGGTGAAGCAAATTGAGAAACCTACGACCGCAACATATGGGTAAATTAGAGCAAAAAGTTTGGTAAAAAAATATACACAAGACAAATGATGTACTATTTGAAATATAATTGAAATAGGAGTCCAACACTTTTTACGAATCGCAATTCGGAGTTTCCTACGATAAGTTATGGCCATTTGAAAAACAGTCATTGAGGGAGACACTCTCAGGCCGCTCGAGCGGGCCTGTAGAGTACAATTGGTTGCTCTGGCCACTTGAGCAGCCAGGTGGATCACTCGAACAAGCTAGGGCACCAAAAAAATGATGTTCAGTCTCCTCGAGTGGACGGGCTAGAAAACAGAAGTTCAAGCCCATTGGGACTCTAGTTTCGGCATGTATTTGTGGACTTTGGGACATGATTTTTCAACCCAAATTTGAAAGCCATAAATAGAAGAACAAAGTGTAAACAAGGGATAGAAAAATTGGAGAAAAAAATGAGGCTAAAACATATGATTTCTCTTGGGAACTTCACATCAACTTTGGTTTTCTTTGTTTCCAATTAAGAATAAGAAGAAGATTGTTCAATTTTCATGGAATTCGGGTGATGTACTTCTAATTATTTATGTGTTTTTGCAATTTCGACATAATAGGCTAAATTGTTTATGATCTAGATGATGATGTAAACCATTAGTTAATATTTTAATTCAAGAATTCTCTTTTCTAATTTTGATTTATGTTTGGTTGATTGGTGTCAATGTTTTAATTGTTGTTTGAATGAATGATCAACTTTTAAATGTATTTGTGACTTATTTTGCTTCTGAGAGGTTCAAAGTAGGTTTAGCTCATTGTTGCAACCAATACAAAGTCCTATACGAGTTAGGCATAATCTTCAATACTTTGTGCAATCAAATTTGATAATATTGATATTAAATACGTTTGTATATACTCGAATTCAAAATAGAAATGTTTTGGGTCGTATATGAAAATACCTCTAATTCTACGCGGAAGAGATTATTAAATAATATAGGATTATTCATTGGTAAATTAAGCATAACTTGGATTAGAAGTGGGTTTTGGGAATTAAAATAGATACTAATGGTATAGTCGGATTCCTAGCGTGACTCCTTTACTTGATTTTTCTCCGAAAACCATATTTGTTCGTAGTTTCAATCATATTCATAATAGAAGCGTAGTTCACTTCATTCAATATTTAAGCTAGAATTGGTCAAAATAAGCTAAAATTTAAATCTTCGTGGGAACGATAATTTATTACTCACTTTTACTATTAGTTGTCAACGAACCTGTACGCTTGCTGAATTTCACCGAACATGAAGCGTATGTTGGAAATTAACTATACATACACAATGCAAATTTAAAAATCAATTTCCATTCATCGGAACAACTTTGATGCTTAAAGTGATCCGGGTAGAAAATTGTTACCTAGGGAAGAAACAATTATCTCTGAACTTGAATTTATGCACATAGCAATTCAATCAACCATAGTTGGCAAAGCATCTAATAATCCACCTAGACGGAGTTGAAGATAAAAAAATTATGTATTCCCAATACAGAGTGAAAAATATAGACAATTACTATGGTGTATGAGGGTTGAAAGTCTGAATTTTTGTGATAGCAAATTGACTTATTTTTGTGAACCCTAATACATGTATATATAGGCTATTAATTAGATGAAGCTTGTAAATCTCAACTTAAGCCCAATTAGCTCAACCAATAACTAGATCCTCAATAATTAGTCAATCCCATTGATTAAGTAGACCTAGTAGTTACAGCCCATGTAGACAATTGATTAAATCTACAAATATTTCACATTTATAATTTATTTAATTTCTATTTTGATCTTTCAAGTCTCATCTTTTTTGTGTGTAATCCTCTGTCCACTACAGCAAATAATTTAATTATTATCTTGATCAAATCATGATAAGAAAAAATTGAAATCCAATTTCATTTATTCATTAATTCACCAATTAAAATGTCATTAATTGACATTTAGCAATATGTCAAGGCAACCCATGTAAAGAAAAATGTCATGCAGTATGACAAGATCTTTCATGTCCGATTAACATGAAATAAAACCCATTTTATCAGCTATATCTCAATTGGATATGGATATGAAATGTGTAAATCTTATTTCACCATTTATGTTTTTTGTCACTTTAAGGAATGGATTTCCTAAGTATATATTTAAAAACATTTTTCAAATCACAACTCTACACTGGCCGATTAATTGGTATATCGATACTTAAGACCATGAACGGAAGGATATAATCTCTTGCTATCCAAGAGTGATAAATCCCTTATTGATTCAATCTTCATGTGACTCCCGAATAGAGTGACATTTAACATCATCAAAGTGTGAACATCTACACATAAGATTACATGATGATCTCAAGTTAAATTATCTGTTTGACAACCGTTATTGAGAGATAGTCTAGTGATACTAAGATAATTATCTATGTAGAATCTCTATAGCAGGTGATATGATGAACTTGTTCAGATAACAAGCATCCACATATTAATCACTCCAAGTGTCCCACGCTTTAGTTCGTGAGATCAACTACTTTCTTCAAAAGAAATGTGTGCTATATGCTCGCCTCTCTGCACTAATGATATTCATGTCTCATTAATGCATACGACTTAGGACAGTGCAAGAAAAATACCACGACATATATCTCATTATCATAGCTCTTTGTGATTAATATGTTAGTAGTACTTATTCTTCAAATCCATTAGTTAATCAATTAAAGTATTGAATAAGTAAATAACATAAATGTTATCAAATGATATATATAGGCAGTTGTTATTATTATTATTATTATTATTATTATTATTATTATTATTATAATAATAATAATAATAATAATAATAATAACAATAAAGTAATTATTCCCACACAACTATTGGATCTTGGGCATAATACTAACAACCTCTCACTCGCACTAGATACAATAATTCATGTATCTAATACATAATGATTTAACATGACACTCATGTTATCCTAGGATAAGGGCTTTGTAAATGGATCTGCAACATTTATAGTTTGTGGGTACAATGCATATCTATACATTGTTCCTTTGAATAATCACCCTAATGAGATGATATCATCTCAACACGTACGTGAATCGTTGATGAGATTGCAGTTCCTTCGCTTGCGCGTTGACTCCATTTTTATCATGGTACAAAATTATTGGATCAACAAATAGGAACTATTCGATGTTCAATAATGAACTTCTTGATCGAAACCACTTCATTTGCTGCTTCTGAAGAAGCTATGTGTTTGGCTTTTGTTGTAAAATCAACTATTGTCTCTTTTTTGGAACTCTTTCAACTAACCACACCACCAATTAGACTAGAGTGAGATTTTTTGTCATCCTTATAGAACTGAAAATTGGCATTAGTGTACCTTTCCTCTGTTCATTACGAATAAATATTTATTTCTTTGCAAGTACTTAAGAATATTCTTAACCGCGATCCAATGTTTCTTTCTGGGTTCGCCTCGATCCTGCTTGTAACATTTAAAGCATAAGAAACATCTTGTCTCCTACATAGCATCGCATATATGCTAGATCTTATTGCAGGATCATAAGGAATTTTATCCACGCACTCTCTCTCAATTTTTGTCTTAGGACGCATATCCTTGGAGAGATAAATCTCATGCACCATAGGACTCAATCCACTCTTGGATTCTTCCATGTTAAATCATCTTAATATCTTGTCTAGGTACGTAGATTACGATAACCTAGCAATCTTTTAGATCTATTTTTTTAGATCTTAATTCCCATAATGTTGGTCGCTTCTCCCATATTCTTTATGAACAAATTTTAGATAACCACTATGTTGGGCCAAAGATGGTGATGCCAACAATTATAAAGGATAATGATGATATATTGGGTTTGGCTCAGATTGATAATCCATTGCCCAATCAGTTCCCTCATCATGTTACAATTGGCCCAAATTGGATGACCTGGTCCCAAATTGATTTTGCTTGAGATGGATATGGCCGTTGGATGAATAATGGATCAATGGTTGGTAACTTTGGTATTTATGTTGCCTTCAGTTGTCCTAATTAATCAAAAGAAACACAGCCATCAGTCAGAGAGAGAAAATGAGAGCGATTCCTTCTAGTGTGATTCATTTTCTTCTTCTTCTATGTTTTCTCTAAACTTTTGGTTTTAGAGTTCTTCTACTGCTTTTTACCTTCTATGGTGAAGGTTGCTAAGTGATCTGTTGAAGTGAGTGGTGTTCTGTGTGGTCTATGGTTTTGTTCATTTCTCTGAGTTACTATAGTAACTCAGTTAGATCAGTGGGATTTGTGGTTCTTCCGTTTAGGTCTGGTTCTTGAGGTTGTAACTAAGGGTATAATGTTTTGAGCCCTAAAGAATTTGGTTACTCTACTGTGTTGATTGTTTGAATTGGGTTCTTGACTTTTGTAAAGGGATCTTTTGTACTCAATAGTAGTATCAGAGACTGAGTGGCGTTCTTAGATACTTTCTTTTGAAAAACATTCTCTCTATATGTGAGAAGAAACGTTGTCTTATCAAAACTAATGTTTCGTGTATACGGATTAGTGGTTTTCTTGGTTAGATCTAAACGATCTTGAGTGATCTACTATTTTAAGTTTTCCTTCATGATCTTCTCCTTAAAGATCTAAACAAAAACACTCAGATCTGTAATAAATCTGTTAAGATCCAATCATTTTTTCTTTACATACCTTACCATTATCACTTTGTTCTTGGTGACTCCTCCATTTAATAAAGGTAAAATGGTGATCACGTCTCCGATCACCACAAAGGTTTGCTTCCTCTGATTCCTTTGTTATTAAACACTTGATTGTTTGCTGAATAGTTATTTTCTACACGTTATTAATAAACTTGTTGAAATGTTTTGAGTTTGTTATTCTGTTACTTAATTAATCATCTTTTTATCAAGAAATCTGTAAAAACCTACAGCCTCAGCTTTGTGTCTTGACCTAGGAACATGATTCTCATAGAATTCTGGTGAAACTAAGTGGTGAGAGATTGTTTCCTGTTAACTCTGTGAATAGAACTAAATAGTAATCAATCTGATCTGTGTACTAAGTGTGCCTTACTTGATTTTTTTTTTGTTTAGTTAGTATTCTGAGTTGCTTGAATAACTGTTTTAATTCATTTTCTTTGCATTCTGCATTTCTTTGTGTTTTATTCTACTGTCATGACAAATACCAGTTTTGAACTTGGGGTTTTTCCAAGAAATGAGGATTTTTTCATATGGCAACAAAAGATGAGGGGGCTTCTAGTTCAACAGAAAGTAGCTAAAGCCATAGATAGAACTTTTCCTGACACTATGACTGAAGAACAACAGACAGAGACAAATGAACTTGCCTATACCTCCATAATTTTGTATTTATCTGACCAAGTCCTAAGAAAAGTGAGAAAGTTAAATTCAACTCAACTTCTCTGGGAAAAGTTAGAAAAGTTGTACTTAGTGAAGTCTCTACCAAATAAGCTTTTTCTATTAAAAAAAGTTTTTTAGTTTTAAAATAGATTCTTCTAAAGATCTTGATGACAATTTCGATATCTTCAACTAGGGCTGAACAAGGAAACCGTCAAACTGCAAAACCGAACCGAAATCGCTTTTTTAAAACCGTTGGTTTGGGTCCACGTGGATCCGTCAACGTTTTGGTTTTGAACCGAACCAAACCGCTTCAAAGTAGTTTGGTTTAGGTTTCAATTTTTCCAAACCGTTTCAAACCGTCAAACCGTTTCAAAAAATAAAAATAAAAATAAAAATAAAACCCAAAAAAATTTTATTTAAAATTTATTTAACCCAATTAACTAAATCCATCAATTGTCTATATTCAACCCAACTAAACCAATACCCATCTCAATTAAACCCAACCCAATTAAATCAAATACTCATCTCAATTAAACCCTACCCAATAGGCCAATACCCATTAATTTAAAATTTATTCAATCCAATTAAATCAATACCCATCTCAATTAAACCCAACCCAATTAACCCAAATATGAAATACCCAATTACCCATCTTAATTAACCCTACCCAACCAATAGGCCAATACCCATCATTTGAAAACCCTTGAAAGTTAGGAGGCAAGCGGCTGCGTGGAATACGCCATTGAAGCCATCAAGGTTAGTATGGAAGTTGAAATAATTCCACAAATTGCTTTTTGTTGTTGAATCTTTTGTGGATTTTGCTTAAAATTGATGCTGTTTACGTGTGGTTCAGTTGGGTTCGACAGCAATAAGTATAAAAACTGAAGAAGGGGTGGTTCCTGCTGTTGAAAAGCGCATCGCATCTCCGATCTTGGTATGTTTATTATCGTCTTTTGGTTGGATTTTAATGTATTATTCATAGTTCTGGCTTATTTGATGGAAGTTGATGACCAATGTGCAAGTGATGTGAATCAAATTTCTTCTTTTGTGGGTTTTAACTTTTGCAAAAGATATGTACTCTTCATTGCTTGCATGACTAATAAAGTAAAACTTACTTGCTCGATGCATATGCAAAATTAAACTTTAAATTTTATGTATCTTACATCAGTCAGATTAAAACCCAAATTGCCAAAGATGTGTTAGCCATTCAAATATCGACAGTTGCTTCTGAGTCTGCATTCTCTACTAGTGGTCGGATTCTTGATTCATTTAGAAGTTCGTTGAGTGCAAAGATGGTTGAGGCGGTGATTTGCACTAATAATTGGTTGCATAGTAACAAAGAACCTATAGTGATTCGTCAATATTGGATGAAGTAGAGGCATTAAATGATTCAGAGAAAGCTACTGAAGGTATTATCGTATTTGATATTTCTATTTATTTTCTTTTGTTACTAGTTTTATATAATTTAATTATAATTAATGAATACATATGCTATATTCTTAGTTTATGCAAAGAATGATTCATGTGTTACAACTGGAGATGTTGCGCTAATTAATATCGACTAAGAGATTATTCTAAACTATTGCTATTATGTTGTTGCATTATAAGAATTAGAAGTGAAAGTGTAGAACTCTGTTATGTAATATCTTGTTTTAGTTGGCATTGATGCTAATATATTTTTTGTCTTGTCTTGTCTTGTATTAGTACTAATATTTATGTTGTATCGTGAGATTGTAGACTAATATTTATGATTTAAATTGTTCAATATAAGTTTTTTTTGGCTAAACCGTGGTTTTAAACCGAACCAAACTGCAAAAAGTGGTTTGGTTTGGTTTGGTTTCGAAAGTGAAGTGGTTTGGTTTGGTTTAGAAAAATTCCAAACCGCTTTAAGTGGTTTAGTTTGAAAATTTACCATAAACCGCCCAAACCGAACCGTGTTCACCCCTATCTTCAACAAATTAGTCCAAAATATTACCAACACTGATGAGAAAGTGTCTAAAGAGTATACAGATGTTATCCTCCTTAATGTTATTTCTGAAGTCTATAGGGATGTTAAGACTACCATTAAGTATGGCAGAGACACCCTCACCCAAGATATTATTGTGAATTCTTTAAGAAGTAAAGATTTAGAGCTAAAAACTAAAAAAGCTGAAGGTAGTTGTTCTGAGTCTCTTTATGTTAGAAGAAGGTCTCAAAATAGGCAGAATGGGAGTTATGATAATCAGCAAAGTCAAGGTAGTACCAATAATAACAACTATAAGAAAAAGAACAAGGAGAGGTCTAGGTCCAAGTCTAAAACTAGAGGTAAAAAGTGTTATGGGTGTCGTAAAACTAGCCATTTTATCAAAAATTGCTATAAGAAGAAAACTGAGCAAAAAGATAAAATGGCAGATGAAGGAAATATAGTTGAACCGAAAGAAACAAATACTGTAGATGTCTATGTTGTCATTGAACCTGTCAGTTGGCATTCTTCTGTAAATTTTGTAGATAGAAGTGATCAAATCCAAGAGTGGATCTTCGATTATGGTTGCACTTTTCATATGACATCTAGGAAGCATTGGCTTTATAATTTTAAGAATGTTTCAAATGGAGAAGTTCTTATGAGAAATAATGTGGTCTGTAAAATTGAGGGGATTGGAAATGTGACTTTAAAATTTGATAATGATTATATCTGTACCCTTGAAAGAGTCAGATATGTTCCCGATCTTAATAGAAATTTGATATATGTAGGAGACTTAGATGAATTGGGTATGTGTGGTAAGTTTGGAGATGTCATGTTAAAATGATCAAGGGATCTCTTGTCATCTTCAAAGGGTTCAAGAGAAATGGAATTTATGTAACTCAAGCTGAAATAGTGTCTCAGTGCAATAATCTATCCTCGAGTGCTAAAGTTGATGCCACTTTAAAGTGGCACAACAGGTTGGCACATGTCAGTGAAAAATGGACTTCATATTTTGCAGAAACAAGGAGTTTTTGGTAAAGATGTGATCTCAAAAGTCCATTTCTGTGAACACTGAACTCTTGGCAAACACCACAAGCTTCATTTTAGCACAGGAAAGCACAAAACCACCACTATTTTAGAATGCATCCACTCAGACTTATGGAGTCCTGCATCTGTTCCTACTCAAGGATAAAATATATATTTTCTTTCCTTAATTGATGACTTTTCTAGAAAAGTATGAATTTTCTTGTTAAAACAAAAATCTGACACTTTTGAAAGGTTTAAAACGTGGAAAATTCTTATAGAAAACGAGACTGGAAAGAAGATTAAAATCTTCAGAACAGATAATGGCTTAGAATTCTGTAACTCTGATTTCAATCAGCTTTGTGAATAAAGTGGTATTCTAAGACATAAATCTGTGCTCTATACTTCCCAACAAAATGGGGTAGCTGAAAGAATGAATATGACTCTTCTTGATAAGGTGAGGTGCATGATGGTTAGTTCTGGTCTTCTTAAAGTTTTGTGGAGAGAAGTTGTAACGACAGCTTCTTACATTGTCAATGGGACACCTTCAAGTGTCCTAGATGGCAAAACTCTAGAACAATTGTGGTATGGAGAATCTCCTAACTATAGTTACCTTAGAACCTTTAGGTGTGTTGCCTATTCTCATCAATCTATTGAAAAACTTGAAGCAAGGGCTCAAAAGTGTGTTTTCCTTGGGTATCCTAATGGTGTGAATGGATACAGATTATGGGCTAAAGAGGTAAATGGTTTTAAAATAATCACTAGTAGGGATGTGACTTTTAATGAGTATAATATGCCTTGCCTTGCTGATAAAGGCTCTGATGAAAGTGTTTCTAAAATTAGCACTAAGTTTCAAGTAGAGATCGATTCTCCTACTGATCTTAATCAGCATCTATAATACTGCAGCCTCTGATGTTGATTCTAATGAGGATGATAAGGGTTAGACAGAAATGGAAAACTTGACCCAAGAAACTCATCATCCTAATCTTGATAATTACCAGTTGACAAGGGATAGGACTAGAAGGGACATTAGGGTTCCTTCAAGGTTTGGAGATTTTGTTTCTATTGCTATAATGTCTTATAATGATATGGTGTTTAAAGAACCAAACTCTTACAGTGAAACTGTAAGTAGTAAATTTTCTAATAACTGATATAGTGCTATGAATGAAGAAATAGTATTTAAAGAAAAATAACACCTAGATACTAGTTCCAAAACCTAAAAGCAAGTCTCTAGTAGACTGCAAGTGGATTTTCAAAGTAAAAGAATGAATTTCTCAAAAGGATTCTCTGAAATTCAAAGCCAGACTTGTGGCAAAAGGTTTTACTCAAAAATATGGCATTAATTACAATGAAATCTTTTCTCCTGTAGTTAAATACACTACTATCAGAATTCTACTTGCATTAATTGCTCATCATCATTGGAAAATTGAACAAATGGATGTCAAAACTGCTTTTCTTCATGGTGATCTAGATGAAATCATTTATAGACTCAACATAAAGGTTTTATTGATCCTTCTAAACCTGATAGTGTGTGTTTACTAAATAAATCTTTATATGGTCTTAAACAATCACCAAGACAATGGTATAAAAAGTTTGATAACTTTGTATTATCTGTTGGTTTTCAAAGAAGTGCCTTTGATCATTACTTATACGTGAAGAAGAATAAAAATGATATGGTGACTGTTTATTTACTTCTTTATGTTGATGATATGTTATTGATTGGTTCTAATGTTTTGAATTTGATATGAAAGATTTGGGGCATGCTAAAAGAATCTTAGGAATGGATATTGAAAGGAAAAGATCTAAACGTGTATTGCTGTTAAAACAAACTGCTTACATTAAAAAGGTTCTGTCAAAATTTCAATACATGATGCTAAAACTATATCTTTACTTCTAGCAAGTCATTTTAAATTGAGTAAAGATCAATGTCCTATAGATGATTCAGTTATAAAACATATAGAGAGAGTGCCTTATGCTAATATTATGGGATCTGTTATGTACACAATGGTGTGTACAAGACCTGATGTTGCCCATGCCATAAGCACTCTCAGTAGATTCGTGGCCAATCCTGGTCCTGAACATTGGGAAGCACTACAATAGTTATTAAGATATTTAAAAGGTACTTCTAATCTGGGGTTAATCTATGTGACATGTAATGAAGGAGTGATTCTTAAAAGTTTTGTTGATGCTGACTTTGCTGGTGATAAGGATAATACAAAATCAACCACTGCTTATGTTTTTACATTATGTGGTACTTGTATTAGTTGGAAGTCACAACTCCAACCAATTGTTGCCTTATCTACCACTGAGTCTGAGTATGTTGCAGCAACTGAGGCGATTAATGAAGGTTTATGGTTAAAGTGATTGTTATCTGAAATAAATGTGTTATATAATCTTGTTGTAGTTTATTCTGATAGTCAAAGTGCAATACATTTTTGTAAGAATCCTCTCTTTCATGAATATACAAAGCACATTGATGTTAAACTTTATTTTATTAGAGATATTATTTCTAAAGAAGCAGTGTATATTGAAAAGATACCATCCCAGTTTAATCCATCTGATATGGGTACAAAGGTACTGCCTGTGAAAAAATTTCAATTATGTTTAAATTTGTTGAACATTTATGCTGGTTAGTTTTATTTGCACGTGATTGCCTTGATGAGGACTTAGTTGCTGGTAATGCTCTGAAGTTCTTCTGATCTATGTTGATATCAAGGTGGAGATTGTTGGGCATAAGATGGTGATGCCAACAATTATAAAGGGCAATGATGATATATTGGGTTTGGCCCAAATTGATAATCCATTACTTGATCAGTTCCCTCTTCATGTTACAATTGGCCCAAATCGGATGACCCGGCCCCAAACTGATTTAGATTGAGATGGCTGTGGCCGTTGGATGAATAATGGATCAATGGTTGGTAGCTTTGGTATTTATGTTGCCATCAGTTGCCCTAATTGATTAGAAGAAATACAACCCGCAGTCAGAGAGAGAAAATGAGAGCGATTCGTTCCGGTGTGATTCATTTTCTTCTTCTTCTCCGTTTTCTCTAAAACTTCTGGTTTTAGAGTTCTTCTACTTCTTCTTACCTTCTACGGTGAAGGTTTCTGAGTGATTTGTTGAAGTGAGTGGTGTTTTGTGTGGTCTCTGGTTTTGTTCGTTTCTTTAAGTTACTGTAGCAACTCAGTCAGATGAGTGGGGTTTGTGGTTCTTCCGTTTGGGTCTGGTTCTTGAAGTTGTAACTAAAGGTACAATGTTCTGAGTCCTAAAGAATTTGGTTACTCTGCTGTGTTGATTGTTTGAATTGGGTTCTTGACTTTTGTAAAGGGATCTTTTGTACTCAATACACTCTTTCACGGGAATGTCATTTTTTATCAACAATATGTTATCCACATATAGCACCAGAAATATAATTCTACTACCACTAACCTTCTTATACACAACTGGTTTATTATTGTTTTTTAATCAAATCGAACATTTTGATTGTCTCATCATATGTTCCAGCTTTTAGAGACTTGCTTCAATCCATAAATGAATTTTTGTAGATTGCATACCATATTAGCAACTTTCCAAAGCTGCTCCCATTCACTTCATTCCTCTATAACCTTTCGAAATAGAAAATGAACATATATTCCTTTTATGCAACATACATACATATAGGATTCTGCCTACTACCTTAGTACGTAACAAACACCAACCATAGTATGTCATCAGACATGGCTAGTTAGCTCGATTACGTCTTCTTTGAGTTGATCATCTTCTGCCTTGTGAACCTGAATTGGCTTGAGAGTGTATAATTTAGCACAAAATAGATAGTAAATCAAGTTGACGAATTGCAACAGTGTGATCAACCAGTAGAAATACTCCAGCTTCCCCCTGTTCAAATTTGTGTTCGGCAGCCAATTTGATCCCCCATGTCCTGCGCTGTACTTGTGCACAAGGCTAACCATAAGAGTACTCATGTAGTTCCCTGCTGAAATTGACAACCAGAACAAGGCTGTGGCAGTGCTCCTCATGCTTTCCGGAGCCTGATCGTAGAAAAACTCGAGGTGTCCGATGGACATGAAGGCTTCGGCTATTCCGTGTAGGCAATACTGTGGCATTAACCAGAAAACTGAAATCGGGATTATGGTGTGGGGGTTGTCGATTAGTCCGTTCTCTAATGCGACTTGTTTACGCTTAACTTCCATGAAACCAGCAACAAATGTGGCTAGTAATGAAATGAAAAAGCCAATTGCCATTCGTGTAAGGAACGAGATCCCACGCTCCAGCCCTGTGAATCGACGAATGACAGGGACGAATACACGGTCATAGAAAACAATTGTCGACAGCATTGATATTTGTGTAAAGACAGATATTGACGCAGCAGGGATTTGGAAGGATTTTGTGAGGTGTCTATCCATGGTTTTGGCTTGTTGGAGTGAAAATGTGCCTTGTTGTGCAGAGGCTGTGATAAGAGGAATTCCAGCTGCCCATATTGGTCCCATTCGAATTAGTGATTTTAGTTCTTCAACTCGGTGAACTGTGTTTAGTTTCCATGGGTTGGGTGCTTTGATATTGTCTTCCTTCGTCACAATGGCTGCCTTGTCCAAGAATCTGTGCAACATACGACATGATTTAGTAAATTTCCTGATGAATAAAATGAAAATCATGGACCAATTAACTTACTAGTTTGTTTTAATTACCATTGTCTAATAATATGAACTAAATAGATGGTAATGGTTGCTTTACAAGAGAAATTTGGAAGCAGAATCATATTGCTTTTAGTAACCTCTAAATGTTTGCAAAATCCTGCTAAAATACTTTGAGAAAGAGGAATCAAGTTCTTCTAGTAATTCATGGAGGGGTCCCCCCTCTTCTCCCTTTCACATATATTGAAAGTCGCATGCCAGAATGTTTCATGAAAGTTTCCTAGTCTTGCAACTCTAATAGTAACAAAGAGTAAGGATTCGTCTAGGAATCACGCTAAGCATACATAGATGACTGGCTAAAGCGTCATATAATTTACATCTATGCAATTGTTCGCTTGTGAAAAAGAAACAACGGTACGAGAGAGATTATACACCATATATGGGAAATGGAAATGAATGGTCTTTTGCTAAAAGTACCTAAATCCTGATAAGTATACATGTGCAAAGTGCAAACCATTGATACATGTGATTTCTCCCAGTGTGGTGACCACTTTAATGATGATAGAGATTTCTGCCTTAGGCTGCTTGTAATAAAAGTGTAAGGCATCGTCCATGTCGACACGTTTCAACACACCTTTTATACGACCCCAAGCTTTGGCGTGTCGACCCAATCTTTGGCATGACTTATTAGCTAAGTCATGGTAGACAATTGAAGATCGTGGTCCACGCGATGCAATAACTACGCATCTGGCCACGTTCGGCCGAGTTTTAAAATTTATTTGTAGATTTAACAAATGGAATTTTTATGTTGAGAAAGAATCACATAATCACTCATAAAAAAAATAAATAAATCATGGATTCAAGAATTAATTCAAAAAGATTTAAATAAAGTATGAAGATTTTAATTAGTTGAAAGAAATTTGTTTTCTTAGCAGAATTTAAGTTTAAAAAAATAAAAAGGACTTACATCAAGTTTTCAGTATGGATAAGCTTCCCATCAATAGATATAGCAGCATCAAGTTCCCCATTTTCATACAGCAATTTAGCATCCGAAACAATCGCCACCTTGCGCTTCCTGTATGCCGCCACACACACTTGCAGCAGCCGCGTAAAGGGGCTGCCGGCAGGATCCAGTTTCCGATACAGAGGATACCCGAAACCAAATGCAATTATCGAAAGAGCCATTGCAGATGTGGGTATACCAAGGCCCCATCCCCATCCAATATTATCTTGAATGTAAACAAGTACTGTCACTGCCACCAGACCTGATGCCCCCATGCAGAAATAGTACCAGTTGAAGAATTTCCATGTTGTCGTCCTCTGCTTAGGATCCGACTCATCGAATTGGTCGGCCCCAAATGAGACGACGCAGGGCCGAATGCCCCCGGAACCTAATGCTGTTAGAAGAAGTGATATGTAGAGGAGAGCGAGTTGGCCGGAATCAGCTTCTTGGCAAACTTCATTGGAGTGACAAGGGTGTGGCCTTAGTTTAGGCAGCACTGCTGATATTGTTAAGCTAATCATCCCCTAATGATTAGGAAATAAGTTATAATAGATACATACAATGATTAGCTAAAATAGGTTAAAAAGAAATGAAAAAGAAGAAGAAACAAGAGAGTTTTAAGGAAAAGTTCACATTTTATGAACAAAGAAATTGATGACTGTTTTATTGAACCACCCCAGATTTATTCGTTTCTTCAAAGTGTCACATGTGCACAATTTCTGTAAAGAACTGATGGACAAGCGTGAAACGAGTATCTTTGTTGGGTCTGATACACTGTTGAATCCCTCATCTTAAAGCTCAAGCGTTAGAGACGGGACGAATTAATTTATTTAAAATTGTGTATTCAACAGTTTTATGCTCCTCGTTACTCAATTAGTGTAATTAATGTAATTAGCTTGGTGAAAAGTGTTGAAAGTTACATGCACAAATTATATTGTATATGTGCATCAAAATTGTTTACTTGTACATGTATTTGTTATGAATTTATCAGAGAAAAACATTAAGATGGTAATCTTTTCCAATGAGGTATCAAGCATAGAAAAAATAAGTCTATGTCAAAACAATTGAAAATAATAAATTCTCATGTGTATTTGTGTTCTATAACGTGCAACTCAATGGTATCTTCCCTTGTCTGCAAAAGAAGAGAAACTTAACTATTTGGTATATAATGGAAGCAATTGCTATGGTCCAAAACCTTCCGGCAAAGGCATCAGCCACAAATGCCCCAAGCAACGGTGTCAAGGCTGCAGTCCCGCCAAAGTTTGTCAGAGTATTGGCTGCTTTAGTCAGTGGTAGATGTAGCTGGCTTGTTAAATAGCTGATCATGTTTGTACTAAAACCAACCACTGCCAACTTCTCGCATATCTCGTTTGCTGCACGAAAACGTAGTGTTCGGGCTTAGCTACGATCCCTTTGAGTAATATTAAACATAATGAAAATTGAAAAACAAACAAAGAAAATACAAAGATTTATAATGTTTCACCCTTAACATAAGAGTTACGTTCACTTGGTTTTGCGGAATTTCAAGTACAAAGCTTACCGAAGATGAATGGCATAGTGATAAGGCCACCCTTTTTCTTTTCAACATGATGACCTTTCTCCATCATTTCCATCTCTATGATAATTTTGGCACTGGTATCTCTAAATGGCTCCCAAAACTCTGGTATTTATAGGCAGCATCTATTTTTTAACCTACACTTAGTGACTGTAATCTGTCACTGTCAGCTTTTATAAATGATACTTTCTTATGACATTTATTACAGATTATGGCTTCAAATGAGAATAAGGACTTTCATATATATTAATTTTTGTAAATTGAAGTTTAAATTTGTTTAAAATGAAATTAGGGCCATCCTACCTACCTACATACCTACGTGTATATTGTTAGAAAATAGAAAGGTTTGAAGGGAGAAATTGTCCTCAATTTTGAAAGGAATATATTCATGGTTATGTCTTTTAACTTAAAATATACTTTTTTTTATTCAACACACCATCACATCTCGAGTGTGGTTGTCAAGTCTCCACCAAGAAATGGTGGGGGGTTCGGATACTCCAACCATATATAAAGAACTCATAAAAAATATATAGGAGGAGAGCATAAAACCTGACATCCAATCTTAAAAACTAAAGCAACCAAATAAATGAATAAATAATAAAGCAATAAATAATGAGGTACTACTTCATAAATAAATAGTCTTAAAAAGTTCTATAGACCCCTAAGAGTCCTAAATAAATAACAAGTGCCCGTTTAGTAGAGTTTATAAACTAGTTTATTTGACCAAAAATAGTTTATTTGACCAAGAATAGTAAAAAATGTCTGACTATCAAAGCAAAAATTTTGGTCAAATAAACTAAGTTATAAACTCTACCAAACGGGCTCTAAAGCAATTCAAAATACTTATCATCCAAGAGTTTCATCAAACTTTGAGATCCTTTACTCTTTTTAATTCCCTAAAATTTTGCATTTATTATTTCCGGTTTGAAGTTTGGTTTACAAATAAGTTCTATTCATCTATTCATTTGTGACGACGATGCTAACTCTTTTGGAAAAAAAAAATGCTTTGTATTGCAAGACAATTGCTCAAACACATTCGGCACAAGGACACCAAATTTTTCTCAAGGAGAGATGGTGAATTTGTTTGACTCGAATTATATCAAGGCTATAATTTTTGTGTTATTATTAGAGAAATAGAGAGAAACCTACCATGAGCTAGAGCAACAAGTGGTGTCTAAGAGAGGTGAATAGAAAATGACTAAAGAGACGAGCAAGGTCACTATACATGTACATTTATTTCTGATTGCTAAAATTGTGTCACCTGTCGCCATGTAACAGCTAGCATTAAAAGTTCACCTGCTTCATTGCAAATATACATGGTGTAATTTCATGGCCCTTCTGTTTTTCTTCGATTTTTAACCATCTTATTGATGAAAATTTTGAGAAAACACTACAAGAAAGGAGGTTTATAGTCGCCGCTAAAAGATTATTTGTCGTCCCTATAATATTTACAGGGACGACATTGTCATCGTTGTATGTCGTCTCAATAGATTAATCTCTCTAGGTTAATAGAGACGACATAATGTCGGCCCTATAGTCATTAAAATTTATATCGACGACATTGTCGCCTTTATATTGTTGTGCTCTATTTCTTGAAATTAGATAAATTGTGACGACAAAGTCGTCACAAATGTCGTCGCTGTTATTGTAAATAGTAGCGACGTTGTGATCGTCGCTACGAACTTTTATGATACCACTATTAGTAGCGACGACACATCACTATGTTATATAAATAGTGATGACTTTGTCGCCGCTACAACCATTTCAATTTTTTAAAAAAAAAATTTAAATTTTTTATATTTTAAAATTAAAAAAAAAAATTCTATTATATGTACATAAAATCTATAGATCCCCCAAACCCCCACCGTTGTTAACATTCTCGTCATCGTCCTCTTCCTCATCTTTCTCTAGCAAAACCCCGATATTATGTTCTTCAGATTCGTCGTAAGACGTTGAATTGTCCTCTCTATTCGGCGCAACTGAGCCTCATACATGACAAATCGATGATCGTCATTCTGGGGGTCTCTAGAGAACTGATTGGGTGTTCTTCGTGGGGCGTTCGATGCAGTGGTTGAATCTGAGGAGGGAGAGGTGCCCTTCGGAACCCGTCCAACTCCACGGACGTGTCCTCGACGTTCTCCGAGAACCTCTTTTGCAGCATGCTCGTCAACTGACGCGCCGCTAGAGGCCACTTGTGTATGTTGAGTGTACCTCACCTCCACAAGTTTATCCTGTTTAATGAGAAAAAACAAATAATTAATAATTAATAAGATAATGTCAGATACAATTAACATCTAATTAAAAATTATAAGTTCGTCCTCAGTCACCAGCCGCCACCGAATTCACCCAATTACCATCCCGGTAGGTGTGGAATGTCCGAAACGACACAATAATGCCTGGCCACTGTTGGGTCTCGGGGTCCCGCTACAACAATTTAAGCGTGAAATTTAATTAAAAAACATGCATATGTAATTCATTGAAGATTTGTATTATGATATTGAAAAATTTGCGTGTACCTCATCGTAACACGTGGCAGAGAAGCTCTTCGACCCCTGCACGCTCGGGTATTTAGCCTTACTTCGATTGGCCTTATTCTTTGTCGACCGTTCCTGAAGACATAAAAAATAATTGATTAGCATAAAAATTTATAGTTATAAAAATATTAAAAAGTAAATGATAATATGTACTACGAAAGTAGGACTTGTGATGAAATCAATGCACTTCTGCCAGTCCTCAACAGATAGCTCGCCGTATGGACGGCTCTGTCCGTGCACTTTCAAGTGATTATGCGTCTTAAGTTTGTAATCTCGATAACGATCGGCTGTCAAGCGATCTATAGTGGTACAGACCGCCTGGTACTCGTCGGACGACCAATCGTCATGAAGATCGAAGTAGCTCTACACATAGGGAAAATTTTTGTTATTGTATATTATATGGAACAATTATTTATAGAATGCGCTAATGTAAAAAATATTGTAAGTCAATACCTCGATGATGCTACGTAACCATGCCCGCTACTCCTCTAGAACCTCTGTCCATGAAAAGTAGCAAGGGGGCACGGTGAACCTTACTTGGTTCTCAACCAAGCGCATGAAATACTTCACGTTATTCCCCATCGGCTGCATTGTATGTTCAACATTGTTGAACGAGATGGTAACCTCTTCCTGTTGGCCTGCCAAACCTTCACAAGGTTAATGCCTCGAGAGATACCCCGTCGCTTAGACGAGGGCGCTGAAAAAGAACAAATACGAATAGTATGATACAAAATTCAACGATAATTGTAAAATACAAAAAAATAAAAATAAAAATTATTACCAGACTCGTAGGCCGAATCGAGCCAGCGAGGTGGCTGACGTGGAGGATCGTCTGCACCATTACCTCCGTGCGACTTCACGTCAGCCATACTAACACAAGACAACAGCGAACATCAATTAGTATGGAAAAGGTCCCTACACATAGTTTATCCCTACACGAGTCCCTAAATTATTCTAGTTTTTGTGCAACTTATCTCTAACTTAGTTTATTACAAATGAGTCCCTAAAATTTGAGTTTTTGTGAAATTGATCCCTAACTTTTATGTTACTGATGAATTGGTCCCTATACTTCATTTATTTCAAATAAGTCCCTACACTTTGATTTTTTGTGAAACTGATCCCTAAATTTTATGCTACTGATGAATTGGTCCCAAAACTTAGTTTATTACAAATGAGTCCCTAATCTTTGAGTTTTTTTGTAAAATTGATCCCTAACTTTTATATTACTGAAGAATTGGTCTCTAAACTTAGTTTGTTTCAAATAAGTCACTACACTTTCATTTTTTATGAAATTGATCCATAACTTTTATGTTACTAATGAATTGGTTCCTAAACTTAGTTTATTTCAAATGAGTCCCTAAATTTTAAGTTTTTATGAAATTGATCACTAACTTTTATGTTAGTGAAGAATTGGTCCCTAAACTAAGTTTGTTTCAAATAAGTCACTACACTTTTAGTTTTTGTGAAATTGATCCCTAATTTTTATGTTACTGATGAATTGGTCCATAAACTTAGTTTATTACAAATGAGCCCCTAAACTTTGAGTTTTTGTGAAATTGTTCCCTAACTTTTATATTACTGGAGAATTGGTCTCTAAACTTAGTTTATTTCAAATAAGTCCCTACACTTTGAGTTTTTGTGAAATTGATCCCTAACTTTTATGTTAGTGATGAATTGGTCCCTAAACTTAGTTTGTTTCAAATAAGTCACAACACTTTCAATTTTTGTGAAATTGATCCCTAACTTATATGTTACTGATGAATTGGATAAACTCCTAGAGCCTGCAAATTTTTGGAAAATTAGGAAATTTCTATAAAGAGAAACTCCTAGAGCCTGCAAATTTGACTTATTCAATCGCACCAAGTATAAGTTTCTAGACATTGCCAACACATTTCAATGCTTGAAAAATGTCCAAATATAACAATCGGAGCGAAGTGAAGTCCATAGCATCTAACTTTCAAACTCAAACTACACATATGAGAATAGCTTTCCTAAACACAAATTTAGATAACTACAAAAAGGAAGAGAAAAAGAAAATTCAAACCCATAAACCACAAAAATCTAGAAATCGCCACTTCAATATTATTCTGCATTTTCATTTTCATGTCCTAAAAACATGTTTTGTAATAAACTCAATAATCGGTTAATCAACAGTTACCCGTATACCAAATATCAACATTAACCAAAATCAAGCTTGAAGAAGAAAACCAACTACAAGAAACCAATCTTAACCTACAATCGAACAGACTGAGAAATCTCCAAGAAATTATTGAGATCAAATACAGAATGAACAGAGAAGATAAAACAAATCATTCACAAACCCTAACTTGAAAGAGCACGGAACTGATCCTTAATTGACAAAAATTTCGTTTTCAAATTTAGGACAGAGCTAACCTGAAATGGTCCTTACACTTGTAGATAAACCCTGTTGGAGTTCACGCCTCGTGTCACCGTAAGGATCACTGCGAGACGGTGAAACTATTGACGGACGAAAAAAATAACACAGAAAAGGCAAAATAGAGAAGAATAAGGTCTGACGCGTGAATTTAATTATTGACTCTAAAAATAAAGGGTTGACAGAGCTAACCTGAAATGGTCCTTACACTTGTAAATATATGTCGTCGCTATAGATCAATAGCGGTGACACATTTTTAATTTTTTTAACCACACGCTTAAAAAGTGGTGCCCAATTTTCACATGTATAGCGATGATATATGTCGTCGCTATTGACATTATTTATTTGCTATATAGGTCCCAAATCTTTATATTTTATTCATTTTGGTCTTCTTATTTCTTCTTTTTTTCAATTTCTTCTTCTTAATTTTGTAATTTTAGTCCTTCAAGTTTTAGGAATATACATTTGGATCACCAATTTCTTGTTATTGTACAAATTAAGTCCTTGTTCGCCTATTTTTCGTTATGAACACCAACATTCAATCTAATTCACCAACTACAGCAACAAAGAAATTTTTATAAGTTCATTTCATACATTTTAGTGACGAATGACAACAATCATTCTGATTCACTATCAATAACAACTCTTAGATGTGTAACAAAATTATTCAATCGATTCACTATCATGATACGATTGATCCTCATCGTCGTCACTGTCGTCCTCATTGCTTTCCGTCGATGTTTTGTGATCCTTGTATTTTTCATGTGTGTCGTCTTCCACATCCTCATCATTAATGAACGAAGTATTTTCTGTAGTATCAGACAAGGCTTCCCTGATAACCGATGCTCCTATCTCATCTGCTTTACCATCATCCCAGTTTAAGGATATGTGCTCTAAGTCGCTAAGATCAACAATTAGAGATAAACTAGAAGAGTTGTTATTATGGAGCAGTTCTATCTCTGTGACGTTAGATCACATTATATCCCAAGTACTCCTGTGATGGACTACTTGTACTACTCGGCAGTTCGGACCACGGAAATGATCTTCAATGTAGAACACTTGTTGTGCTTAGCTAGCAAGTATGAACTGATCATCCTTAAACTGATCTTCAATGGTGTAACGTGCAGAAGGTTTCATACACCTGTTCTCGTTCTGATACAAGTGCAACTCTCTTTTGATCTCTAATTGCATCAAATTGTGCCTAGCATTGACTGTGTCCTTGGTTTGAATGGATCGTCCAGAATTGTGCCGAGCAAGCTGTCACAAACATTCTCCTCTACGTGTATGACATCAATGTTATATTTTAGCTCAGTATAAGACCAATATAACAACTCATAGAAAATACTCATTTTTCTCCAATTCAGCTCATCATCACTTCTCCTCTTTCTAGCACTCCCGTAGTTGGTGCTTTCTTGGAATACTATGTCTCACACGGATTAACTGTGCTAAAATCTCCATAGTCGTTAACCGACGCAGAGGTGGTCGCCTCTTTGTCCTCCCGTCAAAGTCTAAAATGCTCTTAAAATGATGCTTAGACGGTAAGAATCGTCGGTGACCCACGTAAACTATCTTACCTATCACACGGACTGAAGGAGTCTTTTCGTTGCACGTAGGACATGCTATGTACTTCTAACCGCTCCAACCTAACAAACTACTTCTCGTTGGAAAATCATTAACTGTCCACAACAACGCTGCACGCATTCTGAATACCAACCTATTATTGGTTCCCGCCTCACGCGTATCAATCCTATTGGCCCACAACTTCTTTAAATCGTCCACTAATGGTCGTAAGAATACATTGATGTCCTTATCCGGTGCTTTAGGGTTAGGTATCAAGAGAGTAAGCATGAGGTATTCGAGTTTCATGCATAACCAAGGTGGCGGGTTGTAAACGGTTACAACTACTTGCCACATGTTGTATGCCAGACTCATGTCACCAAATAGATTGAATCTGTCTACAGCCAAACCTAACCAGACATTCTGGATCTCACTTGCGAACACTAGATGTTTTCTATCAAAATCTAGCCATGCCTTTCCGTCAACAGGATGCTGTATTTCATCTTCATCCCTAGACCTTCTTATAATGTGCCACCACATGAGTTTTACAGTATCCTTCGTCGCAAACATACATTTTAATCTGGGGGCCAAGGAAAAATAGCACAACACTTTGTACGGAACATTTTTTCTGTTCACTCGCCCAAAAGTGTGCACCCAACAACTTTCTTGGCAAATCAGACAAGTTTGTATATCAGCATGCTCATCCCAAAATAGTGCACAGTCGTTCTTGCATGAGTGAATGAATTTGTAACCCAACCATGCTTCGTCATCATCTTTTTAGCTTCGTAGTGGGAGTCCACCATGTTCATGTTTGGGAAAGCTATCTTCAGCAACTTCAAAAGATCATCGACAAACATGTTTGTCCATTTGTTCACAACCTTAATATGCATCAACCTCACTAAAAAATTTAGGGACGAAAATGATGAAACTCTCCGGTATAGTTCTGAATGTAGAACCTCAAACAATTCGTCATAGTAACCATCGATACTTGTACCAGCATGCTCATCAATGACTACGTCGTCCATAACATCCATCATCTTATACTACACACCTGCTAGCTTATTTTGTCTAACACACTCGCAGTCTGAACCTCTGTCTCGCCATGGTATATCCAAGTTACATAACCCTCTGCAAAACCATAACGAAATATGTGAGCCTTGACAATTTCTAATAGATGTGTGAGATAGTTTAAACATCTTGTGCACGGACATTTAATCATTCTCCTGTCATTTACGTATGGCCTAGCCATGTTTATGAACGCTTTCAAATCGTTCTGAAAATCTGACGATTTTGTGCGATTTCTAATTTTTGTCCAACTTTTATCAATATCCATACTTGAAAAATACTATATTTTCACAAATGCAGTAAGGATAATAGATGGAGATGGAAAAATAAAATAAAAAAAAAGATGGTTATGGAGAAAAGAGATGGAGTTGGAGAAAAATTATGGAGAAGAAAATGGAAATATTACATAAATACAGTACAGAAATGCGGGGACGGTGAGATGAAAAAGGAGATTCTATAGTGGCGAAAATTGTCGTCTCTATAGATTAAATATGTCGTCGTTATAGATAAGAAATGGGCGTCAATTTTCCCACATTATTTTTGAAAATTTTATAGCGATGACAAATGTCGTTTCAATAGACTTCATTTCAAAGTACGAGGACAATCATGATTCACGTGAGTTACAACATCATCTATAGATCTATTGCAACGACAAATGTCGTCACTATATAAAAGAATTGGGCGCCAATTTTCCCGCCATAATTGAGAACTCTATAGCGACTGACAGCTGTCGTCGCAATAGACTTTATTTCAAATTACGAGGAGATTCATGATTCACGTGAGTGGCAATATCATCTACAGACCTATTGCGACGATAAATATCGTCGTTATTGTTATCCAAAATTGGCGCTATTTATTCCCGCCATCTGGAAAGTATTTACCGATGACTTATTATGTCATCGCTATAAGTTAAAAATTATAGCGACGACATGTTGAATATAAAGATGACTTTTGTCGACGCTATATATTTTTACCTTATAGCGACGATATTTCTTTGTCGTCGTAATTGTATAGAACAAATAGAGGCGACATTGTGTCGTCGCTATCAATGTCGTCGCTATTGATACCTTTTATTGTAGTGAAATAATCTTAACAAATTCAATTGATATTCATCCATGCAAAAACTAAAACAAATATCCTTCTCAAATTGTAGGAAACGGGACGCACTAGGATAACATTCGTCAACTGGGACCAAGGTAGTCAAAAGTAAAAAAGGTTGGGTACGTAAATGCTAAAATAAGTAGGTCACTGAGAAATAGGTGACAAAGATCATAAGTTTCGAATAACTGAGATTGCACTGAACTTAGAAAAAATCTCATATCGACCAAATATTTACTTACAATAGATCTATTTTGATAGATTCGTTAACAAACTAAGCGATCCTCCAAACAAAGCCAACATTACAATTCTGAAGATGGGTGGTTCGACATTTGACATTTTTGGTCGTAGACATTAAATTATTTTTTAAGTGGTTATAAGTTGTTGGTCTTATTGAATGTGTGGATAATAAGTGGGTAGTAAATTACGAGTACTACAAATTGTGTGGATAAAATATATTTTTGACCAGCTTAAATTGTAATTTAAACTTTTACAGACATGTTATTCTATCCTACATAGTGCTGTTGATCTGTAAGCCCGTCCCACACAGTGTATTACTATCGGCACTACTAGTCAACATCTACCCACACAAGTTTGGTAAGGAGATATAGGGAGGATCTGACATAAGTATTTCCACAATATTGATTGTTTAGGTGCACAAAAGATCCTTCTTTCTCTTCAATAATTTTGTCGATATTCTTACTCGAATATTAGAGCTTATCTTACATGAGAGAGAAATATCATCTCTTAAATTAGTAAGTGATCATGACTAGTTTCTTTGCCTACAATTGGTATTGAAGTAAATAACTTAGAATAATATCAAAATTGTTGTAATATTGTTCAACATATAATGAGAAGTGATTTGGATTAATCAAACATCTATGTGAGGATATCAAGTAGGTAGAAAAACTCCCAGATCAAAAACCAAAAATACAAAAAAATGGAGCAACTTTTTTAGTTGCCCAACCTCATTTTATGGCTGCAAAAGCCTTATTGTTGTACTGGGCAATTGCTCAGTTTTGTACTGGCAGTCGCCCAATACAAATTTTATGTGACTATTTTTTGCAATATTTTGAATGGGTTTGGCATCTTTTCGTTTGTTTTGGCACATATTCGTGCATTGGACTTGATATTCTACATATATGGATATTTTTCATGTTGAGAAAGATGAAAGATGTCATTAACATCAAATACACAAACTTACATCCAAATCAAAGTATTCTTCAAGTTATTATTGTTTGATTTGAACTTGGGTTACTCTTGCAAACTATTTTCCAATAAAGCATTCAAGCACTCATCTCGGTAGCGGCAAATATCGTTTGAGGACAACAGTTCTAATTCGTGTTCAAACCATTCTTTTGGTCGATTTTTAGTTTCCATCTATTGTTTTGTTCTTCATCATCCTACTTTTAACAACAATTTCAAATGATATAAAAGATGGAAAACGAGACTACTATGGAGACAATCAAAATGATAAATCAAGACCTTGTGAAGCTTGATAAATTCGATTGAAATTCTTTCTCACCACTTTGAAGATATTCTAAATTTTGGATCTGAATTTGGCACCATTGCGAGAACCAAACTTAGTGATACTAATGCAATAAGGGCAGAAAGGAAGAAGAGACAAGAAGACGAGTTTCTATGCAGGTGACATATCTTGAATGCTATCTCGGATCATCTTTATGATCTCTACACAAACACCATTTTGGCAAGAGAGATATGGAATGCATTGGAAAATAAATACAAGGCCATGGAGGAAGGTACCAAAAAGTTTTTGATTTCTAAATATTTTGATTTCAAGTTTTTGGATAACGTGCCTTTGTTAGGAATATTTTGATTTCAAGTTTTTAGATAACGTGTCAACAAAATAAAGTCCGTGAGATTGAAATTCCTAAAACTTTTCAAGCTGGTGCAATTATTGCTAAGTTGCCATCATCATGGAAAGGTTATAGGAAGAAAATTCTTCATAATTTCGAGGATTATTCTTTGGAAGAAATTCAAAAATATTTTCGAATTAAGGAAGAGTCAAGGGCACGAGATGGGAATAAACATTCTCATGAGAGTACTTCCAAAGTCTATGCTGTCATCAAGCCAACAAATCAAACAAATATTCCATGAAAAGGAAATTCTCAAACTCCAACAAAAATAATAAGAACAAGAAAAAATCTAAAGTTTCTTGTTATGTGTGTGGGAAACCCGAACATTATGCCCGGGAGTGTAGGAATCACAAACAACCAAAAAAAATAGGCAAAGTGAACTCCATTGACATCGACAATATTGTTACTACTATGAGCATTGTCAATGCCGTCAAAGGAAAAGTTCAAGGATAGAGGTATGATACTTGTGCTACCATACATGTTTGCTACGATAGGTCTCTCTTCAAAACCTATCAAGAGTTGGATGATTAACACATTCAAATGGTTAATGAAGTTCAATCCAAGGTTGTTGGCAAAGAAAGCGCGGATTTACATTTCACATCTGGCAAGAAAATCACATTGATAATTGTTTTACATATACCGGCTATGAATATAAATCTTGTAAGTGGGGATTTGTTAGAAAAACCGAGAATTAAGACCGTATATAAATCGGGCAAACTTGTACTTTCTCGAAATTGTGTAGTCGTTGGAAAATGCTATTTTAGTGATAGAATGGTCAAACTTTGTATTGTCGACGATGATATTAATAAAACTACCAATTTGAATTATGTTGTTGAGTCTATTTTTTTATGGCATGATCAGTTCTAAATAATCGAGAACTGGCGGTTCTAGACCAGTTCTCAGTTTCTGAGGAACCAGTTCAGGATACTCGGTTGAGAATCGAAAATTTAATTCTTTTTTAATTATTTTTTTTTACTTTTCGGATTTGTATTTTTTTTTTTTTACTTTTACTTTTTAGACTTTTCTTTACCAAATTATCCCATTTACTCATTACTCCCAAAGCCCAAAGGAAAAACCCATTTATAATTTACCCATGTAACATTAGTCAATTACCCACTGGCCTAAAGGATATCTCTCAACTCTCAAGTGTGTCTGAGACTAATTTATTTCACGGGCAATGTAAAGGATGAAAGGAACACCAAAAATGTCTCAAGTCTTCTGAAAGTGAAACCCTAAAATTTAAATCCCTAATTTTCATTTTTCAATCACAAAATAGCCAAATAGAGAGATTAAGGAGAAGAGGTGAACCACACCAGCACCATTCTAGTAGACGATGGCACCAGAGTCGCCGCAGCCAGTATTCAAAAAAATTCATATTTTTGTAGGTTTTATTCAACATTTCCACTTATATTTGTTTGTTACCTTTTATTTATTTATTTTTTTCAAAATTTTCAACATATAAGCTGAAATGGAGGTAAATCTTCAATTAACATTTTTTGTAAATTGCAGATTGTTTTTATTTTATTTTCATATATTATGTTTGTGTGAAAATATTAAATTTCCATTTTTGGTTTAGTTTGTGCAAAATTTTTAGATTATTAATTTTTTGTTGTTCTAATTTTTAGTTTTTGGGTGTTGATAAAATCATAAAATAATTGATTGTTGTCATATTGACTTGTTGTAGATGAATATCAATATAGTTGAAACTAAAAAGAATAGAAAAACAAGATGAGCAATTTGGTTTTATTTTACTAAGATTATTGGGGAAGAAAATTCAAAATGTAATTGTTGCGGGAAAGTCCTTCAAAGTAATTCATCTAAGGTTGGAACTTCTAGTATGTGGATTTTTAGTTTTTGGTTCACATTTTGGACGCTATTTAGATGTAGTACTGGTGGATTATTGGATATTTTTTTATGCTACTAAGGAGCTATCAATTAAAAAGATATGCATAAGTGTCGTTAATTTGAGTTTGAGCTCATTATATAATTGAACAATTGGGGATAATATTGTTCAACATATAATGAGAAGTGATTTTGATTAATCAAACATCTATGTAAGGATATCAAGTATATGGAAAAACACCAAATCAAAACTCGAAAAGGAAAAAATGGAGCAACTTTTTAATTTTAAGGCTGCAGAAGCCTTATTGTTGCCTGGTACAAATTTTCTTTGACCGTGTTTTACAGCATTTTGAATGATTTTAGCACATTTTGGTTTGTTTTTGGCACATATTTGTACATTGGACTTAATATTCTATATATATGGATGGTTTTCATGTTGAAAAAAATATCATTAACACCAAATACACAAACTTACATCCAAATCAAATATTAAACTTATATTTTATAAAGTGTTTCTTCAAGTTTTTATTCAAGTTTTTATTATTTGATTTAAACTTGGATTTAAGGTTTGTTTACTCCTGCAAACTATTTGTCATTAAATCTTTCAAGCACTCGTCCCGCTGTCGGCAAATAGCGTTTGAGGACAACAATTCTACATCGTGTTCAAACCTTTCTTTTGGTTGATATTTAGTTGATATCTATTGTTTTGTTCTTCATCCTCCTACATAGAGCTGGAAAATGAGCTCAAGGGGTTAATGGCCGTACCACCATAGTAGGGCCACATTTGAAATCGGACCTGCTAGCTGGCAAATTTAGTTTTTTGATGGCGAGAACTATCTTGGCCCAACTCAAATTGATCCAGTCTAGCCCAAATTTCAAAATTTCAACCCATTGGGCCAACCCGGTCTTATTTTTTTTCTTTTTTTTAAATAATTTTTTTATACAATCTAATACATTGCATCAAATACAATCTTAGATAAACTTAGTTAATATACATTTTGAGATTTTTAAAGAGATTAATTTATAAATTTGAGACTCTCATGTATTAGTCAATACATAAACATCAATTTTCTTTCAAAATAATAATATTTTTTGGATAATTGTAAACTATTTCTTAACACTTTTTTTAAAAAAAATATATAAATAGCTAGTAAAAGTATGCTAGTCTTATTGTTTTGAGATATAAGCATATTTGACTTAAATTAAAAAGTTTAATTATAAGTAAATTTAAAATAAATAATTTACTTTTCACACCAAATATAATTTGGATTGAAATTTGAATTAAACAAATTTTAATTAAATCTAAACAATTTTATATTGGAGCTTGAGATTCTTGGACTAATATTTAAAAAAAAAAAAAACAATTTAAGTTGGAGATTTGGGCTTAGGCTATTTTAGATTGATATTATTTGAATTATGTATTGAGGCTATTCACAAAATGAGTGATTAGTGTTAAGGAGAAAAAAATAAAATAAAATTACGGGCTAGTCCGACTAGCCTGGCGGGCTAGACAAAGCCAGTCCAACCCAATATACGGGTTATATGGGCCGGCCCGCGGGCTGGACCAGTTTTGTCATCTCTACTCTTACTTTTAAAAACAAAAATTAGATTACAAATGGTGACACTTAGATTACAAATGGTGACAAATAATGCCAACGTTGCCTTTCTGAGCACTTTTGTCTTGATTGTTGCATTTTTACTAGTGAGATTACACAATACTTTTGTTATACACGAAGTTACATGTAAAATAGACGATTCAATCAAATAAATAATTGGAACACGATTCCACCGGAACTTCTTAAATACAGCATCATTAATTAGAAATTAATTTTCTGCAAGTCACGCCGAAAAGAGTGTAGTTGCAACCATCGATACCCCTTCTGGTATATTGGATTACATTATTTTTAGGTAGGGCAGATTTTTATACAATAGATTAGATATTAGAGTAACATATATACCTAAAGCCTCATCATCGTTATTAATTGTTCACTTTAAAGAAGTGCAAGTAGCTATCAAACAATAATTTGTGGGATAATAGGTAATACGAATTTGGATGGAAAAAATAAATTTATCCCTCACTTCCAAAAAAAAAAAAAAAAGAAACATATACGGATGCCAAATACTATTCATTTAATTATCAATTGGTGATGTGTAATCCCACTACTAAAATGAGTACAATTTTTGACCCAACCAAGGAACAAAACATGGTACAATAATACCACAAGCACGACCGAAAGTGCTAACAATGGAAACATTAACTAATTAATAAAATGACACTTTTTTTGTTACCTTTTGAAATCAAAATTTGATAATGTGTTAAGATATTGACCTCAACACCAATATAGGCAAAAAAAAACTTGTCATGGTTATGTGTATAATAAGCTCTAATATTCATGTAAGAATATCAAAAAAAAAAAAAAAAAAAAAGTGAAAGAAGCTCGTTTGTGCATCCAAATACTCATTACTACATCACCAACCTATGATATTTCGAACAAATTGGTAAGTGACATATTCTTTCGACATTTATGTACTCAATATTTTACGTCCGTAATACGTTGATCTGCAGAATTTTATAGACTACACGAAAGTACCCAATTGAGTGAATACTTGTTAGAAGTGATCACGTGAGAGATGACACAACAAAAGTTCATAATATTATCGACTATACAATAAAGTATGTTTGTCTGCAAAATCAATTGTTTGTAGTAACACCACGTCTCATTTTCATTCTCATGCCTAGCCAGTCAATTTAATGAAGGCTTTCTAGTCGTAATCCAAGACTAACTAATGACATCCTCTTTTCATTTCCCAATCACATACTCTTTCTATTTTCAGTTTGATAGTGAAAAAGTTAGTGGGGTGGGATGAGATGGATGACTGATTTGAACCACGTGGAGTTTGTTCAACAATGGACTGAAAATTGAGTTACAAAATTGATCTAGTGGATCTAGTGGAGAGTATACATATTTGTGTTAAATTTGTTAACTTCGAATAAATCTTTTCAATTTTTCTTTCTTTACTTTGTGTCCACCAAATTATGATGTGCAAAAGATTTGTCATGGACCGCTTCCAAGATGCAAAGAAGACCACAATAATTCTGATTAACAGATTGTGTTTTGTGCTTGCAAGATCTATTCAAATGGTAAAATTAGAAACGATTCTTTACTACGATGGCACACAGGTTAAAGAATAATTTTTATAATAACTAATTTATGAGAAAGAGTGAGAACAAGAATCGAATCATTGATCCCCTCCTCCGCTTAGTCCCCACGTCTATGGTTGCTCGCCCTTCTCTTCGAGCCCCACCCCAACCGACTATTAGGGATAGCTCAGGAGTGGGGGTAGAGGCGGGGATGGCCGCAAGGGGTGGGTGGGGAACGAAAGTTATGAAGTGTATTTAATTAATACTTTATAAAACTTGTATTTATGGAGTTTAAAAATTTAGGTGTATTTAATACAAACATTTTAAACTCTATAAAAGTCATGAGTATTTAATATAAACTTTTGGAGAGTTTTTAAAATAAATGCTTGCAAACATTTTAAACTCTATAAAAGTCATGAGTGTTTAATATAGACTTTTAGATAGTTTTTAAAATTAATACGATATTCAATTCAAATTTTTTAAAATCATGTGAAATTCAGAGTTATTCAAAATATCAATGACTTTTAATGACTTTTTATAAAATTTTATATGTACTAACTTTAAAGAACAATGTATAAATAAAAGATATAATAATTTTTCTCTCATTCAATATCAAGACTTTCGAAAAACAAAAAAAAAAAGAATTTCATTTTATGATTTTTTTTCCTTTATACAAGATTTCTCTTTTCTTTTTCCTTGTACGAACTCTAGAGTTAAGATTAATTACCAACATTTTCTAGAAAAAAATAGATTAATATTTTTTTTCTTTTTTCACAATATTCTCCTAACTATATTTTTATTTTATTTTTATCATTCTTCTTTTTCCTTGAACAATAATATTCTTTATGGAAAAAAAATATTAATATTTTTCTCTGTATTCATTTTGTTGGAAAATATTTTTAAAAGAAGTCGCATACCATATTTTTTTTGAATTCATCCACAAGTCATTTGGAAGTTAATAGTTTTACCCAAAAGGAAAAAGAAAATGAGCTAATAATTTATGTAATTGACTTTTGAGGTACTTTACTTGTAGCAAATAAATAGAACATTTTAAATTCAAAATTTGTTTTATGAATTTATTAATATGAAAATAAATACATTATTGGTAAACTTTTTTTCTACGACAAATTTTTTTTTTTAATTGTAGGACATTATATTTTATATTCAAGATTTAATTGAAAAAATAAAAGTCCATAAAAGTTTGTAAAAGTCTAGAAAAGTCTTCCAAGATAAAAAATCTATAAAAGTTTATGGAAGTCTATTAAAATATATAAAAGTTAATAGAATTTATAAAAATTAGTCACTTAAAAAGTGTCAATCAAAGTCTTTACAAGCCTAGTTAATTTTTATTTTTTACAAAAAATGGCATATTCTTCAAGGTGGACAAAATAAAAGGTTAGAGACATAAATACCAAATTGGATTGGTTGGAGTCCCATTTACACAAATTTCATAAGTCAGGGACTCCGCTCTAACTTTTCCATATTTATGCATTTTGTATATTTATTTTTTTATTGAGAATTAAGTCCAATTCCTTTATCTGTCCATAAGATCCTTATATTGGGATATGTGTCCAATAGTGTTAAAACAACACTTTAATATTTGACATTTCGGTTTGTTAAATATTACTTTGACAGAAACAATTGAATGAAGCACCGAGGGGTTGGGGGGGTAACGGATCGATTCATTGCAGTTAAAAATGTTGACAGGATTTCCAAAAACATGGATTTGAGGTTTCACAAAATACATACATCGGGAGAAAAGGTTACGATAGCAAGCCCCTCCCCGGCCAAAGAGCCTCCCCCCAGCTAGTTAGATCTTATTCTTCTACTAGCTGTCCCAGTGCTGTAGATCTTGGCAAGTCAAAGGGTCGCGCCTGACAACCAAGCCCGTGGGATATGATCAATAGAACCTGGCTGGATCCGGGCTGGGATAGTGGCGCCCATTCTTAACCAGTTCTGAATTGACCCTTACCTTCCATTGAAGAAAGAGAAAAATAGAATCTATCAGACTTTGTTTACGTTTATAAACGTTGATTGCATTTATAATCACTTGAGCTTGTGATTAAATGACTTAGATCGCTTTGTGATAAGATGAGTTAACTACTTGCGTAGAGAAATGCAGAAAGATATGACCCATGTTTTAATCAAGGATTGATTTGTCAAGGACCGGTAAACACATGTTGACACTTTGATCTAGCAAGGTCATGCGGTCAATTACTCTACCAATTAGAGTAGGCATTTTTTCTTGACTATGAAAAATGGACTTCGAGTGTAATGACACTAGTAAACTTGAGAGTTTATTGGACGAGACCAATGTATGTAGTTTAATTTCTATAGAATGACATGACCACATGATTGCCTTATGGATTACCAAACGGGATAGTGATTACTATTCGTAAGCTCGAATGTCTTTGATGTACCAATGACTATGAGTGAGATCAATATATATGATCAAATACCTCGATACATTGGAACTTAGGGCAAACGAAGTACTAAGCATATATTTGCGTTTGGAAATCGTCACTGAGTCCAATGGATAAATGAGTCCGCTTAAGTATTTTTCTTTCGAGATTGTTTAAATCTGAAATAAGTATTTGCGAAGGCCAAATCAATCTTGTGATTGATCACAAAGCTAGTGTTGAAGGAAATAGGAGTTTGAGTGAGAAAATAATTAGAATGGTAAAACAGTTATTTTAACCCCGATTCGATGTTCGACAGATATAAGACATTAAGATGGCAAGTCTAGATGATGTAATTGTAGGGAATATAAAAACATTTCTTTTGTAATTTTATATAATTTGAGAGTGTAGTTTTTCGCTTTTAGTGAAGTGAGCGGAAACTAATAATTATAATTTAAAGTCCTAGATCGACCTAGTTTACTGTTGGAGCTTAAAGTATATAGGTCAAACCGATTCCCTTTTGATAGCATCGTTAAAAGTCTTCGATTTAATTTCTGGATAGAACATGAAAGGGAAAACAAAGACCTGGGGAATTATCCTGATCAACACCAACACACACACACACACACACACACAGAGAGACACACAGAGATTGAGTTTTCTTGTTCGCCTTGTATGATTTCAGTCTAAAAATTTGTCCAAATCCAGATTCTAGTTTTTGTTCCTTGGTGCCCTCTATATAATGACCACGACCACGACCAATACTTTTTTCTACAAGTCTTTCGCTCAAGCGCTATTCCATGCATCGTTATCTTACATACTGTCCACAAGATTGGCTCCAATATGGATTTAATTCGTGTCTCCAGCAATTCAAACTCAATACATCTACTTTATGATCAATGGTTACTTTTGGAAACTGAAGAAAAATCACTGAATGTCAAAAACAAAAAGATTCTACTATATGAAAAATTATTATAATCGTATAGAATTCTCGCTCACCAGAACTCTTAAGCATCGTATGAAAAATAATCACGTAAGTTTTACCATGCTCACAATCATTAATCCCTTTGTGCAGACTACAAAGAGAACAGGAAAATCCTAATATGCTAGACTTAAAAATTTTCCTCTATCTACACGAGCAAACTACTTTAATATATGATGGATGATTGCAATATTTTACCAAATTTTCTTTCATTTTCAGTGGTTAGACATTTAGACATTTTTCTTTAAAAAATATACTTTTTTTTTTAATTATTTTGGCTCCATTTTCGACAATTTTCCCAACATTTTCATCACTACAATTGAATATTCTTTGAAATTTGGACTATATTTTATCAATTTGAACTAATAAAGTTTATTTTATTTTATTCACTATAATAACCACATAAAGTGGATTTCAATTTCTTGAAAGGTGAACATATGATATTAGTTTATTCTGCCACTTAAATAGATTTTCCAATTATATATTGATTGATTTATTATACTCTTACCGTTTATCATAAAAAATGACATAAACAACAAACTTTTCATTCAAACAAGAAAAACAAATAATACTTTAAACCAAGAAAAAAATTGCTACCCTAATTGCGCATTAAATTAATTTCATTGTTATTCCTACTAAATTAATTTATTAATTTTTGTTGAAATTTAAATTGATATCTGTATGTATTAAGCCAAAGTAGGGTAGAAAAGAATTTTCCGTCAAAAATCTTAATAACATTTATTGCGTTTTTATTTTTTGCTAAAAATCAATTTTTAGAAGATTTTGATAAAAGTTGATGAAATGTGTGGTTAAAATTAATTATTGATTTTTACTTAAATTTTTATTAATTTTTTTTAACAAAACCAAACAGAGATTTAAATAAATTATGTAAAGTGGATTGTATAAAGGGGTCATTTAGTACATAGATCGTTGTTGGGATGAAATTGATTCCACTTCCAGAAACCGACACCCGCTACTAGAACATTCGTATCGCCTTTCTCTTGTTCTAGGTTTAGGTTTGGACCAACTTATACGACAAAGGTTCATTGTATCAAAGACTAAGGAAAAGTATGTTTGTCCTACATTGCTTAACATTGATCTCCAAAATCAATTGTTGGTAGCAAATGCCACATGTCTCATAATACATTTTCAATTTAAAATGGGTTTCTGGTCACAATTGAAGACTGCCTAATGCTATGATCTTTTCATCTGCCAATCACAAACACTTTCTAAATTTAGTTCGATAATGAAGAGATATTGTCGGGTAAAACATGATTTGTGTGTTGATTATATATGTTTTAGACAATATTGTAACTCACAATTTAACTTCATATATTAATTGTAATACAAATGATAATGTTTTAAAATACAAAAAAATACTAATGATACTGTTAATGAGATATAAATAAGAGTTACAATATAATAATGAATATTAAACATATAATTAATTATATATAAGTTATAGGATTAAATATCAAATCCAAAATTAATAAAATATAATAAATGAAGGTCTAAAGCTTTATGAAATAATTTTATTCAAACAAAAGGAAGTGAGCTGTTGAGGTAGTGGTGGGGGCAGCGTGGGATGGATGATTGATTTAGACAAATTAAGTGGACTGAAAAGTTAAGTTGTTGTGATCGGTTTTGAAGTTTGTTAATATATGCATGTAATGTTGTAATTAAAAATTTAAACAAATTGTGTGACTTTTGTACACATCTAGTGGAGTGAAAATATTTGACGTGTTTCAGTGTCATGATAAAAAAAATTAAATAATAGATAGACGAGTTACGTCGTGGATTCTAATGGAAATTAGATACTTGTGGTTTGGTAAATTTGTTAGGTTGAAATAAATGTAGTTGAGACTTGAAATCTTTTCTTTCGGTTTATTTGTCCCCATCGACTCTGATTTTGACATGTAAAATATTAGTTCACGAACTTCTCCTCATTATACGACGAAGTCTGTAGCTCTTATTGATTGTGTTATATATGTAATTAAGAAGTCAATTTCAAAAGAGAATTCGTTATTATCCAGGCATAGTAAAATAACTTATAATTTCAAAAGGGAAACATTATGTTTCGAATTCTCTGAATTTTCATTTTATACCACGAAAGCATGATAGTTGTACAAAATAAATCTCGATGAATATGACCCAAATCGGAAATTTGTGGAGTATGTTTGATATTTGGAATGAAATTTCTTTTGGGAATTAATTATATATGCACAGTGGAAATTTAAAAATTAATTTTCATTCAAATAATCAACTTTGATGTTTAATGTGACTAGAAGAAACAATCTGTTCAAACTTGAATTTCTACACATAGCAATTTAGACATCGATCAACCACAGATGTCCAAGTGTCTAGAAGTTTTAAATCAAAGATTTGTATTCCACACACACACACACACACACACACACAGAGAGAGAGAGAGAGAGAGAGAGAGAGAGCTACTATGGTAGTTAGAGTTGGGAGTATTAATATTGTACTAGCAATTGAATTGTATAAAATAATTTAAGAAATACTATCTAACTATTTTTATTCTAAAAATACTGCTTTTATTTTTGTAACAGTTATTGTTACATTTGTTATATTTCTCATAAAAAATGTGTATTACATTTGTTACATTTATTATTTTTTTGAGTTTGAAATACTAAAAAGTAATTGTGAAATTTTAATAAAAAATCAAGTATGTAGCTAACTTATCACATTGAATTATGATTCTCAATATTAACATATGTATACATAAGCTATTAGATGGACCGAGTCCATTAATTTCAACTTAAGCCCAATAAGCTCAACCAAATAACTAGACCTACAATTGATTAATCACGTTAATTAATTGGGCTTATTATCACAACCATAGGAAGTTTCATCCGCTACGGAAAGAAAATAGTACTTATACGTCCGTGTGTCACTATATCCTCAATTTCTCCCCTCACACAATCATCTTCTCCAAAACTTGTTGATCGCTTCAATCCATCCCCCTGATTAGATCATCTTCCTGAACTGATCATCTCCGAAATCCGCCCACCTTCTCAATATATCTCAATCGATCATCTTCCTCCGCCAATCATCTTCAACATCTATTCACCGCCTCAATTCATCATCATAATAAAGCCTAGGTCAGATCCCACCGCAAAGAAGCAGTGTACTAGTTTAAATTAGTCATATAGCCAATGTAGACTATTAATTTAGCACACTTATAATTTAATTGATTTCTATTTCTTTTTTCCAATTATCATCCTTTTGTGTGTGACCCATTAGGTTCCATCCAAGATGCCAAATACTATTATTATTATCTTGATCCAATCAAGATAATAATAAATTAAAATCTATTTTGATTTATTCATTAATTCGCCAATTAATTAATACACGTTAATTGTCCTTGATTGACATGTAGGCGCAATGTGAGGCTACCCATGTGATAGGAAGAGTCGTGTGGTATTACAACGACTTTCATGTATCCTAATTGGCTACCATACTTTTGGTTTTTTCGAAACTTTTCAAGTTCTACTTCGCTCTCACTACCTTCTCCTAGAATGAACTCCTTATCTAGGAAATGACATGTTTCGAGACAATAATTTCTTCTCGCTGAGATTGTAGAAATAATATCTCTTTTGAATTTCCTACAAATAAACACGCTTCATATAAGTGTCACAACCCCAAATCTTTATATGAGAAAGATTAGGCCTATTTCATTTCCATAACTCGTATGAATTTTTATAATCAATATAGAAAAGATGTGATTCACTATATAGCATGCAACATTAATTGCATAGCCCCAAAAGAATTTCAAAAGTTCTGTGTGGCTCATACTGTTGTGATGTGGTGGAGTCCACCGTGAGATAATCCTATTCTCTTTAAGATAATCTAAAAGTTCTCATTTCAAATATTCTCCACTTGAATTTGATCTCAGTGTTAGAATATTCTTCCCAATTTATATTTCTAGTTCTTCCTTGGATTACTTGAACTTTTCAAAGACTTCGAGCTTGAATTTCATCGAGTATATACAACCATATCTAGAAAATCAGTAATAAAAATAAAATAAAATAACCACCTCTAGTATTAATTGACATATATATATATATATATATATATATATATATATATATATATATATATATATATATATACAAGTATATGTAGTAGGGACAAAAGTTGCAACTCTCTAAACATTTAGAAAAGGATGATTTGGCCAATTTTCCTAATATCCATGATTCTCATTTATTAAATTATTCATAGTTAGATGAAGGTACAGTCTACAATGCTAGAGATATGTGTTTTCAGCTTATCCATTTTGTGCCTCTTGTTGTCTATACTTACTATAGAACATTTCCAGTGTTGAATATAAATGCTAGTTTGTAATTTCCAACAACCAGAATAAACATCATCAAGATAAACACAATATCGTTTATTCTTAATATTTATAAACAAACCCTTCATGTTTAAACATGAACTTAGGACTTACCGCAACGTTACCGCAACTTAGTTCAGATTGATAGACATTGACTTCCTACAATTAAGGGTCTATAGAAATTTTTAGGACTATTTGTTTAAGAAGTAATACCTCATTATTTATTGATTTATTATTTATTAATTTATTTGTTTGCTTTAGCTTTTATGTCCCCCTCCTATGTATTTTTTATGAGTTATTTATATATGGTTGGGGTTTCCGAATCCCCCCATCCTTTCCTGGTGGAGGCCTGACAACCACACTGGAGATGTGATGGTGTGTTGAATAAAAAAAAATATTTAAACATGAATAGAAATAATAGTTTTTGTAGTAGCAAGAAAAAAATATCAATTTTTTAATTCCAAAGCCAGGCCCGAGGGCAACGGTAAGAAGTGGGTCCCTACAGCTAAAGCAACAAACCTTACTCCATTTCCAATATGTTCCTTATGCACCGTTCTATTATTCTTTAGCCCCTGCATATTTGTACAATTATGAAATCCACATCGGATATCATCCAAGAAGTTAATGAAGTAGACATATTAGCCTCTATAACAAAATTACTTGAAGTATAAGTATTAGCAGGCTTCTTTCCTTTCAAACTTGTGAGGTAGGCCTTTCTGTTTCTTTTTCAACGACCTTTGACCCCACAATGGAAACAAGGCTTATCAGACTTAGGATTGTCCTTCTACGCTTTGGTTGCCTTATTGATGGACTTGGTCTTCTTGGATACTTTCTGCCTTATCAGTAGATATACGAAAATCTTTTCTTTAATTCGTTCCAATTTTACTTTCAATCTTCTGAACGAATGGTTTACGCCTCTATGATTCGATTATTAAGGGTGGGTCGAACCATTGAAAATACAACCTCAACCCTCAAATTTCCTAAATCTTTAATCAATTGATCTTGGTCTAATATAACACACGTCAATTGTTCCACTGACTTCCTGTTCAAAACATCTACGACCACATTAGTGTTACCTAGATGGTAATGGATTGTCGAGTTGTAGTCCTTCACCAATTCTAACCATTTCCTTGTCTTATATTTAGTTACTTTTTGAGGAAAGAAATACTTGAGATTCTTATAATCGATGTACATGTCACACTTACTTCTATAAGGATAATGACACCATACCTTTAATGCATGAACTACCGCCGATATTTATAGATCGTGCGTTTGGTAATTTTGCTCATGTTGCTTCAACTGCCTTGAAGTATAGGCAATCACTTTTGCATGCTTCATCAAAACACACCATAAACCTTGTTTGGATGCATCACTATAGATAACAAAACTATCTGACCCTATGGTATAGCCAAAACTAGAGCTTTGACTAAATGCCATTTCAACTCTTCCAAGCTCTGCTCACATTTATCTGACCACTAAAACTTCACACATTTCTGAGCCTACTGAGTCATTTGTCCAGCTATCATAGAGAAACTTTCTATAAGTATCTGATAATAACCAGCCAACCCTACAAATCTACAAACTTCACCAACATTGACAAGCCTATTCCAATGGTTACTGCCTCTACTTTAGCTAGGTCTACTTCAATTCCTTGACTGCTAACTACGCGGTAGAAAAACCCCTACTCGATCAAGCCAAAATTCACACTTCTTAAAATTGGCATACAAATTTTCTTCTGCAGAGTGTCTCGTACCGTTCCTCGTGTCGATCTTTATATGGGGAATAAATTAGAATATCGTCAATGTAGACTATGAAAAACTAATCTAGAATTGATGTAATACCATGTTTATCAAATCCATGAACACTACTGGAGTGTTCGTTACACCAAGAGGCATAATAGTGAAATCATAATGACCATATTGAGTTCTGAAAGATGTCTTTAGTATATCGCTTAGCTAATTTTTTTTTTTAAATTATTGATGCGGATCAATCTTCAAAAACATATTCACTTCCCTTAACTGGCACTTGTTTTTAATTGTCAGTTTGTTCAACTCTCGATAATCGATGAATATTTTCAACGTACCATCTTTTTTAATGATGAAAACAACTGGTGATCCCCATGGATACACACTTGGTAGATTAACCCAATGTCCAAAAGCTCTTGAATTTGAACTTTCGTTTCTGGTAGGTCCTTAGGTATCTTCAGTACGGGAACCTTAGATACTGGTGCTACTATGAGAACCAGATCTATCTTAAACTCCAATTTTGTATCAGGTGGGTACCTGGTATATCTATCGAAAAAACATTTTCAAAATCTTGCATTGCCGTCACCTCACTAGTATTAGTTCTTTGTTGCTACGCTTTAGAGATACTAACTAAGAACCCTTGATATCGTAGAGCCGAGAATTAAAGCCGGTCAAGGGGCAAAAATTAGTCGCGTGAACAAGTAGGAAAGTGCCAAATTAAAATTCGGTGCAAATTCCAAAATTTAAAGTGAATGAACTTTTTACTTAACTAAACATAATAATTAATAAATGCCCAATTTTTTATATGGATTGCAAAAAATTAACTAAACATAATAATTAATAAATGGCAAATGCCCAATTAACTCAACATAATAAAATCGATTATCTTTTGCCTTAAAGATAGTGAATTGATTGAATTCTTCATTTCTTTATCATATATACACCAAAATAGATGGCTACTTTTTGGAAACGGTAAGTGGTCATTTAAAAGCTTAACAGCTCCTTTAGCTGTAGAATAAGAAACGAAATCCACATATTCCAAAATGTCAAATAAATTCCACCAAATTTCCAACACAGCTCCGCCCTTGCACACCAAAATCTAAATCTACACACATATATACACACGCCACGCAGATATTGATACACACTCAAAGATAAGGAATCAGAGAAGAAGAAGAAATTTAGACTCAAACCTAAGATTTCAATGAACCAAACCCAGAAGAATGAGTTGTGCAGTGGTTTTAGGTTTCGGAACCCGGTTTCATTTCTGCTCAAAACCCAATAAACGGTCAGACCACTGGAGCTATCCGCCGGAGGTGAGATCCCGAGAGTCGCCATTGACTTCAATGGCTTCCAGCCTTCCATGTTCTATTCGGCAACTCCAAGTTTGGACTCCAGCGTATCTGCGTCTTCGCTCTTGTATTTCTTTCCTTTTGGACCATTTTAATGGCCCATTTCATCAATTTTTTTTTTCACTTAGCCCCATTTATTTTTTTTTTTCAAAAGTCCGGTCGCAGCATTTGCACCGCACCGGATCAGATCTAACTCCGCCCATGCTTGATATGTTTTGTCCTCAACATCTTCCCACATGTCAACGCAGACACTAACTAAAGCTTGGGCTTGGTATTTATTCTAAATAAAAGAAATTATTCTTTGTAGGTTTCTTGAAAGACACCTCTCTCTCATTGCATCGGATGGTGGCATGTTATAACCCAACCAATCCATGTGTAAGATTACATCAAAGTCTTTCATATCTATTACGTATAAATCTTCTTCTAAAAGTTTTTCCTCAAATTCTATTTTAACAGATTTTGCTATTTGATCTGTACTTAATGTTTTACCTGAGAGAATGCTAACTTCTAGTATGTTATCGGATTTATCACATGCAATACAAAACAATGAAAGACTTTGAAATAAAAGAATTTGTTGCTCCTTGGTCAAACAAACTATCGACGGGCACATTGGCTAGCAGAAGGATACCCTCAATAACATTGTGGTTTTGCTCTACTTGTTGCTTAGTCTGGCTAAAACACGAGCCTTTCTCTTGTTACCTTTGTCCTAATCATCAATTTTCTTTTATGCAAACTCCATATAATTCCTAGCAATGTGGCATGGCTTACCACATCAGAAGCAAACGTTATTTTCCATCAAACATTCTCCCTCATGCTTTTTGCCACACTTAAGACATAGTGGAGTGGAACTACATCCACACTTGCTGGCATTAGCTCCACTGTGGGCCTTCTCATTCTATCACTTTCTTTTCCTCTTGTCTTGGCCATTCACTTTCATTTTCCATACGATCCCTTATTCTGCTAACTGAATTGATCATGTTGGTCTGACCTAGTCTTCTGACCATATTGCTCTGACTTGTTCTTCTGGTATCAAATACAATGAGCATGTTCTGAAACTTCACGATAAGTAGCAAAAAGATGGAACATGATGATCATGCTGATGTCCAGATAAAGCCCTTTGTTGAACGTTCTGATATTTTTAGATTCAGTGTGTACCAGATGTTGAGCATACCTCATCATCTAGTCAAACTTCATCTCTTAGTCAGTAAGGGACATACTTCACAACTTGAGCTACATGAACTTAGTATCCTTGAAGTCCTTTAAAGCCTGTGGTAAATACTTCTTGGTGGCCTCCTCTTTAAAGTAATCCCAAGTCAAAGTGAGCTACTCTGCCTAGTGAACAAGAACATAAACTATGTGCATTGAACCTTCTACATGTTTATACAAGCAATGTAGCCATTCCTCAACAGCTAATGGATCACCTTCACCAACAAAGGAAAGTGGCTTATACATTATGAAAATCTTTATAACTGAGGCATGGGTCAAGGCAGGTGTAGGAGTTGGCTGTGGGGCTAATGATTGTCCTTGTCTTATCAACTCTTAAACAGCTTAAATCCCTTATCAACGTGTTTTGGTTGTTGGGTCATGCAATCTTCATTTAGAAGAAAATAAATTCGAGCTATTAGACGCTTGAATACCAACATCAAAACAAAATTTAATTAAAGGAAATGCACATGTTTTTATTCAAGATTACACATCCAAAACTCAAATAAAATGAAGTATTTCATGTCATTACCAATGACTTAATTTAAAACAAAAGAAAAATTCACAAGATGAAAATGTTATTCTAACTAGTCCATCTATATGCTCTCTCAATCATTATCTCAATCCGCCTCTCGGTCTTCTCCCTATTCTCCTTCATTGTTCCTCATTAGCAGAGTAATCTCCTAATCCAATATGACAGCATATTTGGAATCAAAATTTGAGATTACCTTTCCAAGGTAAGTTTTCAAATACTTTATAATAGCATTTAAAAAGTCTACAAATTCAATGTTGTTGGGATTCCCTGATGGAATAGCTACTGCTAACTCCCAAGCAACAACTTGTCAATGCACTCTTAGCACAATGATAGAGTATCAAGGTTGTGTCTTGTAGCCAGTTGATCACTCATCGCGTAACCTGCATTATAACTGCCAACCAATCTTCATAGATACTTCAAAGTTGATCTTCTAAACTGAGAAAAAGATCAATCTAAAAGTCTAGATATGCACTAATCACTATTTTCTGAGCACTGACGGGATTTCTTCTTCTTCTAGCTGGTTGGTTTCTCCTAACCATATATCACCCACGATGTCCTATCTCAAATACCTAACTTCGGGAGAAAACATAATTCTAGTTCATTTTATTTTTCTTGAATAGTACAATTAAACATTTATTAACCAAACATAAATGCACAAAAAGCATAACTTTAAAGATCATTACCGCAGAAACATAGCATTCGAAATATTTTGCATGCCTAGGTTAAGGATTGTAGTCTATTGGTGGATGTGCGTAGTACCGAGGAAAAGTCAAGTTCATTTCGTTTTACAATTTCAATTGCACTAAGGCACATAATTGATAAACTATAATATAAATCTTCATTTTTCATGTATTATATTGAAAAATGTCTTCTACATGATAGTAAGTGTGTTCGTGTTTAACAAGAATGAAATATAACCACATCTTGCACATAAACATAGATCTAAAAATAGATCATGGAAAGTCATAAATTAATACCTAAATATGCATTTATGTCTACAGAAGTGATTCAACTTTGGGCTCTGATACCAAGCTCTAAATGCCCCAAGTCTTAAGGTCCTGATTATTACTTAGAAAGATTCATTCGTTACACTCAAAAAGCACTCAGCACAATGGAAAATGACCATTGGGGAGCCCTTGGTGCGACCGCCCCACACCTGGCGATCACGAGAGTTGAAACGAAACTCTCTACTCCCTCCTCATGGCCGCCACTCCATGGCGCTGCTGGGGAAGCAGTTCTCCGTCGGAGTAGATTTCTGTCCACCCCTTGCATACTGTTTCAACAAAAAAACTTCACCATTTGATTTAAAACTCTATTTTCTACTTCATTATTATATTCCTTATGCATTTAGTTCGTTAAAATAAAACATCCAAATTCCACATAAAGAAGGAACGCTGGACAGTTTATGCTATCAGACATTGATGCCTTATAGCTTCTCAAACTGTACTAGTTTATGCTAATTATTATTTAATCTATTAAACGAACTTGGATCAACATAAAATTTTACAAAAACTCTAACAACACACTGAAATTTCATGAAGTAATATGATCATTTAGACATTAAACATATCCTTCAAATGCATGTGAAGTTCTTCTCTTGGGTACACCCAACGCAAAACATGAGAAACAACATAAATATTACTACGAACCTCCAATTTAAGCGATTCCAAGTTCTATGAACAGAGAATTCATAGGACAATCAAAATCTACCAATTTTGTTCAAGAACTCTAATATTTAAACACAAGGTTACCATTTGAAAATCTTGCAGAAAACTAGAAATCGAACTTCTAACATCTCATCTGTGTTAACATATGACGAAGAGATCGTAAACTAACAACATCATCAAATTAAACCATTTAATATTATCTAAATTCGTATTATTCATTTCATCATTACATAGGTCTTTTCATAAAAATTAACTTCTAATTCCAATCATTCACATAACGAAAACATGGGTTCAAATCTCAAATTCAATTTTCGAGAAAAGTAATTAACATAGTGTTTTATTCTATGGCATCTACCACTTATATAAATTGAATTGAAACCTCGAAACTTAATAGAATTCTGATTTTTCTTCTCTTCCTCGCACTTGGGCCATCGACCAACCGATTCACCATTTCCTTCCCGACCACTTAATAATTAGAAATTTATGTTTAAATCTAACAAATGGTATCATAGAAGAAATCATGTTAAATTATTATAATTTCTTTTATACGTGTTTTGATTTTGATTATGCCCATAAGGAATTATTGGGTATAAAAAATCTTTATGTGTATGAATATAATTATTTTTGCTTTTTTTTAGGAAAATAAATATTTAAAGAATTAAATAATTAAATAATCAAATAAAAAAATTAAGATGGAACAACTAGAAGGGACAGTAATGCTCACGCGGCATCGCTGGAAAGAAAGCAGAGCCCGTGCGGTGCTATTACGGTTGCAGCACTGCTTGTGCTACATTTTGTAGCATTACGGGCGCTGCTGGAAGATGCAGACGTAGCAACCGTCGTCCTATCAAATTTGTAAGGGCGGTGGCTGGAGTGGCAGTGCTAGGATTTCGAACCCTAGTTGCTGCTAAAATTTGGGGACGGGACCTCATATAAAAATTTGATGAATTCTAGGATTAAGGTGTAATTTATAATTCAAATCCTTAAATTTTTCAAATTTTAAAATTTTAGCCCTTAAAGTTTTAGATATTTAGATTTAGTCCTTAAGGTTTTGGATTTTAAATCTTAGGTCCTTAAAGTTTTCAGATTTTAAAATCTTAGGCCTTAAAGGTTTGGAATTTTAAAATTAAGCCCTTCAAGTTTTGGATTTTAAGATTTAGTCCTTAAAGTTTTAGATTTTGGATCTTAGATCCTTCAAGTTTTAGATTTTTTAAATCTTAAGCCCTTAAAGTCTAGAATTTTCAATTTTAATCTCTAAAATATCTTCAGATCCTTGAATTAATAGTCTTATATTTCAAAATAAATAAATTAAAGCGATATGTTGCCAAAGTAACCTCTATCACGTAGATTTGTTTATTTTGGAATAATAAGATGCGTGTATCTGTTGTTTATGCGAACAATGACCAACCCAAATGAAGGTTACTGTTTGACCAAATGGCAGACATACATGTGATAATAAAATATGTGACAATTATAAATTTTTCAAGTAGACTATAACTCGGTTCAAATAAAGGCTTATTATCTGATGGATTAATTATCAATATTTGATTACTACATAGAGAGTACCACTTACAAATTGATGTTTATGTCCAAACACTAAATATTAATGTTGTTCTAGGTATCTTTTGATGGGGACCACCGTTATAAATTTGTCATACATATGTTATGACATGATCATTAATTATGAGCTTGTTATATTCTCTTGTTTTCAGTTTCTGGTTCTGCTTCTACAATATTTGCCAATATTAATTCCATTCTTGTGCTTAAGGGCACAAATTTCAAGAATTGGAAAGAGGACATTATGATTGTTCTCGGTTGCATTGATCTCAACTTTGCACTTTAGAAAGAACGACCTCCTACTCTCACTCATGAAAGTTCTAATGAGGATAAAGAGGACTTGGAAAAATTGGATCATTCTAACTGCATGAGTCTTATGATCATGAAAAGTTCCATTCCAAAAAAATTTGGGGGGGCGCTATGTCTGAGGAGAAAAATGCTAAGACGTTCTTTAATGAAATTGTAAAGCGTTTTGCCGAAAACAAAAATATAATGCCCCAAATTTTCTCAACCCGATGGGTCACTAAAATAATCTCTAAAATATATTTGACAACTCCACAAATTATTTCTCGTGCTCTTGAATGATTTTAAAAATACAACATTTGCAAAAAATACAAACGCGCAAGGAAATATTGATTTTTCTTTAAGTTTTTATAGTTTTGCTTAAATCGTGATAGGTGTCGCCACAAATTATTTGACCATGTAAATGAATTACATACTACATACTACAACATGTTAAAATTTCAAACATTAGCTGCATCGTTTTTTTTTGTAAGAGTAATTAGGTTAACATAAATGAAAAAATAAAATTAATATTTTAAAAAATCATTAAAAACTACCTTTTTGCTTTCATCATCATTCTTCTCAATCTTTGATAATAAGTCTGATTCTTGATTCTCAATGTTAAAATCAACGTACTTCAAGATGATGTTGTTGTCATCAGTGATAGTCGAAGTTGCTTGAAAAGCTGTCCCACGTGCTTTAAAGCAGCCTATTAAAATGTTCATAAAAATTTCATACGATAGTATTATTAAGTGATTCCAATTTCTGTTATTAGACCACATATAGGGCTTTCCAGAGCCACTGATTTCACTCAAAAATTCCAACAGAAGCAAAGTTTATGATTTTTCAAATTAGGAACAGTAAGCTGGAAATTTAAGAAACATTAAATTATGCATTTCTAACTTGAAATTTTTAACGGCAAAAGAACCGACATCTCATTTTCTATAAATATTACATAATTAAATACTGAATTAAAGACTTAAAGATATTATATTTACATCATAATTGACTTGATCATCTCGACGTCAAAACTTAAACTAAAAAAAATTTACATGACAAGCTCGCTAGCCTACGCCATCGCATCAACGTCAATCAAATCAATCTGAAAATTTGTTCGTTTTGGGGGTGAGTATTTCATAAGAAACACTCAGTAAAAATACATACCACATGTGAGAAAATTATACGTAAACATAAATGCGACATGCTATAATTTTAAACGTGCATAGGAACATAAAAATTGGTATCTGGCACTACATAACGTCGTACATGATTACCTTCAGTCAATAACATGTTAAAGTGATTACCTTCAATCACTATCATAAAGTTCCTTTGTAATTAAGTTTTCAATGCATTTATATCACATCATAATTTTCTAAACGTTATTTAAAATTGCAGTAAAAATAGTTAGTAAAACGACCTCGTAATGAGTTTTCGGTTGATGTTTTGAAGAAGAAAATTTGTTTCTGCATCTTCCAGAAAATCAAAACTCGCACGCGATATATAGATATGTATGTATAAATATCTTTTGAAAAGTAAAAAGCAAGGTTAATTCCTTTCACTGCTGGCCGAAATCTTGACTGAAAGTGATGGGAAACTACTGGAAATTTAGGACTGAAATTGCAAAAAATTTGAGAGTGTTTGCTGGCTGGAAATCTGGACAAAAGTGCTGGAACTTTTTGTGATTAAAGTTTCAAGAGATGGAGAGAGTATGATGGTTGAAAAGAAGAAAGAATATGGAACTTACTACTGACTTTTGGAGGTTGAAAATCTGTAAAGAAGTGCTGGAATTTTTGTGACACAAGTTGCAGAAAATTGGAGTACTTGTTGGTCGAAAATTGATGGAATAAGTAGGAGTTTTTGCTAAGTTTTTGGTACTAAATTTTAGGAGAGAAATGAAGGAAAGTTGCTGGAAAAATAAGAAGAACTAAACACTCAAAAGCTGGAAGCTTAAGGGGCAAATTTTTGAAGAAAAAAGTTGGAGATTTTTGCTTAAGCAAGTGGCTGATTTCTAGGTTGCTGGAGGGACGAATTTGGGGTGAAGTTAGGGGGAATAAATCGGTTGGGTTGAGGGCTGAAAAGTGAGGAAAAGTTCGGGGAAGAAAGTGGAAAGTTGTGGGGGATCATGGGGCATTTTTCTTCATTGTGCATGGAGGCTGTTTGGTGGCTGAAACTGGAGCTGTTGGGGACATTTATTTTCAGCTGGTGGGATGATTTTTGTTAGATCATGGGGATGGTTTCTTATTGTGCATGTGGGCTGTTTGGTTGATGCAAAATGGTAGAGGTTAAGGGGTTGTTTGGCTAAGTATTTTGGTGGTTTTTAGGGTGTTGTTTGGGTGGGGTTTTCAGTTAAATTTTGGAGTCGAAAAGTTAATGGGTTTTGGCTAAGAAATCGAAAATAAATGACCGGGATTTTTTTTAAAAAGAAACTTATTAGGAGTTTCGTAATGACGCCGAAAGTAAATCTTTTATTTACTTGAAATTGAAATGCGAAAAATTCCAGTTGTTACAACCATCCCCACTTAAAATAATTTCGTCCTCAAATTTAACTTACATGGTTTACAAAGTCCGGGTACTTATCTAAAATATCTTATTCTCTTTCCCAAGTGACTCCATCTTCCTTATATCTACCCTACTGAACTTTAACTAATGGGATCTCTCGATTTTTCAAAACATGGACCTTTTTTTCTAGTATCACCGCAGGCGCTTTCTCGTAAGTCATATCATTCCTTAAATCCAAATACTCATATTTTACCACATGTGTAGGATTATGTATGTACTTCCTTAACATCAAAACGTGGAAAACGTTGTGCACCGCCGAGAGCTCGGGTGGCAATGTCAAATGATATGCCACATTTCCAATCTTTTCGAGGATTTCAAATGGGTCGATGAAACGCGGTCTTAGTTTCCCTTTCTTACCAAAACGTAGTATCTCTTTAATAGGAGCCACCTTTAGAAAAAAAATTTCGCCGACCCCAAATTATAAATCATTTCTTCTTTGATCGGCATGACTCTTTTGACGATCTTGTGATGTTTTAATTCTGGACCTAATCTTGTCTATTGCCTCTACTGTTCTCTCAACCAACTTTGGTCAAAAAATTCTTCTTTCGCCGACTTCGTCCCAACAAATTGGCGAACGACATTGACAACTATATAGTGCCTCATATGGTGCCATACCAACAGTAGTTTAGAAGCTATTATTGTAAACGAATTCCACAGGTGACCTTACCATTCACTACCCAAATCCAAGACGCAACCTCTCAACATATCCTCAAGGATTTGAATAGTGCATTCTGATTGTCCATCGGTCTGATGGTGATAAGCCATGCTAAATTTCAATTTAGTACCCAAAGCTCCTTGAAGACTTATCCAAAAATTTGAGGTAAACCTCGGATCTCTATCTGATACGATGAATGCTAGTATCCCGTGAAGTCTAACAATTTCTTTGACATACAAATGTGCTAATTGTTTGAAGACTAAAGTTCATTCGAATGGGAAGAAAATGCACAGATTTTGTCATACGTTCTACCACAACCCAGATGGTATCACGACCTCTCGCCGATCTAGGAAAATCGACAACAAAATCCATTGCAATTATTTTCCATTTCCACTCCAGTATATCCATTGGATTTAATAGCCCTAAAGGCCTTTGATGCTCCGCATTCACTTTTTGACACACCAAATATTTTGACACGAAACGAGCTACAACTCCTTTCATGTTTCTCCACCAAAATGTATTACGTAAGTCTTTATACATTTTAGTTCATCCTGGATGTGCTGCGTAAGGAGCGGAATGAACTTCAGATAAAATCTCATTTCTCAGACCTTCATCCTTATGCACACAAATTCGACCTTTGAACATCAAAGCTCTGTCCTCTACTATTTCGAATTCTTTCTTTCTTTCAGTTCCTACTTCAGTCCTGATCTTTTCTAAGAAAGGATCATCCTTTTGAGCTATCACAATTCTATCTCTAAGTGCCGACTTTACTATCAAACTTGCTATCAATGCCGACGTTTGTACCGGTGGAGTTAATACTTCAATTTTCATATTCTCAAAGTCCTTGATCAAATTATCATGTGTCAATTGCAATGTAGACAACTGGCCCATATTCTTTCTACTTAGAGCATTCGCGACTACATTTGCCTTACCTGGATTGTAAAGGACATTGCAGTCGTAATCCTTTACTAATTCCAACCATTGTCTTTGCCTCATATTCAACTCATTTTGGGTGAAAAAGTACTTGAGACTCTTATGGTCAGTATAAATTTCACACTTGCTTCCATAAAGGTAATGGCGCCAAATTTTCAAGGCGTGAACCACCGCAGCGAGTTCAAGATCATGTGTTGGGTAATTTTACTCATACTACTTCAACTGTCTTGAAGCATAAGCTACCACCTCCATTTTGCATCAACACACAACCCAAATCGAGTTTTGACGTATCACTGTAAATTACGTAGCCTTCTGAACCTTCGGGTAAAGCTAATATTGTTCCAGATACTAGCTTGTTCTTTAACTCTTAAAAACTCTGTTCACACTTCTCGGATCAAACATACTTAACCCCCTTTCGAGTCAATTGCGTCATAGAGCCTATTTTGAAAAATCCTTCTATGAAATGTCGATAATAGCCAGCTAAACCCAAAAAACTTCTTATTTCCCCAACATTTGATGGCGCCGGCCAATTTGACACAGCTTCAACCTTTGATGGATTTACTTCAATTCCCTTAGGCATCACAACATGTCCAAGGAATCCTATTCGGTCCAACCAAAATTTGCACTTCATAAATTTGGCATACAACTTTTCTTTCTACAAGGTCTCCAATACTATTCTCAGGTATTCTTGATGTTGCTCGAGATTCTTGGAACAAATCAAGATGTCATCGATGAATACAATGACAATGGTCTAAATGTTGATGAAAAACTCGGTTCATTAAATCCATAAATACTGCTGGAGCATTCGTCAGTCCAAAGGGCATTACTGTAAATTCATAATGCCCATAGAGAGTTCAGAATGCTAACTTTGGTATATCCGATGGCCTGATTTTTAGATGATGATAGCCCGACCTCAAGTCGATATTCGAAAACACAAAAGCACCCTTCAATTGATCAAACAAATCTTCAATTCTTGGAAGTGGATACTTGTTTTTGATCGTCAATTTATTCAACTCATGGTAGTCGATGCACATTCTCATCGATCCATCTTTCTTCTTCACTAACAGTACAGGAGCTCCCCATAGGAAAACACTTGGTCGAATAAATCCTTTATACAAAAGTTCATCCAATTGCATTTTTAGCTCTTGCAATTCTTTTGGTGCCATCCGATACGGAGCCTTTGATATGGGTGCAGCACCATGTATAAGATCTATCGTGAATTCCACTTGTCTATTAGGCGGTATGCCTACTAGATCGTCTGGAAACACATCAGCGTACTCCCGAACCACTGGCATGTTATCCAACGATACTTTCTCAGATGGGATGCCAGTGGGATTGACAAGAAAACCTTGGCAATCTATCTTCTTAAGAAACTTTTCTGCCTGTAAAGCTGAGATGAGACGGAAAGTTCTTTAATCTTCAACCCGTAAAATTTGACCTCCTTTTCTCCCGGTCTTCGAAAGATTACTTCCTTCTCAAAACATACAACGGTAGCACAATTGCTACCCAACCAATTCATCCCTAGGATAATGTCAAAATCTGTTATACTTATAGCATGCACGTCTGCTGACAAAACTAATCCATCAAAATCTATGTGAACTATCCTAGTTAATTTATCTGTCTCTATAGTTTTCCCTGATGGCATACTAACCTCTAGTACACTATCACTTTTCTGACATAGAATATTAACTTTATCTAGGCATGCTTCAGATATAAACAAATGCGTCGCACCAGAATCAATAAAAATGTAAACATGTACGCTAGTAATAGATAACATACCTGTAATAACGTCTGGATTCTGTGCGGCCTCTTCATAAGTCATGGTGAACACTCTAGCTTTTCTTTTGTTCGCTTGATCATTAACCTTCCCTGGCTCTACCTGACATTACGACACGTAGTGTCCTGGCTCTCCACATCTATAGTATACGTTCTTGCCAAAGTGGCAATCACCACTGTGATTCTTCTTACACTTGGGGCACTGAGGAATGAACTTACTTGACTGACCCCTGATGGGACCTTGATTATGTTTCTTGAACTGGCCTGAATTTTGGTTTCTATTCTGATCCTGCCAATTTTTGTTTCTTGAGTCATTCTGTTGACCTTGAACTTTGACCTTTAAACTTGAGAAGGTCACAGTCTGAGCCATCTTGACCACTGCTCTAAAAGTAGAAAGTGCATGAGAACTAACAATCTGTCTGACCCCTGAGCGCAACCCTATTTCATAATGTCTTGCCTTCATTAATTCGATGCCAACCAAATATGGGGCATAGCGTGACAGTTCCTCAAATTTTTGGTCATACTCGATAATTTCCATCTCTCCTTGAACTAAACAAAAACTCTAATTCTTTATAATCTCACAGAGCCTGCGAAAAATATTTTTCTGTTAGCTCGACCTTGAACTAGGCCCACGAGAGATTATTCTATTCTTCCTCAGTACAGGTGTGGGATGTCGACTCCCACCAATAACCTGCTCTACCGCTTAGCATGAACTCTTCACAAAGGACTTTCTGATTTTTGGGACAAGCGATGTGCCGAATGATTTTCTCGATCGTCTGCAACCATTCTTCAGCTACAATAGTATCATTCCCATCGTCAAAAGTAAGAGGCCGATATCGATGAAATTGCTCAATCACCGGCACAGCAGGGGCCGCGTGATGTGCTAGTGGGGCTTGATGCACTTGGGACACATGAAGTGCCCGTGGCACCATTGGTGGCTACAGTACTAGGGTGCCGTCTGAGCTGCCAACGCTCTTCTCATTTCCTCAACCACTAGTTGTAGGTCTCTAATAGCTCTTGCTTGCGTAGTTGGTGCCATTTCCTTTAGAATAAACAAAATGAAAAGAGTTTGTAATTCATCGAAATAACCACCATACACAAAGCCATGAATATCTAAAAAACTATCAATAAAAGAGAATTTAAATAACATCTTTTATATATTTAAATCATCCTTCAAGAGGTACAACAAGTAAAAGCATCTAGCGCTAAACAACGGTAAAGTAACTGTTTATAGCAAACTTAAATATTGAAAAGAAAACATTTGACTACTAAAAAGTCTCTAAGCATGTACTCTAGGCCTCTTCGGCCAAGAAGCCTCGTCATCCGAGGTAACACAAGACTTACCCTCAGACTCTATCTCAAGATCCTCCTCCAAGTCATCCTCGACTTGGATAACTGGATTAGCCTCAAACACTAACATTGGCTTTGGCTTTGGCTTTGGCTTTGGCTTTGGCTTTGGCTTTGGCTCGACTACTGGAGCAGGCTTGGGAATGGGATCAACTACTGGAGCCGGCTAAGGGATAGGATGGACACCTGCACCATATATACTAAACTCTTCCCAGTGTATAATGAGCGCTTCACAATACACGTCGTATTCTACCTACGGGTGGTAGATCTCCTCCAAATCTCTTAAAATCTCCTCGACAATCGGTTGCCCTAGGCCAATCAGTGAGTCAATCACATGAGCAATAGACTCGGCATCAGTGATTACTAAACCATAGTTCATTACCCTGATACGAGATACCATATGGTTACCGATGTGATGGCCAATTGACCATTCGGGTCCGAATCAAAAAGTATATAATCGTTCATTGCCGCCTCAGCATGTTCTAGGAAATCATCACTCAGTGGAACCATGTCTGAGATACAAATTATGAAGGGTTCGATTAGGTGGATTTCTATCATCTTTTAATTTAAAATAAACGACTAACATAAAATTTCATCTTAACATAACTTTTCATCGTAAAATGAAACACTTAAAAATTTCCGTAAATGTGAGTTCCATTTATCATACTTAACCACATAAAAATAAAATTTTAACTAGCCCCACATTTTAACTCGGAATCAAGCGTGCGCGATATAACTAGTAGTCATAATGACCCAAAAATTCATAGTTTTAATAAATTTATTTTAAATATGAAGAATATAATAAAACAAGGAATTTAGTTGAGTTTTCTCAAAAATTACTTCAAGTCGTAATATTTAGAATTTAATTTAAATTCGAATAATAAAAAGGAGAAAATCAGATTGAATGATTTATGAAGGGGCTAATACGAATTAATGTGAGAGTTAATAGCTCTTATTAGGGCTTGATTGGTTAAAAGTGAAAAGTTGGGTGGGAACCCAAAAAGTTGAAAAAGTAAAGTTTCAAGTTTTATGGATAAGTCAAGTTGCCATCTTTGGTGCGATCGTATGCATTATGTATTGGTCAAAATTCTATGACTCTTACAGTATTGCGAAGTACACAACGAGACCTTCGAAATGGTACCAAATACACCTACATTCAACTAAGAAATCAGCCCCGAAAAATTATGCCAAAAACGTTCCAGAAAGTTGAAATCTAGAAAACAGTGAAGAATTTTCAGCAAACTATTTTCGAGCATCCATTTTTAGGATGATGTTTTAATCACTATGTTGGTCTGTTTTTTACGATTCAAAGTGCGTTGTAAAGGTCCCCGTGAGATCTTCGAGACGGTACAAGAGACGTCGAAAGATAAGCTTGCATCGACCTTCAAAACTTGACCCAAAAATGGGTCCACGAAGTTAGAAATCTACCAATAATTTGAGTTTTTGCAATAATTATCCTAGGAGCTATCCCTAGTGTCTTTATTACACCCTTCAAAACTATGGGCAATTGGGAAAGCATTAAATGAAGGCAACAAGAAAATCTTAAGCAAATCTACCCAAATTTACATGTGTCACCATGAGAATGAAAGCATTTATGAGGGGAGGATTGATTTCTCCCTATAAATCCCCCTCCAATTAAGCCACAACCTACCCCTTTCTTCTCTCTAAAATCTTCATAATACTTTCACACACTCTCTAACACTAAAGAAGAAAGAAAGAACCCACTTTAAAGAGGAAAATACATCTAATAGAAGAGGTGAGTAAATAGTTTAATGAAAAGCTTGGTGTAGAGGTTCTCTAATTTAATAGAGAAATCTCCACACCCAAGCCTCAAGGCCCCAAATCAAGCAGTAGCATAGGTGGACCAAGAACCTCAGATTTCATGGTGGAGAAGGTCAGATCTCAAGGGTTGAGAACTTAGTTTCAAAATAAAATACTTTTAATACATCTCTATCCCGAAAGGTATTGGTACCCTGTATTACAGTTCTACGATAGGGTATCAATACCCCAAAATCTCTACACCATGAATACCTAAGATCAGATTCTGCATGGTCCTGATACCCTTATTTACATATTTAATCAACATTCACCTCCTACAAGATTGTGATGTATAGAACCTTTTATTTCAGGTGGATCAAGGCTAACCACATCAAGTAGTGAGTAACTTACGTTATTTGCCTTATGTGCAACACGATAAGTATATATATATATATATGTGTGTGTGTGTGTGTGTGTGTGAGAGTGTGTGTGTGTGTGTGTAAATTATATGTGCTCTTATATGCTCCAAATGACTTATGTTGATGAGATTTATGAGATATTATGAGCATCTTGAGCCTATTTGCCATTTAGGCAACAAGAAAGGAGAATAAGAATGAGAAAGTCATTTTGTGTTATACATGCTCAACTTGAGATGAGAAAACAAAATCTATATAAACAAAACAAGTTATGTCATAACACAATAAGTTTTTTCCAAGCCTATTTGTACACCACAGGGGCAACAGTAGCCCATAGAGGACGATAAGGGTCCCAAGAAATGAGTTGATTCAACTTTGGCCAAGGGTTAGAGCGACCCTTATGAGGACACGATGTCCGATTAAAGAACGGCCAAGGGCAACAATAGCCTATATTGGGATGGTAACGGTTCCAAGAGTTGATCAACTATCGCTAAGGGCAAAAGTAGCCCATAGAAGGACGGTAAGGGTCCAAAGAAGTTTGGCCATCGTACTTACGCACAAAGAATGTTTATTTGAGCGCTCAGTGTACAAATATTGCTTAAGGGAATGACCCTAAGAAAGATAAAAGATACATTTATGTGCAACATCACACATGCACCGTATTTTACTCATTGAATGTCACCATTCATGTCGTTTTATGACTCTTGTAGGAAATGGATCGAGATATCTATGAAGTCATAGGACAAAGGTGGGAAGTAGCTTTGGATGGCCATGAATACCATTTGATTACCAAGATTGACGTATGGTTCTCCAATCCCCATCTACCCGGGCTACAAAATATGAAGTCACTTACCTTGTTGTGGACGTATATGACTATTGGACTATGGGGTATGTTACAACCCAATTTTATGAAATGTAATAGCTTAATGAACTCATCTTTTAAACATAAGAACCTTCATTTTGTTAAAATATTACGGGCTTAGAGATTATGAGCCATGGATGAGACGTAATGATTTGTCATGAGCCATGTTAGAACAAAGTTGTAAGCAATGCCTTTCTACCCTTTACTTAAGCCTACGTTTTATGTAACGATCTATGGTATGGAAGGTGAAATGAATCAAAAGACGAGATCTACCTATTTTACTCTTGCGCTATGTCTATTATCATGTCTTAATCTTTGGCTTTTACTTTTACTAAGTATATCCATTTTACGTACCAAAGATAAAACGAATCCGAAGCAAAAGAGAAAGGGCGACCTACATTTGTAGTCTTTGATTATTCCTAACTATTTTCCTAAAAAGAAAATGTCAAAAACTATCACAAATATGTTTCACTCCAGTTTCTAAACAAACCAAAGAACTAATCTGCTTTGTGCATATGAGGATATTGATACCCTATTATCCAGTTCCTAATACCCTATTGAACAGAATATAAAGAAAAGAAAATTTTAGACAGAATTTCGAGGTCCCCACATTAGCGATACTTAATTTCTAAAATTCTCAACTTCTAAAATTTCATCTTGACATATCAAAATAAAGACAAAATTGAAATATAATAAATAAATAAAAAAATTCGGGAGTCTACAGAAAAGTAAAACTGTTCTCTGATACCAAGCTGTAATGCCTCGGATTTTCTCAACTCAGAAGGTCACTAAAATAATTTCTAAAATATATTTGACGACTCCAAAAATTATTTTTTGTGCCCTTGAACGATGTTAAAAATATAGCATTTGTGGAAAATACAAGCGCGCAAGGAAATAATGATTTTTCTTTAGGTTTCCATGGTTTTGTCAAAAGCGTGATAGGTGTCGCCACAAATTATTTGACCATTCAAACATATTTCAAAAATCCCAAAAATCTTAGTGTAGATACTTGAGACTACATAATACAACATGTTAAAATTTCAAACATTAGTTGCGTCATTTGATAGGTGAAAAAGATAACCAGAGTTATTTGAAAACCTGTCCCGGGCGCCTTAAGGTAGCCCGCTAAAACGTTTATAAAAATTTCATACGATGGTATTTTTGAGTAATTCTAATTTTTTGTTATTAGACCACTAATTTCATAGGGATTTCCATAGCCACTGATTTCACTCAAAAATTCCTACTGTATCAAAAGTTATGATTTTTCAAAGTAGGGACAGTAAGCTGAAAATTTTAGAAACATGAAACTATGCATTTCTAACTTGAAACTTTTAACGGTAAAAGAACCGACATCTCGTTTTATATAAATATTGCATAATTAAATACTAAATCAAAGACTTAGAAATATTGTGTTTAAATCATAATTGACTCGATCATCTCGACGTCAAAACCTAAACTAAAAAGAAATTTCTATGATAAGCTCGCTAGCCTGCGCTATCGCATCAACGCCAATCAAATTAATCTAAAAATTTGTTCATTTTGGGGTTAAGTATTTCATAAGAAACACTCATTAACAATACATACAACATGTGGTTAAAATTATACATAAACATAAATGCGACATGTCATAATTTTAAACGTGCATAGGAACATAAAAATTGGTAGCCGGCACTACATAACGTCATACGTAATCCCTTCAATCACTAATATGTTAAAGTGATTACCTTCAATCACTATCATAAAGTTTCTTCATAATTAGGTTTGCATGGCATTTATATCACATCATAATTTTCCAAACGTCATGTAAAAATAGTTAGTAAAACTACTTCAAAAATGAGTTTTGAGTTGAAGTTTTGAAGAAGAAAATTTGTTTCTGCAACTTCTAGAAAATCAAAACCCGTACGCTATATATAGATGTATATATAAGGATCTTTTGCAAAGTAAAAAAGCAAGGTTAATTCCTTTCACTACTAGCCAGAATCTTGACTAAAAGTGTTGGAAAATGCTAGAAATTTATGACTGAAATTGTAGAAAATTTGAGAATGTTTGCTGGCTGGATATCTGGACAGAAGTGCTGAAACTTTTTGTGACTAAACTTGCAAGAGATAGAGAGAGTATGATCGTAGAAGAAGAAACAAGATGGAAGTTACTGCTGACTTTTGGAGGTTGAAAATCTATAGAGGAGTGCTGGAATTTTTTTGACAGAAGTTGCGAAAAACTGGAGCACCTACTGGTCGAAAATCAAAGGAAGAAGTATGAGTTTTTGCTAAGTTTTTGGTACTAAATTTTGGGAGAGAAATGAAGGAAAGTTGCTGGAAAAATAAGAAAAACTAATCACTCAAAAGATGGAAGCTTAAGGGGTGAATTTTTGAAGGAAAAAGTTGGAGATTTTTGCTTAAGCAAGTGGCTGATTTCTGGGTTGCTGGAGGGAAGAATTTGGGTTGAAGTTGGGGGAATAAATCAGTTGGGTTGAGGGCTGAAAAGTGAGGAAAAGTGGGAGGAAGAAAGTGGAAAGTTGTGGAAGATCATGGGACAGTTTTTTTCATTGTGCATGGGGCTGTTTGGTGGCTGAAACTGGAGCTGTTGGGGACGATTATTTTCAGTTGGTGGGATGATTTTTGTTAGATCATGGGGGTGGTTTCTTTTTTTTCATGGAGACTGTTTGGTTGATGCAAAATGGTAGAGGTTAAGGAGTTGTTTGACTAGGTATTTTGGTGGTTTTTAGGGTGTTGTTTGGGTAGAGTTTTCTGTTAAATTTTGGAGTCGAAAAGTAAATGGATTTTGGCTAAGAAATCGAAAATAAATGACTGGGATATTTTTAAAAAAAACTTATTAGGAGTTTCATAGCGACGCCGAAAGTAAATCTTTTATTTACTTGAAATTAAAATGCGAAAAATTCCAGTTGTTGTAGAAAAGGCTAAAACAAGTACTCTTCTCGATCACCTTGTATCAATGAGGCATAAAGGAAAATGGAACATAAGAGCATACATTATGGAAGTGTCTAATCTCACTTCTAAACTAAAGGCACTAAAGTTAGAGTTGCCTGAAGACTTGCTCGTGCATCTCATTTTGCCCTCAAAGGATAAATGGATTCTTAATAAGCTCATATCTCATTGTATGCAAGAATAGTAAGAATTAAGAGTGAGAGGACTGAAAGTGCTAACTAATCAACCACTCTTCAAGACAAGAAAAGAAAAATAGGAAAGGAAGTTGCAATTGGGACACCACGACACAAAGTGCAAAATAAATAGGATAAGGAGTTTACGTGTTACTTTTGCAAGAATGTTGATAGATTCATCTATGTGGGTGACGACAAAGTAGTTGCAGTTGAGGCTTTAGGGATTTTTAGGTTATTATTAAAGACTGGAAATTATTTAAATTTGGAAGAGACTTATGTCGATCAGACGGAATTTAATTTATGTTCGTGCATTGGACAAATTAGGTTATTGTTGTTCATTTGGAAATAATAAATTTAGTCTCTTTCGTGATTCATATCTTATTGGTACAGGTTCTTTATATTTTAATGATAAACTATATTTATTGGATACAATTGTCTCGTATAATGAAACCTTGCATAGTAGTTCACGTGGTACGAAACACAAATTAACTAATGAGGATTCCGTTGCATTATAGCACAAGCACTTAGGACAAATCTCTAAACAGAGAATTGAGAGACTTGTGTCAAATGGCATTCTAGATCTCCTTGACTTGACACATTTTCAAGTCTGTATTGAATGCACAAAGGAAAAACAAACAAATGTTAAGAAATTAGGTCCCAAAAGAAGTTCTAACGTCTTTGAAGTAATTCATACTGATATTTGCGGACCATTCCCTACAGCTTCTTGGAATGGTCAACAGTATTTTATTACGTTTACAAAGAATTTTTCGCGTTATGTCCACATATATTTGATTCATTTGAAGTCACGATCACTGGATGTATTTAAGGCCTTCAAAGCTGAAGTTGAAAATCAACTTGGCAAGAAGATTAAAGCCATTAGATCTGATCGTGGTGGAAAATACTACAGCAGGTATGACGGATAACGTCCAGGACCTTTCGCAAAGTTCCTAGAGGATTGATGTATCATCTCTACAATACATAATGCCAGGCAAACCTAGCATGAATGGTATTGATGAGAGACGAAATAGAACGATTAAGGACATGGTATGAAGTATGATTAGTCATTCTTCTTTACCAGAATCTCTCTAGAGAGAAGCACTAAAGACTGCAGCATACATTTTTTATAGGGTTCCAAGGAAAGTAGTGGCTAAAATCCCTTATGAACTTTAACTTTAGACAGGCAAGAAGTCTAGTATTATGCACTTACATATTTGGGATTGTTCAACTGAGGTACGGCATTACATGCCGAATAAAAAGAAACTAGACTTAAGAACCATAAGCTGCAACTTTGTTGGGTACCTTGAACGGTTAGGGGTTAAAAAATTTATAATCCCTCGACTAGGTCCTTTTTCAAGACAGAAAATGCAAAATATCTTGAGAATGTTGAGCTCAAGAGGAGCGATAAGGTTAGAGACATTGTTGATAAGTGCATTTTGTATACTTACTCGGACTTCAAAACTAAGCACTTATTCTGTTATTTTATAGATTTTCTACTTAATTTAGTGTACTTTCCTCTCTATTTCAGTTTTGGACCCGTTTATAAGCAAGTGGAGAAGAATGGACAGAAAGAGCAATGATTTTGCGAATGTTTAGAGAGTATGGGGACTCAATTGCACTCAATTAAAGCTTGAAGAACCATATTGGAGGCTATTGAAAGAATTGAGGACTAAATAAGCCAAAATACAAATTTGGAGGACTAACAGCCGCAGAGGAAAAATTTTTAAGCTGGGCGAACGCCCAGCATTGATTCCATCTAGCAGAGAAGAAATTGTTTTCTTGGGCGATGGCGCGGATTTGTACTCGACGACTGCCCAGTGCATATTTTGCACAACAAGATTTTTTACCTTTTTGAGTTCGACTCCAACTAGGAAATATTTTGGGACACGATTTTAATAATTTTTTGCGATATTTTGGGACACAATGAGGATACTATATATATGAGTTCTTAACCCAAAATTAAAGAATCAAATTATTGGGAGAATTCAAGAAGAGAAACAAGAAACGAAGATTGAACGAAGATCAATATCCTCTCTTTCAAGTTTTTTTCCTATCTGGGTGATGAATTTTATATTTTGTTTTTGTTTTCTTCATCTTAGTATGCGAGGATAGATTATTTTTTTCTAGGATTGCGATGAAACTTGTGTCGTGGACGTTTACTTCTTTGAACCTAATTTTTGATATTCAAGCATGTTTTTAATTTTGAACAATTGATATTGATTTCTTTTCATCTACAATTATGTGCGCAATGATTGTATGATTTTTGTGGCTAATTTTACTATCGAAAGATTAAAAATAAGTTTAACATGGTATCAATTGTCGTAGAGTCCGATAGTGGATAGAGATATACCAATATACTTTACGTGATCTATAAGTTTTTGTAAATTCTAATGCATTCTTGTTTGTTCGCATCCGTTATAGAGATATAGTCGGATCATATATAGGGATATGTTTAATTATACTCGAGAGAGATTGTTAAACAAATTAGGAATATTGATCTTCATAATTAAATTGTGTTATCAAATTCAACGGTTCGAGTTAAAAAGAATTGGTATAAGTGGATTCGGGATCCTAGTACTTTTCTTTCTCATACTTAAAGTAATTTGGCATGAACTTAGTCTTTTATTTGTTTAAATTATAATTAGTCAATTATTTTTAGTTAGTACTCTAATTAGTTCTTAGGTAACAAAACTTCAAAAGTTAATTCGATTCGGTTAAGGTTAATTTAATTGTGTTGAGCTATCTAAATCCTTGTGGGTACAATACTTGGACTCTAAAATCTATTATATTACTTGTGTGATCGATACACTTGCGGTGCAAAATAAATTTGCTAACAAGTTTTTGGTGCCATTGCCAGAAATTTTGTTTTAGTTCCTTTTCAATTGTTTTAGCACTAATTCGAACTGTATTGTTTTATTATTTTTCAGTTTATTTCATTGTTTGAATTGTTTCTTTTCAGGTCTTTGCATGCGAAACATGAGATACAGGTCTCTAATTTCAGCTGATCCAGAAATCGAATGCATTTTCCATCGTAGACAAAGAGAAGTAAGAAAGTCACAACAAAAAGACAAAAAGCAGTAGGACACCGTGAATAACAATGAGATTGCTCCGATAGGACGAAAGAATGGAGAGATAGCTATTAATGAAGAAAATATGATAGTGGGAGATTTTATGACTCCACAAATCATCTAGAACCAATCTAGCATTGTCTACCCACCTTTTGGATAGCCAAACTTCCAGTTAAAGACCAGTGTTATTCATCTCATTCAGAATGGATATCAATTTTATGGCAGGGCTGACGAGAATCCACATACACATGTTTCGCGTTTCTTAGAAATGTTCCAACATTTCAAATATCAAGAAATCTCAGACGACACCATCTAGCTATGTTTGTTCCCACATACTCTCCATGACAAAGCTCTTGAGTGGTTGGACTCACAGCTGATTGCCAGCATCACCACTTGGAATGATTTAGCCCAAAGGTTTTGCACAAAATTCTTTCCACCGGTCAAGATTACAAAGTTGAAGCATGACATATCAATATTTCAACAAGCAGATATCTGAATCTTTTGATGAGGCATAGAACATATTCAAAAATATGCTAAGGAAGCGCCCTCATCATGGCATTTGTAAGGGCCTACAAGTTCAGTATTTTTATGCAGTACTACTTCCTTCTTGTAAAAGCATTTGTAAAAGCATGATAGATTCTTCATCCAATGGTTCACTATCCACCAAAACCATTGCCGAAGCCTTCGAGCTGTTTGAAAGAATGTCTACCATCACTGCCATGTGGGCATCAGACCGAGCTATACACAAGAGAACTGCAAGGGTACATGAAGTAGACACTTTCACTGCATTATCTGCAAAAATAGACTCATTGGCACACAAAGTGGAGAGCATATGGCATTCAGTCAATGTGATGCAAACAAAGAAATCAACTTGTGAAGAGTGTGGGGCAAATCACAGCACATAAAAATGTCATATTCGATCACAGTAACCCTAGCAAGTTGGCCATGTTCAAGGTGGTCAATACCAACAAAATAATCTGTTCTCCAATAAAATTAATCTAGGTTGGCGTAATCATCCAAATTTCTCTTAGAGGGATGATCAGAATAACAACAGACCACAGGATTCTCAGTTTCAGCAACTAGAAAAGAGAGTTTCACTAGAAGATATGTTTGGTAAGTTTGTGGAGAAAATTGAGCAGTACATGGAAGCAAATAATCAGTTCATGAGAAGGACAGAGACCACTCTCCAAAATCAGAGCACTTCAATAAAAATTTTAGAGACACAAATAGGTCAAATGATAGTCGCTATGTCAAGTAGACCATAGGGTACCTTGCTAAGCAATACCGAAGTCAACCCCAGAGAGCACGTACATGCAATAACAACTAAAAGTGGATTGCAGCTGCCTAAAATACATGCAAAAAAGGCCAATCAAGAAAACACAAGTTTTTGAAAAACAGGACGAATAAGTAACTCCAGATATGTAGACTAATCACAAGCAAATGGCAGACCATGGAAAAATAAAATTTCCAGAGCCAATCAAAAAATATGAACCTCTCATCCCTTTCCCACAGACACAGAAGAATAAGTAAAATTAGCAGTGTGCATAATTTTTTGATCATCTAAGAAAGTTGCATATTAACATATCGTTTGTCGAAGCCCTGGCTCAAATGTCCAACTACACCAAGTATATGAGACAACTGCTTACAAATAAGAAAAAGTTGGCAGAATGGGATACAGTAAAACTTACAAGAGAAGTAAGTGCTATAGTGGAGAAGCAACTACCAGACAAAAGAAATGATCCAGACAGCTTCACAATTCCAATTACCATCGGTAGTCTCATGATAGACAAGGCATTGTGTGATCTTGGTGCAAGTATCAATTTAATGCCTCTTTTTTTGTAAGCGATTAGGACTTGGTAAAGTTAAACTTGCAAAGTTTACTTTTTAGTTGGTTGACCAATCTATTAAAAAGCCGTTTGGAATGGTGGAGTGGTGATGAGAGTTGAGAAATAATTATTTCACTATTTACTTCATTGTTGTTGATATGCCTGAGGATGCAGAGATCTCTATTATCTTAGGTCGTTCCTTCTTAGCTACTTCAAATGCTCTTATTGATGTTTTATAAGGTGTATTAACATTGAGAGTTCAAGATGAAATTGAGGTATTTCATATATTGGGTAGAGATGAGGCACCACCACCTCTCTCTTATTGGACATCATATTGAGTTGAGACCTTGAAGAAATTCAAGAAAAGCTTCTTTAAAAGGCTTTGGGAGACGAAGCCAATAGTACATCTGAAAGACAATGGTAAACAAATGGTTCAGATGCACGAAGCTAACACTGGTGACCATGTGGTTGAATTTGAAGAAGAAATCCCTGATGCATAGATTGCAGTTGTTAAATAGAAGATGAACGACAAGCCACAGAATATGGAGAAAAAAATTAAGAGATTATTAGAGAGTTACTCCTTCAATAATCTCGAGATCCCTTCTTTTCCCACTTGAGCAATCGGACAATAAGTCAAGCTAATGACTATAAATAAGTGCTTAATGGGAAGCAGCCCATTCTTAAATTCTTATTAATTAAGTTAGGTTAAATAATGCATTGGTTTTTCTATAGATTGTTGATTACACTTGTAAGTCCTGACCATGTCAATCGCAGGATGCTCCACTTTGCGAGCCACATGGATGATATCTATGATAGCGTCTTTCGATCATGACACCTAGGTCCACTTCAGCCGGACCTTAAACCAGCCAGATTCATCTTCTCCACATGTACCTCCAGGGAGTAACTGATATCATCTTTCTTTTATTTGCTTATTTTTTGCTATTACATTAAGGACAATGTAATGTTTTAGTTTAGGATGGAATAAGTGTTAGGATACTTATTTGATTATCTTTGATTTGTTTATTATCTGGGTCTGTATAACTGCCATAGTAGGTAATAAAAAATAAAAATAAATAAATAAATATATGTCTAGTTATTGTTGAAAGTTTTGCCGCCAATGATGATGATATTTGTTTGAAATTGAGTACGTTTTTAGTTAGAATATTGGAAAACATTTTAACTTGTGTTTTTACCTGAGTACTTGTTTATGTTAGACTAGATTAATATAGCACGTAGCCACTATTGACTTACACTTATATGGGAATATGACTTGAGTGTATGGAGTTATGTGTTGATATTGTTGACTTAGGATTATAGTGAAAAATCTCGTTCCCAAATCCTTAAATTAGTAACCAAACTGTTTGAGAACAGTTTGGAGGTGTTAAAGTTCGTACGTGTATTCGTAGAATTTTGATGGTTTGAGTTTTCTGGGTCTCATCTTTGGTTGAATAGGTTCTAATTAAGGAATCTAAAGCAGACACTAATCACTGCTGAGAATCGAATACCATGAAAAAAGAGAAAAAATAAAAAAAAATAAAAAAAATAAAAGAAAAGAAAGAAGAGGAGAAAAATAGGAAAATTACATATTTCACTTCGCTTATAGCCTGTGTGACTTGAGTATTAAGCTTGTTAGAATATCTTAAAATCTGGTGTCCTATGGTCGTCTGACTTGGAAGTCATCGGCTCAAAGCTCGCTACATGGATCACATAGAAAGCTTACAAGATAGAAGTATTGCAGACAAGATGTAAGACTGTTTACATTAGTTAAATAAATAAAAGAATTATAAGTGCTCGGTAATGATTACTAGGTTAGGACCTCAGAGATTGGAGATGATAATTTAGAAATCGCTCACCATCCTAATTTTAGGAATATGAGCTTCTAGTTTTTACCACTTTAATTGAAAAAATCATTGTATTGATCAATATGAACCAAATTAGCTAGAACACCTCGGGATTAGAGAGAAAAGCATTAAAAGTGTAATATTTTACGAGAGGTGTAAGGAATAAATGACTACAAAGGGTTCGAGATTATAAAATTATCAACAACACAATATTAGTCATGATCTAATATAGGTGTAAGTTCAATATTTGGCTAATCACACACTCACTAAATGCTGAACATCGGATAAGTAAAAAAAAATTGTGGTGTTGTTTAATATCCTTCTAAAAAAGTTGTTTTATATTCGAACCTGAGGCATGTGGTAAGAAATTTAACATTGTCTCCGTTTCTGGTAATTCTCTTAGCTTAGTTTAAATTTGTATTTTAGTTTTGTTTATATTCTTGGATGAACAAAGGTTTAGTTTGAGGGTGTTTGATAAGTACATTTTGTGCACTTATTCGGACTTCAAAACTAAGCTCTTATCCCATTATTTTATATATTTTTTACTTAATTTAGTGTATTTTCCTTTCTATTTCAGTTTTAGACCCGTTTATAAGCAAGTGGAGAAGAATGGACAGAAAATGCAAAAATTTGGCGGATGATTAGAGAGTATGGGGACTCAATTGCACTCAATTGAAACTTGGAGGACCATATTGGAAGCTATTGGAAGAATTGAGGACTAAATAAGCCAAAATCCAAAGTTGGAGGACTAACAGCCGCATAGAAGAAATTTTAAAGCTAGGTGAAGGCCCAGCATTGATTCCATCCAGCAGAGAAGAAATTGTTTGCTTGGACGATTGCCCGGATTTGTACTAGGCGATCGCCCAGTGCATTTTTTGCACAACAAATTTTTTTATCTTTTTGAATTCGACTCCAATTAGAAAACCTTTTGAGACACGATTTTAATAATTTTTTAGGATCTTTTGAGACACATTGAGAATACTATATGTATGAGTTCTTAATCCAAAAATAAAAAGTTGAATTATTGGGAGAATTCAAGAAGATAAACAAGAAACGAAGATTGAATGAAGATCAAGATTCACTCTTTTGAGTTTTCTTCCTATCTGATGATGGCTTTTATATTTTATTTTATTTTTTTCCTTCCTCTTAGTATGCTAGGCTAGATTATTTTGTGCTAGGGTTGCGATGAAACTTGTGTCGTGAACTTTTAATTCTTTGAATCTAGTTTTTGATATTCAAGCATCTTTTCAATTTTGAACAATTGAAATTGATTTATTTTCATCTACAATTATGTGCACAATGATTGTATAATTTTTGTGGCTAGTTTTATCATCGAGAGATTGAAAATAAGTTAAACATGGTGTCAATTGTCGTAGAGTCTGATAGAAGATAGAAATATACCGCTATACTTTACTTGATCTATATAAGTATTCATAAATTCTAATGCATACTTGTGTGTTCGTATCCGTCATAAAGATATAGTTGTGTCACATATTGGGATATGTTTAATTCTACTCGAGAGAGATTGTTAAACAAAATAGAAATATTGATCTTCAAAATTAAATTGTGTTATCAAATTCAACGGTTCGGGTTAAAGAGAATTGGTATAAGTGGATTCGAGATCTTAGTACTTTTCTTTCTCATATTTAAAGTAATTTGGTGTGAACTTAGTCTTTTATTTGTTTAAATTAAAATTAGTCAGTTATTTTTAGTTAATACTCTAATTAGTTCTTAGGCAACAAAACTTCAAAGTTAATTCGATTCGGTTAATGTTAATTTAATTGTATTGAGCTATCTAAATTCGTGTGGGTGCGATACTTGAACTCTAAAATCTATTATATTACTTGTGCGATCCATACACTTGCGGTACAAAATAAATTCGCTAACAATTGACTTTGAAGAAATTCATTTCTCTTCCTACTGTTCATATTGACAATGATCAGACTCCAATTTCTGACATTGTTCAAGATGCGAATCCAGATTATCCAAACAATGTTTAGGAGTTCCCTATCTAAAATGAAGAAGTTGCTCTTCATGAGCAAGCTTAACAACCTCAAGAACAAATGACATTGAGGAAATCCACTAGAGAATTTAAAGAAGAAGTGCGATTCTGAATGACTATATCGTCTTTCTCCAAGAACACGAGGTTGACATATGAGTGGTGGAAGATAATCCAATCAACTCCCTCAAGCCAAACAGGGTTCTCATTCTCAAAAGTGGATTGATGTCGTGGAAGATGAGATGAAATCCATGAAAGACAATGGCATTTGGGATCTCGTCAAATTGCCTGAAGGTGTGAAGCCTATTGGTTGCAAATGGATATTTAAGACCAAGAAGGATTTCAAAAGGCAATGATGAGAAATATAAGGCTCGTCTTGTTACCAAGTGTTTCACTCAGAAAGAAGGCATTGATTATAAAGAGATTTTCTCTCCGATTTTATCGAAAGACTCTTTGATGACTATAATGGCACTTGTACCTCATCTTGATTTGGAGCTACATCAGATGGATGTAAAGACTGCGTTTCTCAATGGTAAACTTGACGAAATGATATATATAGTACAGCTAGAAAATTTTGTGAACAATGATCCGAAGAAAATGGTATACATACTAAACAAATCCATCTATGGTCTCAAACAAGCCTCCCGTCAATGATATTACAAATTTCTTCAAGTCATTATCTCGTTTGGATTGGACCTAAATGCAGTTGATGATTGTGTGTAACATAAGTTCAGTGGAAGTAAATATATCTTCTTGGTATTATATGTCGATCATATACTGCTATCTAGTAGCTATATAGGCTTATTGCATGAAACCAATAGATTTCTAACTAATTTTGAGATGAAAGATCTTGGGGACGCCTCTTTTGTATTAAGCATATAGATATATCGAGATCATTCTCGGGGTTTCCTTGGGTTATCAAAAAATAGCTATATCGAAAGAGTACTCAGAAATTCGGCATGAATGATTGTAGATCATAAGATATGCCCATTTCTAAAGGAGACAAGTTCAGCCTCAGTCAACGCCCCAAGAATGAAGTTGAGGTGAAAGAAATGCAAAAGATTCCTTATGCGTCAGCTATAGGAAGTCTTATGTATGCTCAAATATGTACGCGTTCGGATATAACGTTCATAGTGGAATTATTAGGCAAATATTTGAGTAACCCTGGGATGGATCATAGCAAAGCAGCTAAAAGGGTTATGCACTATTACAAAGAACAAAAGATTTCATGCTCACCTATCGAAAGTTAGATCATTTGGAGATCGTTGGGTATTCTAATTTCAATTATGATGGATGCCAAGACACTAAAAGATTCACGTCGGGCTATATTTATCTACTGGCTAGAGGAGCTATATTCTGGAAGAGTGTTAAGTATACGATCATAGTTCCATCCTCCATAGTAGTTGAGTTCATAGCCTGTTATGAGGCATCTAATCATGGGATATGGCTACGAAACTTTGTCATTGGACTGTGTGTTGTAGATGGTATTGAAAGACCATTGAAGATATATTGTGACAATAAATCGATTGTTCCAACAACAACAGAAGCTCTACAAAGTCGAAACACATAGACATCAAGTTTCTTGTTGTTAAAGAGAGAGTTCAGAGTAGTCAGGTGTCTATAGAGCATATTAACATAAACTCCATAATTGCGGATCCGCTCACCAAAGGTTTACCGCACAAGATGTTTCACGAGCATACATCTCATATGGGTGTTGTATTGTTTAACGATGTACAAGTTTAGTGGAATTTTGTATTTTGATGCTTTTCAGTGGTAGACACACTTTATGATTATTTTCTGCATAAATAAAGTATATTTGTTGTTATCAATCTCTGAATTTTGGTATGATCTCACTAAAAAATAAAGTTGGACCAGATGGAAATACGCATGTTTCAGATCACATTGCATGCTGCACATATATACTTGATCTTGAATATGTTGGTGTGGTAACCATTGATGAGTTGAGTTACCAATATGTGTGTAATGAATGCTACTTTGATCTCATGCTGACAAAGTAGATGGACCATATTGTAACTAAAGAAATGATTCAAGACAAGATAGCATTTTTGTGTACACATAAAGTTATATGATATAATTGATTTGAATAACGTATGTAGCCCAAGTGGAAGATTGTTGGGATTTATTTCTTATGTGGGTAACATATTTAAAATACATAATATTATAAGTTATCTAATTTAATAAGGTCATATAAGTGATCAATTAATTGGGCTCTAAAAACATATACCAATATGGACCCTATAACGTGTAGAGACCTAATACTAGTTTAATTAGGGTTGATGAAAATCTAATTAGCTAGTATATTAAGAGTATTATATGGTTAGGTCCACAAGGTCAAATCATTAATTAGCTCATAGCTTTTATTCTCTATTTCCATCCTGGAGCGAGATCTCATTGAACACTAAAGAGATTTAGGTGTGGAAGATTATAACCCTCTTAATTTCAACACAATGAATCTAGGTATTCTTTCTCAACATCTATTCTTCATAATCTAGCATGATGAACGTGAGTTCTTTAATTATGTAATTATAATTTGAGATTTATGTTTAAATCTAACATACTCCACATAATGAACTCCTAGAAGTTACAAGGTTTTGAGACTCTGATGGTTTTTGTAAAGAAATGGCAAGAGCTGGTATATTGAAGCTTATCCATGTCTTTGTGCCTCAATTGTACGCGATGTTTAAAGTATATTATATTTGATATATTCTTTGATTGGTTATTCCAAATGAATCTTATCTCGTCGTGAGTTCATTTTCTAGCCTGCATATCATCTTTTTTTTCATTCGCATACTTCCTCCATTGAAGTAAAATGTGTTGTCCATTGTCCAAGATTGACTACCTTTACGAGGTAGAATATCTTGATGAAGATAGTAAAAACTTTATCACCGACATTCCCCTCTTAAATATCGAAAATCATAAAACACGCCTTACCTCCATCCCATTTGACCTGTGCTAAGGAATTAGCACTAGCTCCCGACTTCAATAGTACTTAGTTTCTCCCACTGAAGTAGCATAAATGATCCATCTACTTCTACAAGAAGGCTTCCACATATCTATTCAAAGATCCACGTCTTCAATAATCTGAAAGTTCAACTAGAGATTACCTGTACAGAAATACTCCATCATCATATGTCGTATCAAGTACAAAAGCATGCTGTTGAAGCTGGGAGGCTAATACTAATTCCTCAGCACAGGTACATTGGGCTAAGACAATTTGTATTTTATGATTTTGAATACTGAGGTGGAAGGTTAGTGAAGGTTTTGTAAGGATTTAAGAGATGCATATTTGTGATGAGGACTTTTAACTACCTTGGACAACAATCTTTTCTTTGATGGAAAAGAAGTAAGCGATGACAAGAAAAAAATGGACTATGCGGGCTAGAAACTGAAGTTCATTTCCACTTCCTTATCTAGTTCATAGTATTTTCGTGGAATGACCAATCAAATAATATATCAACTAACAGTTCCAGTTCAACTTTAAACAGAGCATACAAGTGAGGCACAAAGACATGTATAAGCCTAAAGGTACCAGTGCACCGTTTCCTTATGAAAACTATTACGAGACATCTCCAAATCTTGTAACTTTAAGGAGATTCTAATGTGGAAGATCCTTGTTCAAGGCAACTACAAATCATAACCTTCCTTAAAGTCGAGAGTAGGATATGATATGTTCATGATCACAAGCTACATGGCTTTGTTTCTTTTCTTTTTATTTTGCAAGCCATATTCTCCTTTATATTTTATAAGCATTTGCAGTAAATAATTATTTACTATTGCAACAATAAAGACAGAAAAAGTATTTAAAATAAAAATAAATAAATAAATAAAACCTTCATATTCCCATATAGTGTGATAAAGATGAACATTTCACTTTCAACTGACAACAATAGAACAAGAAATTTTAGCATGCGAGGATACATAAATAAGTACTTAATTTTATACTTAAATAAGTGCTTCAATCCCTATTAAACTTTCATCTTCAATAGAAAAACAAAAACCATGAAAAAATTATTATCTGTAAATAGATTTTTAATTTTAATAAAGAGATACTCAGAAGACACGAATCAAGGCTTAATGAAACTAATTACATTTCTGAACGTTCATGTCCTCTCCCCACCAGTAGTCATCATATAAACTCCAGAAGAAGACGGGAAATTCAGTACACGCACTCAAAAAAGAAAAGAAAATTACAAATTATTTAACGAGAAAGAAAAGGTGAAAAGGTTTACAACGAAGAGACAGTCCATCAACACTCTGTATCATCATTCTTCAAACTCGTGGATATGATCTAAGAGGTAATTCGCAGCAAGCTCTTCATCCTTGTTGCAGGCAAAGAACACCTCCAAAACAAGTGCTCGTTCAAACCCCATTGCTTCGAGCTGGAAAAGAATGGAGCAAAATAAATAGTATAATCATTGGCATGACAAAATTTGCATTACCAGATTTCACTAACATGGACAAAGAGAATATTTTACATTTGCAGTAAAAATTAGAAAATAAGCGCGCAATAAAATCAAACAGGAGCCTACAACAAAGCGCATTAACAGAGACCCGATGTGTTTACAACAAAGACAAAAAGGTCCCAATCACTGCACAATGCTTTTGCAATTCCATCTACCACGGAGGGCCAGATGAATGCAGCCATAATCTCAAATACGAAAAACCGTTTCGTTTTTTCAAGCGATTACAACAAAGACACTGGAAAAATCTTACCATTGAAGAAGAATAACTACCCTGATTACTTAAGAGGAGACACAAAAATGACCCCTCGACAGCACGTTCACCAAAACCAGTACTAGATGATGATAAGTTTCAAGCAGTACACATTTGAGCTAAACGACAACCTAGAGTACTAATTGATGACGCCACTTATGTCTTGTAATCGTAAAATATTATTAACCTAATACAGGAATTGCTTGCTCCTCATCCCCTGTACATTTGGGTCCTGACTTTGTGAAGGAGGATGCACCTTCCTTTTGCCTACTGCAATGATAAGCTTTGCACAAGACACGCACAAATCACTTTGGAAAAGATAAGATCTCGAAAGATACTCCCAAGTCCCAACCTAAACACTAGTAATCGAGTCACAGTTTGGCTTGCACTTACCCGTTCTATGGCTTCACGTTCCTCAGGAGTGACTGTTATAGCCTGTGGCATAGCTTCAGCAAGCTGCCCTAGTATGTTACTGATATCACATCAAAGACATAACCGCATGTGAAACACTCTGGCACACATAACTAACACAAAAAGAATCGTTCCAGAAACAAAAACAAACGTAAGAGTACCCCTCTCCGCCTTCAACAGGTTCATTGATAAGACGAAGGAAATCAGCCTGATGCTCTTGAATCAGCCTCATTAAATTAGGATTTTGCTTTCCTAACTCTTGAAGCATGGGCTGTCAACATATACAAGAATGACAAAGATCTTTGCCTGAAACATACATAATCAGTGTGAACCAGAAAAAGAGAACAACGAAGGTTAAGGTAAAACCTGCAATATTTGCGGGTTGGCCTGCACCATTGCTCGCAAGGCTTGGAACTGAAACACGAAATAACAAATGAAATGTCCAGGTCTGAAGAAAAATGGATCTCCTTTTTTCCTCAGTCATTAGAATTATTTTTATTTTTAATTTATTTTTTATTTCCTTTTTTTTTGTGGGTGGGTGGGTGGGGTTGGGGGGTTGGCTGGGTGTGTGTTCAGGGATGTTAAGAGACATAGCATAAGTTGTACCTGCTGACTGTTGCGTAGAAAATCTAGGGTGTTGGCACCACCAACATTTGATCCAATGCTAGGAAGACCCTTGTTAGAAGAAAATTTAAGTCCACTCAAAAGATACGCGATGGGATGAATCACCAATGACAACGACAATGAAACCATACCTGTGGGAAAAGATCTAGAGGATTTGCATTGGGTCCAGTTGAAGGTACAGGTGCAGGTTGTGCTGCTTGCTGAGGCTGAGAAGGCACATTAGCCGCCTGAGTGCTAGGTGCATTTCCTGCTGTAGGTGGAACTTCGGCTGATTCGGGGATACCCTGATATTTAGATTTCGAAGACATATCGCTTCAATAATAGTGGCAATGACAAGATATGAATGGGAATAAAGGTTCCTTGTACCAAATGAAGACTAACAGACAATGGAATTAGCAATGTGGTTAGATATGACCACCATGGTCCAATTGTTTACGTAGTGTCAACACAATAATGGACAATGAAGATGTATGCTTAAGTTACAGTTATGAAGACTAACAGGCAATGGAATTAGCAATGTGGTTAGATATGACCACCATGGTCCAATTGTTTACATAGTGTCAACACAATAATGGACAATGAAGATGTATGCTTGTTACCGTTATGTTCATGAGATGAAATGTAAAGAAAGAAGTTTTACAACCACTAGCAGAAAAGCAAAGCAGTTTCTCCAGGAGGAGGGGGGGAATCCAGGGAAAGAATAATTATCCTAAATGTGTACAGTGCAAAGTCAAAGAAAAAGTGCGTGACTTAACTGAAGGAAGACTAGTGTTTCCCTGCAAAATCCTTTTTCTGTTCTTACAAAGGGCAAGACACGGACAATGATCAGATTTTGCATTTTCTATTTAGCATGATGAATTACTATGAAGTATCTACTCTAAAAAAAAAAACTAGATCAGCAAAAAGAAATTATCCTAGATCATTTAACAGAATTTTAATGATCAAATTCCAGTAAATGACGTTATTTTAACCGCTTTTCAAGGTACTGTACTTTGTCGTACACAGGCAAAATATGCATTTAGGCCAAACCTTCCTCTCTACTTTCCAGAAACATGCGCAACTTGATATATTCTTCTGTCACCCTATTCAGTAATATTATGCTATGATAAAAGATGAATATTGGTGACTAGTCATCGTATTCGACTCTGACTCTACAACTTTTTTATCAACCACAATAACTTCACACGCTAGGATGCAACAGAGGTTCTTTTTCAGGGGAAAGATTGAGTTAATAAATTAATCTAACTGGACTTCAGTCATTAATTTTATCTCCACCTTTAAGATATCAAGTGTAGACAACAGATTACTAGCCAAGAGAATTTTATACTGACCAGCGACTACAAGACATAACATGGAAACAAATGAAAGAGAACAAATTCGAAAAATGTAACAGATTGATCATTCATTGAACTTGGACGAAACTTTAGGCATCCAAGTGATTACATCAACCAACACAAACTCCCCTCCAGCACAAGCTGTTTACTGCATGTAGATTATGAAATAAACTAGTCATTTAAAGCCTGTAAGAGTAACTTTAAACTATCTCAGGCAGCCCATTTAACATGTTTTTGACCCATTTTATAAAGTGGAAAATTTTATTGTCATCAAGTATTTTCAATCATTGATTCATTATTTTCATTTTGATAGTAAAATTGAAATTTGTGATACTTATTTTGATTCATCATTATATTATTTTTTGCTCATAACCATTCCATAATATTTGATAGGTAATTTGCACATTTCGTCCCTATCGTTTGTTCTTATTGTGCAAAGCGTCTCTATCGTTTGGATTTTGGTATCTGGGCCCCCTAAATAAACGTTTCTTTGCAGAAAAGGTCCTGCCATCCATATCCGTTAACAGTTGCCGTTAAAATTATCAAAATAGTTAATTAGCACAACTAAATCTAAACGATAGGGGATTATTTGCGCAAGAAACAGCAAATGATAGTGACATTTTACGCACACAAACGTTTAAAGCCAGATTTTGGGTCTTCTTCTTCCAGCAATTATAAAATTCCATACAAGTAGATAAAATTACATATATTGTAATATTACACTTAAATATAGTGAATAAAACTCATAGACATTACAAGAAATTAACACATCGAAACAAATATATGCCACTATATACGCATTTTTGTATAGTATATTTTGCAAACGATAGGGACAAAGTGTGTGACAGTGGAGACAATACCTGATTTGCTTAGATCGAAAAACAATTATTGAATTTGGAGATAGAGAAGAAATTATTCAATTTTAGAACGTGGTATTTAGTTTTTGTGTGGGTTGGTTGTAATGTGGCTTCTTGAAGTGTTTAGAATATATTTGGTAGCATATATTTTGTTTGGATGTGTCAAGTTCTTGTAATGTGTACGAGTTTTCTTCACAATGTTTAAGTGTAATATTACAATAAATGAGATTTTATTTAGAATTTTATAGTTGCTGGAAGAAAAAGACCTAAAATCTAGCTTTAAACGTTTGTGTATGCAAAACGTCCATATCGTTTACTCTTTTTTACGCAAATCATCCCTATCGTTTAGATTTATTTACGCTAATTAACCTTTTTGATAATTTTAACAGAAAATGTTAACAGATATAGACGGTAGGGACCTTTTCGGTAAAGAAAAGTTTATATAAAGACCCAGATGCCAAAATCCAAACGATAGAGATGCTTTGCACAATGAGAACAAAGGATATGGACGAAATGTACTATTCTATTCGATTTATCAGTTTTGAACGATGAAATAAATAAAAAACTTCTACAAGCAATTATTGTCTAGTAAAGAATTTTATCTTGGCCTTCATTCACTCCTACCCTATGAAAAACACCAAGAAGAAAAGATATAACAAATTTCTGCATCCACCTCTTCCGTAACATATTGAAGATTTACTTAGATAGTGTAATGTTGTCATTAAAATGCTGGGCACAGTTGTATAACCTACTTGCTTGTGAAATCCTTGAGAATATCAAAACAATTAAAGAAAGATTTAAGTGCTCGTATACATAAAAGTTCACAAGCGAAGAATGGAAATGCACTTATATATAGAAATTTGACACTCACAGAATATAAATATTCAACAGCTCTCTCCGGGTTGTTGAAAGCAGCTCGAAGAGCTCGGACAACTGTATCCCGGTCCCAAGTTCCTCCACCCATATCAATAATCTGCTGGATCGTACCCTCAAGGTTGTTACCAGCAACTAGACTGGAAGCTGCTTGGCCATAGACATCCGACCTAGCACAGGAAAACCATCAAATATTAATAGAAGAATGAAGAAGCACAAAACTACTTATGAATATTGCATGATAGAAATCATGCACATAAAATCTCATTTAAGAGATGCTCACACGTCAGAAGCGGCAGCAGCAGGAGGAGCAGTAACGGGAACGGGAACGGGAACGGGAGCGGATGCTGGAGTCGGTACAGGTGCAGGTCTGCAAGGAAAAGAAAATTATGAAAGAAACATATTAAAGTAAGAAATAATTCCATACACCCACAAAAGAGTTAAAGGAAGGGAGACAGCGTAATGTGTTGAGAAAGAAACCCTAGGGCACATTATATAGGTAAGTAAACTAAAACTCACACCGCAGCAGGTGCTTGAGGTGCTGTTGATGTTGGAGCTGAGGTAGGAGGCGTGGCACTAGTCAGTTGTGCCTACAAGGAGGGAAACACTTTTAGACAACTGAATTAACACCAACTCCAGTAACATAATTAGGTATAACCTATGTAGCTTAGACTCTCCATTTTGGAAAAAGTACCATGTCGACACGATATGACAAGGATAACAAAATGGGATCCATGTCCGATCCTTTAAATAAAAAGAGGATCCTTTATACCGTTATTGTTATTTTGGTACTAGATTCAAAATGATTTCTAATTTGTATCCAAATGAAGTATTAAAATTTGCAAATTAATTTGTTTTAAATTTGCAGTCAAATATAATATATATATCCTCAAATCCTAGATTTTAGAGGAGGGGGAATAAAAAAGATCCCGACTCCTAGGTATGTACATGTATGGACACCCGCACCGTCTCCAAGCAACATAGGGTATAAAATATAAAATTCTCTAATATATTTCCCTTTGAAGTAAAGTAAAATGTGTTTCAGTCATGCAGAATAAAATTCTCATTGTCAACTAATAGGGACTATCATCGGTGATTGAATAAGCATTGGCCAATAACTCTCTGAGCTGAGAACATCAAATAACACAATTCTTTTGGGCCTATATTGGGCAACAGTTCGAAGAAGGAAAGAGCATTCACTTTATAAAAGGCAAATTCAAGCACTAGTTTCACTCAGTGAACCATGCAACTGTACACAATGCTCCAAAAGTGCTGGAAAATGCATATACCAGAACAAAAAATTGTAAAGCCCGTAAGAAATGTTTCATGACACTGATGGGAAATGAACATACATTTAAATGGCATTCTCAGGAAGATAGTCTTGACGCAACTATCGGACTTCGAAAGATAAAGTTGAAATTTAATTCTATTTCTCAATATAGAAATTAATTCACAAAGATAAACAAGTTCACTCATTTTATATTCATTCTTAGTACATATTTCAAGAAAATTTTGCTAGAAGCTAAAGAGTATGTCAGGGAAAAGGGATATTAGAAGCTTCTGCACTGTAGAGGTTTAAGTGCCAATTAGATCAGCTAAAATGGTGAATGCACCAAGAAAAGATATTCCATCAGATCAGAGGATGGTATATCACTAGAATGGTAATCCAAATCATATAAACAGCAATAAAAGATTGTGGACAAATAAATTAATAACAACACAATATTAAATACGATAGGATATATGACCTTCACAGCAGGTGCAGTTGATGTGGTTGAACCTTCACTTGATGAACTCTTATTCTAAAAAAATTTCAGGCAAAACAAATTAATGAAATTATTTGAAGACAACAGAAACTCTCCAATGGAGCACAAAGAGTAATGAGGCAAGAAAATTTACTAAGTTTTGAGCTTTTTGAGATCTTGTATCTGAATTCTTGATTTTATTTTATTTTATTTTATTTTTCTGTGATTGATATTTTTCCTGCTGAAATTGGATTACTTACAAAAATCCAATTACATTTTTAATGTGAAATTCCTTCGATGCCAATTTTGATCAAATTAGGGGTGACCTTGACAGATTATTGTTGTAACCGTTTACGAATTGCTGCAATATAGCTGAACAAATTTCGCATTACACAGACTTGTTGGTTCAAATATAATATGTATCCACTTTGACGAAGAGTGTGCCTTTTATTTATGCTTAAGCCCCAAGAAGCATTAGCACCTTCGGGTGCTTGCATGTATAATTTATTATTCTCATTTTACATGCACAGATCACTCTACTATAATGTAACACAAAAGATCCAGTTCAAGTAGTGTAGATACATCTAGACTAATGAAAACACCACTAAAGATAGTTGAAGTCCCTATGTGATTCATCTTCTGATAATGGAGAGTTCCACGCTGTGGCTTCAAAGTGTGCTAAAGTGAACTGAAACCTGCTGATATATCAATCAAGGAAGTTTTTACTATTTTTTAAGAATAAACTGTATCAAGTCCTGTAAAATCCAGTTATAGTAGGAAGTTGCATATTTTTTATTTGTAGGAGAAATATATTGTTTCAGCTTTCCACAAAGAATTAGGTCCAATTGTGTGAAGATATTTCATCCTGACTAGTTGAACCAAGTATTAACCAATTAGATGACCCAGCTAAACCAATATAACATTCAGATATTCATTCACCTATAAAGTCTTCAAGAAACTCATCAAAACTCAAAATATAGTCATCGAGAAACTAGTCAAAAAAACTCAAAATATAGTGAGCCAATGTTTCTTTAAAGGTACAAGTCAAAGAATCAACGAAGGATTTATTTCTAAAATCCAAACTTTGCTGCTAAATGTCTTCAGAAAAAAAAATAAAGGCATGTAAGAAACAACAGAGACTTGAAATACATGAGAGAAATTCAAGCATATGGAAACAAATGTAGATGCAAGTCAACACTTTGAAGTGGTAGGTCCTCGAGAACATCCAATAACTAGCAACAGAACAACTTTTACCTTTGTTAGCATGACAACAACAAAACTGTTCTCAGCAACTTTATTTTCTCCCAATGTCGTTCCATCTTTAAGAACTTTTCCCTGGTGGATAAGCATCTGTTGTGCCGCAGGATAAACATCAGATCCCTGACAAGTTTCAATGGTTTTCTTTACATCTACGACCTGCAGAATAAAACTAATTATTTCAAAAAAAATAAAGTCCCATAATTTGAAAACTGAATGACTATTATTCCACCAATAAAATTTGTGGAACAACTAAAAGATATAAAATAATTTGAAACATTTGGCAGCCAATTCAGGAAACATGTAACCACTGACCTCAATCACAATATTAGATTGAGAATTGGCTTAATTATTCATTCGTTAACCTTGATATTTATACAAGAAGTATTTTATATTCATGCAAGTACTATTATATCTAAAGAAGAAAACTAAACAATTATTACCATACCACCTCCTAGGTAAATAAGGAATACAATACTACTATAATTCTAACTTTCCCCCTCAAGTTAGTGCATAGATATCACACATGCCCAACTTGGATAATGAAGTATAGAATGCCCACCAGCAATAGCATAGGTCATAATATCAGCTAGTTTGTCTGCACTCTTAATGTATGGTACATCTATACTCCCAGAATTGAGATTATTCTCGATGTAATTCCTGTCAAGTTCAACGTGCTTGGTTCGATATTATTTACAATTTTAATAGCTGCTGAGCTATCACATAAGAGCACCATGGATTTTTTTAGACCAAACCCAAGTTCATTAAGAATGATCTTCAGCTACGTAAACTCGGTAGTTGCATGATAAAGAGCGCAGTATTCAGCCTTAGCACTAGATAGTTACAGTACATTCAGTTTCGTAGTCTTCCAAGTTACCAAATTACCTCCAACAAATTATATATACCCTGACGTAGACTTCCTATCTAATCTCGATTCAGCAGGATCAGAGTCCGTGTAACCCACAATATCTAGATGTCCATGTTTAGAGAACATGATATTCTTGCCTAGAGAGAATTTTAAATATGCTAAGATACGATTTATTGCATTCATATGCCGGTCACTTGGATTATGCATGAATTAACCAACAACACTTACTGCATATGACAAGTCACGTCTTTTGTGAATCCGATAGATCAACTTCCCTACTAGTTTTGATATCTCTCTTTATTTGTAAGAGTGATCCGAGTAAATAGATAGTACATGGTTCACCTCAATAGGGGCATGCATCTACGGGCTCACAAGCCGAGTTACCAATTTTGCCGAGAGATCTAGCACATACTTTCATTGAGAGATAAAAAGTCCTTGCTTGGATCAAGATACCTCAATGCTGAAGAAGTATTTTAGAGTCCCCAAATCCTTTATTTCCAATTCCTTAGCTAGATAGCTCTGAAGTTTCTCAATTTTACTCTTATTGCTCGTAGATAGCTATGAAGTTTCTCTATTTTACTGTTATTGCTCGTAGCAATCATGTCATCAACATACACAATAAGCAGCGTGATATCATCAACATCTCTTTTAGAACAGAGTGTAATCTGCCAAAACCTACTTGAAACTATACTCCTTCATTGAGCAACTCAGCCTACCAAACCAAGCTCTTGGTAACAGTTTTAAACCATACAAAGCCTTCTTCAGCTTACATAGCTTACCTCTTGGAGTGAAAATCCAAGAGGTGGGTCTATGTACACTTCTTCTGTCATATCACCATGGAGAAAGGCATTTTTGACATCAAATTGCCGTAATAGCCAATCATGATTAACTGCTAGAGATAGTATAATCCTAAAAGTGTCCATTTTTTGCCATCGGAGCAAAGGTCTCCGGATAGTCGATCCCTTAAGTATGTGTATAATCTTTCGTAACAGCCTAACCTTATATCTATCTACTGTCCCATCTAACTTGTACTTTACTGAAAATACCCACTTACACCCCACTGTCTTCTTCTCCTGAGGTAGGTTGACCATAGTAGAGTTCTTTTAGAGAACCTTCATTTCTTCTATCATAGCAAATTTCCACTTACGATCATCAAAAGCCTCTTGAAAATTATTACGACAACTGAGGGGTAAATGCTAGGTGTATTTTAGATAAACAGTGTTATGAAATAAAATCAGATATAGGATAAATAGCATTAGAAGAAGATTGAGAATCCCAACCTATCGTGTTCTTTATGATTGCGAAGAATGTATCTCCTACCCTGATTATCAACCAGTGGATTCAGGGTAACAGTCTTAAAAACTGTAGGGTTTAAATTAGAATTTAGAGTTGAAGTTATAAGGAGGGAAACATGCGCCTCATGATTAATTGTGGAAGAATCATCCGATACCACAGTAGTATCATCAAAGGGAGTATCGAAATCTGGAGGGCAGTATTATCAATCTCGCAGAGAGACCAACTATAGCACCCTCTTTTCTCTTTGTATAACCTTTTGGAACAATTTAGATGATCTTTCACTACGAACTTCAGTTTTAGATTGTAGAACAACAAATGATTCATCTATAGACTCCCTCTTACCCGAAATTCACAATCGTTTCTCTTCCAACCACACACGTTCCTCTTCCATACTACTAATCTCCCCCTAGAGAGGATCAATGAAATAGCCCCAGAATAGAAAGACTCGTGTTCACAAAACTAAACATTTATAGACATAGAATTTTCCTGTAAGGGGATGAAAACACTTATAACCTTTATAGAAGTTAGAATATCCAAGAAATACACATTTAAGAGCACGAGGATCAAACTTGTCCCTAAGGTGAGGATGCAAAAGAACATAACACGCACATCCGAACACTTTAGGACAAATATTTAGAACAGAGATGATAGAATGAAATCGTAACAACATCCTCAACGGATTTGATAGTCAATTATACAAGCAGGCGTCCAATTTATAAAGAAGACAACAATCATGACAACATCAGCCGAGAAACACTTATGACCATGCATAATAAAGAATAACGCCCAAGCCACCTCTAGGATATGTCGGTTTATACCCTTTGCTAGGCTGTTCTATTGGGGTGTGTAGGCACACATTGTCTAGTGGAGTATGTCATGTTTTCTGAAAAAATGGTTACAAATTCACGACCACTAAAACATTCGAACCTATATATTAAAATATGTAACAATCATTTTTGTAAATAACATCACTCTTAGATTTTAGCAAATATTCCCAACTTACCCTATTACAATCATCAATAAAAGACACAAAATATTTATGACCTGACGACGACATAATAGAAAAAAGGCCCCAAACATCAGTATAAACACAAGAAAATGAAATGAACTTCTATTGAAACTGATTTTAAAAGGTAAACGATGATTCTTAGCGCTAATGCATTACTCACATCGTAAATTAAAAGTAGAAGTGTTTAGAAACGACTTCGGAAATAAACGTTCTAAGTAAGAAAAGGACGGATGACCTAAACGTCAGTGCCATAACATAATTTTCTCCCTAGCTAATGTTTCCCTGCTACTTGAAAGCCATTGCTAGTGTGATGCCCCAAAACCTATTTGGTTGGGTGCCACGAAAGTTTTACTATCAATAACCATAATATAACAAAACAAACATTTTTGTAACATAATTATAAGGCAAATTTATTTGATTGCAAGATATTATTCGAAACTTAAAATTAAAAACAATAAAGATAAAATTTAAAAAGTCTTAAAAGTCTTGAAAGAAATAATTTTCAATTTGACATTCTTAAATTGTTTCCACCACAAGCCATGCTCACGTCTCAACCTCCACAAACCCTAGTTTCCTGAAACAGGGACAAAACATAATAGTTTGACATTTCTATATCCCAACAAGTACACAATAAATTTGTAATGTTAATTCATGACGTAACGGAGACACGAGATTTTTACTGAACTCAATGGTAAAATCCATGGTGCGTAGCACTACTATACTTCGGTCCCCTTATCATATTTATAATCATATCATATTCATATGGGACTCATAGATTTTAATCATAACTTTCAAAGATCTAGAATTTTAATAACATGGCATAACGTACATACCTTTGAAATAGTAAAGAAAGAATAAGAAAGGTAGATAATAGTCATCCATTCCCTTCTAAGACCACCTTTTTATTTTCTTATGCTACCTTCAGTGTGTGCGCGAGTGAGAATAAGGTTTCGTATAATTTCAATAGTGGAGAGTACTTGTGAGTGTGGGGGGATAGGTCTTAAATAGAGTAGGCTAAGACTATGTGCATAGCCTTTATTTATGAAAAATGTGTGTGTGTGTGAAGTAATTACTCATTTTTGCACAAAAATGGGGTCATCTCTCCCTTAAAATCCGTGCAGTTTAAATTGAAAGCCAAAATTTTGTTTCAAAATCGTGAATGGTGGCATTAAAATTAGAGTTTCCATTTTTACATGCATTCACACACATTAATGGCACATGCAATTTAAATTGAAAGCCAAGATTTTTTTTCAAAATTGTAAATGGTGGCATTAAAATAAGAGTTCCCATTTTTCCATGCATTCACACACATTAATTGCAAGAATATATATTCTTCTACTATTAAGGATCTAAATAATATGGAAGATATGCCAACAATTCAATAATTTCCTAAAATTATGTTAAAAAATGTAATCACGCATCTAGAATTGCAGCAAGGCCCCCAAAAGAAATGTGTTAACACTTAATTTGGTCCTCTAACTATCAACTCTTATAATTAGGTTCAAATTCAGGTGCGTGGTGTTATAGCTAGATTCTGACATAGACTCCCTTACCCTTTTCAAGTAGTATAGACCTATCTTTTCTCTATCAGTATCAATCGTCATCTTCGTTAGATTGTCCTGAAACATACAATTGGTATTACCAAACAGTTAAGATGTTTGGTGATTTTGCTAACAGAGACAAGGTTATCAAAGAGATTAAGTGTAAAGAGAACAAATGTCACTGAGAGAGTGAAAAAGTGAGACATTCCTGGCCCTCAAAATTGGTACTGGAGTCCCATTAGCAACTTGGATGAACTTAACAAGTGAAAATATAAATGAATCAAGTAGAGAAGAAATACCAGTCATATGATAAGTAGCTCGTGAATCAATAACCCAAGTATTTGCAGGGGCAAAGATAAAAACTAAACAAGAATTACCATCACGAGGAAATATTCAAGATATATGAGAAGCAAAAAAAGTGTCAGTAGATGCAACCTGAGAAGATTTCTTTTTCTTTTCAGCTTGTTTAAGTTTGAACCACTCTAAATATCTATGTAATTTTCAGCAAACGTCAACTATGTGTCTAGTACTACGACATTGAGTGCAAGACTCAATAGTAGGTGGCTGAGGCTTACTTTTCTAGGTAACCAAAGTTGAAGCCTCACAGTGGACCTTTTTCCCTATAGTAACTTACTTCACGACAAACTAGTAAATAGGCCTCTTCCAGACTTGGGGAGAGGAGATGTAGCTAAGACACAACCACTAACATTACCACTGTGTGATCAAGACCAACTAGAAACACATAGACCCTATCCTATGCAATGCACTTTATCTATTTCTCAATATCAATTGTACATATCATATCATTAGGCATCCGATAATCAAGTTCCATAAAGATAGAGTTTAGTTCGTCGTAGTATTCAACAAGAGGCCAACCACCTTGACGCAATTGAAACGACTTCTTTATCATTTCATAGACCTACGAAGAGTCAGAAACATCAAGATAGCTTCTTCTGATTGCATCCCAAACTTCCTTAACTCTTCTACATTGTACAAAATGTGACGTCAAATTGTCAGTCATGAATTTATGAGCCAAGACTTGACTAAAACATCTTCAGCCTCCCATTCATCAATTATGTACAAGTGCAGCCTTTCGTCTTGTGATGGAATCTTTTTTTTCCAACTAGCAATATGCATCTCAAGAAACTTAGACCTTATACGATAATTAGCCCCTCCATTTTGATATGAATTGGAAAGGAGGTTTCATGAACAGTCACCCCAGAGACAATTTTGTTTTTAGACATTTTTTAGCAACTAGGGTTTGAATTTTCACAAAAACAAACAAATCACAAAGCCAGAGAACTAAGGCCCAAAGAAATCTGAAATAGTAGCCAATGGGAAAAACACAACCTAGAAAAAAAAAACTCACAATTCAGCTAAACTCGAAATTCGCGACTAGGGTTTTGAGTTTTTTTTCCCCCTTTAAAGCTATGATACCAAATTGAGAATTGGCTTAGTTATTCATTCATTAAGCTTGATACAAGTAGTATCTTATATTTACACAATTAGTATTCTATCTAAAGAATAAAACTAAATAATTATTACCGTACTACTTCCTAGGTAAATAATGAATTCAATACTACTATAATTCTAACTTATTATTGTTACAGATTTTTAACGACTTCGCTTTTACAACTTACAATCGCAAACGAAATAAACCAAGAATATAAGCGAAGAAAGAAACACCAAGATTGGTAACCCGATTCGGTCCAAAAAGACCTACATCCGGGGGCTCGGTGAAAGCGACCAGCACAAAAGATCCACTAATAACCAAGAAGTTTACAAACGAGTTACACCGTTATATCAACCCTCCGATCTAATATACCATAAAACCAAGAATAACAACTCCTATCTACAAGAAATCTGGGATTTTAGAGAAAACTTGAATCCTTGTTTGATACACGAATAATACAATAATCTATTGTTTAGATATTGTATTCACGTTCAAACAACATTCCTCTTTCTCAAAATATCAAGAAGAAAATATCGAATGTAGAAGAAGATGGAGCGTCTGTGGTTTCTCTAGAAACCCTAGTTCAGAGAGAGAGTAGAAAGAATAATGAATCAGAAAATGTGAAAAAACTATCTAACCATCTTCACTGCTCACGCCCCTTTCATTCAACTCGAGTAAGTGGATTCCACGTGTTCACGAGACATGCCCATCCAATGATTAATATCTCAGAGTTGCAAATAGGCTTTACACGCTTTCGCACTGGGAGAATAGAATAACGCTTTTCTTTTCTCCTCAAAGAAAGGGAACCACACGAATATTCCAACAATCTTCACCTCGGTTCACTTGATGCATCCTTAACTTGGTTATAGTTTGTACATTCAAGAAAAATTCTCTTGTGCCTTTAGACCTCTCCTCATTTCCTCATTGCCTTGCCCTACAAAAGATTTAACCATTGTCAATATGTAGAAATTTTAAGCAGCTTGAAAATTTGCTTACACTTATGGGTTTAGTACCCATATCAGCAGGATTATGATCTGTTGAAATCTTCTTCAAGATGATTTCCTTCTTTAAAAGTTTTTCTCTAATAAAATGGAACTTAACATCTATGTGTTTAGTTCTTTCATGATAAATGGGATTTTACTCAAATATAAAGCACTCGACTATCAAAGAAAATGCATACATTTTCTTTCAAAGAAATTTAATTCAAACAATGAGATTAAAGCCAAATGCCTTCTTTGATGACTTGAGTTAAGGCGCAATGTATTCGGTTTCGATTACTAGATAAAGCAACAATGGATCAAGTCGAGATTTCCAAATTTATACAATTTTCACCTAACATGAAATAATAAGCGTGAATTGACTTCCTATTGTCTTTGTTAGGCTGCAAAATCGTAGTCTACAAACCCAACTAATTTTAACTCGATTCGGATCTTTTATAGCATAATCCAATATTTAAAGATCCTTTTATATATCTCAAAGAAAGAACTTAAGAGTCGCCCAATGTGGTTTTCCGAGATTCGACATGAATCTACTAAGCAAACTTATTGCAAAAGATAAGTCGGTCCGGTACTTACCATTGAATACATGATTGATCCAATCACATTTGGATAAGGAAGTTTATCCATTTCACTCTTTCCTCATCACTTTTGGGTGATCGCTCATTGACAAAACAAAATGTGAAGCAAGAGGCGCATTAACAAAGTTTAGAGTCTTTCATACCAAACTTGTTTATCGGTTTTTCCAAATAATGAGATTGAGACAGATTTAACTTTGAGTTTAATCTATCTCTAGAAATGATCATGCCTAACATTCTTTTTGTTCTTCCTAAGTCTTTCATGTCAAACTCGATTTAAGAACTTGTTTTATTGAATTTATTTCAATCGGGTTTGGACCAATAATAAGCATATCATCTACATAGAGAATCAAATAAATTTCGAGAACCCTTTGGGTTATCTTTATTGTAAAGCGACTATCATAACTACTTCTCTTAAAACCGCCATAATAAAAGAGTCAAACTGATATACCATTGCACAGGGGCTTGTTTGAGACCATATAGAGATTTTTTCGGATAATGACTTGCTCTGTTTTACCTTTTTCTTCAAAGCACGGTGGGCGTGACATGTAAATCTCTTCTTCCAGTCTCCATGTAAGCGGTTCTTACATCCATTTGTTCAAGTTCCCAACAAACCGACAGAAGAGCAAGCATTAATCTCATAGTTTTATACTTAACAACAGGAGAGAATATCTCATTATAATCCACCCTTCCTTTGATTAAAACCTTTCGCAACTAATCGGCTTTATATCCGACAGTTCATCTAGCTTTTTGATCCTCTTTGATTTTAAACACCCACTTACAACTTATCACTTTAAGCTTCTTGTCTCTATCAATTAGGACCCAAGTCTTATTTTTATGAAGAGAAGATATTTCTTCTTTCATGGCTTCTATCCAGCAAATGAGTCTTTAGAGGAGACAAATTCCTCATAAGAGCGTGTTCTATGGTTTCTATCTCTCTCCAACAAGAAGAAGAAGACTCATTAATCCTTCAAAGAAGATACTTAGGATTAGGCTCACAGCTTCTTCTAGCTCTGCTCTTATGAGTTGGTAATTACAGTAGGTTGGTGTTATCAATTTCTTCCTCAGAATCAGATTCATCAAATTCAGTAATGTTAGGAAGATTTGAAGTGGTGTTTTGAGAATCTATAGTAAGGTCAAGTTCATTTGAACTGGAATGATCTGTGTCAGGGATTGGTTCATAGTCAGGTGTGGTTTCTTCCGAAGACTTCACCTCAATTTGAACTTTATCATTTTCTAATTCTGACATTTGATCATCTTTTTCACTTCCTGATGTGTTAGTATTTACAACACAAGGCATCTCATTTTCATTAAACACCACATCCCTACTAATAATCACCTTAACCCCTTTTTCTCCTTTTATCCATAGCCTAAACCCTTTAACTCCTTCGGATAGCCTAAGAAGACACATTTACGGGCTCTAGGGTCAAGTTTTCCCTCCCTTTGGTGTGCATATGCAAAGACACCCAAATATTCTAAGGTGAGAAAGATCGGAGGTCTCCTTTCCATAACTCTTCGGAGTTTTGGGTAGAATGGTACTAGAGGGACATCTGCTTATCAAATAAACTGCAGTGCTACCGCTTCACCCCCAAAATCCTTTTGGAACCCCATAACCGATAGAGAGACATCCGACTTTATTCATAATAGTCCTATTCATCCTCTCAAAGAACTCCATTTTGTTGAGGGTGAATCTAACCGACCTATGCCTCTCAATTCTTTTATCTTTACGAAATTATCAAATTCACGATTACGAAATTCCACCCGTTTATGGGTTCCTTCTAAGGATTTTCACTCTTCTATCGCTTTGGTTTTCGATCAACTTAACCCAATCTCTAAATTTCTTAAAGGCTTCATTTTTTGGCTTTTAAGAAATACACCCAAGTTTTTCTCTGTATAATCATCAACTATAGAGAGAAAATATCTATTCCCCATAGGTTGAGTGACTTTCGGTCCCCATAAATCGAATGTATATATTCTAAAGAAGCTTTAGAGGTATGAGACCCAATTTTGAAACTTAGTCTAGTTTGTTTTCCCGAATCGCGTGTTTTCACGAAGTAGGCTATTTTTTGACACTCTATCCTTGCTTAGAAGGTCTTGTTTCTTCGAGTAAGGAGAGACCATTTTTCACTAATGTGACCTAACCTTTTGCGCCAAAGGGTAGAGTGATCGGCCTCGATGTTATACAAGTGATCGGACTTCGAGACAAGATGACCAAGGAGAGTGTATAACCCACCCTTCTTGACCCCTTTAAAAGACAACTAAGGAACCAAAGATCAATTTCATAATCCCATCCTTAATTTTGCACTCATATCCTCATCATCTAAGTGCACCCAAGGAAATCGGGTTTCTCCTAAGACCAAGAATACGTCTCGACCTCTTTTATGGTTTTAATGGTTCCATCATGCAATTTTAATTTCACGTAACCTATACCAACTATAGGGCGAGATTGGTTGTTACCCATGTACACATCCCCACCATCAATTTTTTCATAGCAATTAAAGGCGTTAATATCGGGACACATATGATATGAACAACCAGAATCAAGTATCCAATCAATATCATGTTCAACATCAGAAACAGTATAAACTTGCACATTTTCAGAAACATTGGCTTGATTCTCAGAATTATTGTCTATATCTTTATTCTTTCTTTTCCAATCATAGCAGTCTCTCTTAAAATGGCCTAGTTTTCCACAATGATAACATTTTTTGCCACTCCTTGATTTTGACCTAGATTTTCCTTTCTTTTTACCTTTATTACTGTGATTCTGGTTATCTCTCTTTTCAAATCTTCCTCTCACAAACAAGTTTTCCTCTTTGTTAGAGGATCTAAAATCTTGTTTAAATTCCAGTTCTCTAGATCTCAGGGCATCAACTATAATGGTGATAGACAAATCATCTCTACCATATTTTATCACATTTTTTACTTCTTTAAAGTGATCAGGCAGAGAATTCAACAAAATAACAGATAAATCTTCATCATCAAACTTTTTATCAACATTGGACAGATTTTGCACAAGTTTGTTGAAATCATCAAGATTCACATCAAGATCCTTTGAGGGATCCATTTTGAAACTAAAGAGTTTTTCAAGAAGATAAACCTTATTTGGCGAGTTTTTATCATGAACAGATCATCTAGTCTTTTCCATAGTTCCACAAATTGTTTTTGTTCAAGAACTTGTCTTAACACATTATCGACCAAATGCAAGAAAATAGAACTATAGACTATTTCATTCATTTCAAGTATAGTGTCAGGTTTTGCTTTAAGGGTTTCTGAGTACCCTTCAGGGTCTTCTAAAGCTTTAGAGACCCTTTGTTGTACTAGAATGGCCTTCATTTTTTGTTTCCATAAAGAGAAGTCCCCCTTTTCATCGAACTTTTCAAGTTCGACCTTCGAACCCATGATAGATTCTGTAAAAGGGTGGATTTCAAGAAACAAAGGTCTAACAAAGATTTCTTAAACAAAAAAGGAAGCAAGTTTAACAAAGGTATGTAGAACTTTAACTTTCGTAAAATCGACAAAGATTATAAAAACATGCTAATTTCTAAAAAAAAATCGTCGATACATATTGTCAAACAAGCACTTTTAAGCAAATCAATTTTGTATACAAATATCACAAATAGATTTCACATTAGACAAAACAAAACATACAAACCACATTCAAGAGAGAAACAAAGGTTTAGAGTTTACCATAGCCTTCAAATAAACAAGAAGTTAACGAACCTCCGTAAATAATATTGATCACCGATCGATTTTGGAAGAACTCCCAACTCGGTTTCAAGAACTCATCGATCTTTACAGATCCTTTTAGATCTAGTCGTGAACACCGATTTAAGCCTGGAGGACTTTTACTCACCCCACAAACAAGTGCTCGATACCATCGTTGCGTATTTTTAACGACTTCGTTTTACAACTTACAATCGCAAACCGAGAAATAAACCAAGAATATAAGCGGTAAAAGAAACACCAAGATTGGTAACCCGGGCCGGTCCAAAAGACCTACATCCGGGGGCTCAAATGAAAGCGACCAGTGCACAAAAAGATCCACTAATAACCAAGAAGTTTACACACAGAGTTACACCGTTATATCAACCCTCCGATCTAATATACCATAAAACCAAGAATAACAACTCCTATCTACAAGAAATGGGATTTTGAGAAAACTCAATCCTTGTTTGATACGAAATGAATACAATAATCTATTGTTTAGATATTGTATTCACGTTCAAACAACATTCCTCTTTCTCAAAATATCAAGAAGAAAATATCGAAATGTAGAAGAAGATGGAGCGTATGTGGTTTCTCTAGAAACCCTAGTTCGTAGAGAGAGAGTAGAAAGAATAATGAATCAGAAAATGTGAAAAAAACTATCTAACCATCTTCACTGTTCACGTCCCCTTTTATTCAACTCGGAGTAAGTGGATTCCACGTGTTCAAAGACATGCGCCATCCAATGATTAATATCTCAGTAGTTGCAAATACGCTTTACACGCTTTCGCACTGGGAGAATAGAATAACGCTTTTCTTTTCTCCTCAGCAAAGGGAACCACACGAATATTCCAACAATTATATATCTTCAGTTGTTCCTTATATCATTTACATGAAAATACATTCCTCCAGAGAATAAATATTCCTAATTACTCAATAAACATTGGCATAATATCTCTCGTTGGAGCACTTCTTAAGTTCAAAACGAGCACCATTCTACGAACTACAGAAAGAGATTCTCCTAAATAGACTGTTCAATACCACATGCTCTAAATTCTATCTTCTTTCTTTTATCTTTTGCATTTTCGTTCCCACCATTACTGATTCGTATCCATCTGTCTCCTTCAACTCCCATCCCCAACAAACCAAATTGTGTCCTTACACATTACAAAATTATGTTCTTCTTACTCCAACCACATGTGCATTTTAACTGTTATCAAGGATTTTGGCCAGCCTCAACCATCTTCATCTACCATTGATCAAACGTGCAACCTAAAGATTTCTAGAGCACAAACTAAGAATCAATGGATTGCCTCGCCAGCACTCCCAGCATCCAAGCCATGCCTCAGAAGCCATGCTCCCAATGGAAGATTGGTGGAGCAACAAACCAAGTTGGAAACTTTATATTTAGTCTTATGACACCCAACACCAGATTATGCATGAATTAAATTATACAATTCTAAAGCTTAAAGGCATACACTTGTAATACAAAACCTATCTAATTCACATTAATCATCCTAAACTAATGCAAGTAACCAATAGAATTATTCAAATAGTTAATTGTAGCAATGAGAATCTCACAGAAAATGAACAAATGAATTGTTGACCTCCAAAAATAGCTGCCAACAGAATCCACACGCCTCATTTGCCTACGAGTATGTTACCAACACACTTGGACGGCCACGTCATTCTGTTGATCACAATGGTAAACTGGAAAGGAAATAGGATAGATATTAGAGTGTGGGAGATACACGTAACGGCTGAGGAAATGGCTTGAGGGCCTCTTAACCACAAATTCCCTAAGTGGGTTGAAGAACACTTGGGTTAATCAATGGAGAGGGCTTGTTTGATATAGGTTCGCTATCTGGAATTTCATCATCCCTTTCTTTGGGACATGACTTTGGTATAAATAGCCAAAGTCAATTGGCCAGGTCCCCTTGATGTGTGACAAATGGCACAATCTCGAGGATTCTCGTATCACATCCTCGGTGTCATGTCAATGGTTTAATGAAGAAGTCTCTTTCAACCGCATGCCAGGCAACTATGATTGTGACAGACTGCCAGCTGTCCCATCAGTTTTTTCAAGTATGATCTGCATAGTGTCAGGAGAGGGGTCTTCAACATACAACCGAGTCGGTCTTGACTCTTGACCGCCTCATCCTCTCAGCCTCCTCTTCCCCAATCTCCTCGGAATTAAAAAAAAAATACCATCGGTGGTGGTGATGTTATCGCCTCCACTTGGAAACTTTGACTTTGACCAGCTTTCACAGTATGCCACATGGAACTGAGGCGTAACATGAATTAAACTTAGGACTTGGTAACTTTATTGTGAATTAAAATAGAAGGACAGACATCAAATTTCAAAATTGGAAGAGAATAAGAACTCATGGCATTACAATTTCACAACTAACTTAAGTAAAACGAAAATAACAAACAGCTAAACAATTAAATCATAGAGTTCAGAACCCCAGTGAAAATTAAAAAGTCATCACTTCAGTAACTACACTAAATTTTCCAAGTCTAAATTCCACGGATTAACATGTAAACAAAAATACCCACCAACATCAGACATACAAAAATCAAAAATCCCGAAACCCATAAATAACCATTAACATACACAGAATTATATCCATGAATATGCATCTAATTAACACAAATTCATATCAGGAAAAAAACAAGAGAAAAATCGAACCGTGTCTTCAGGTTGCACTTCAATTTCGAAATGGGTACCCTTGAGAGTCTTCACGAAAATCTTCATTTCTTTATATTAATTTTATTGGATCGGTGAGAGGAAAAGCAACACAGAAGTGAAGAAGAGAACAGGGATTAGAAAAAGTGAAGAATTATAAAAGTTTAGCTGATTATTTTTGTGACCAGGTCGACGTTAACTATCTTGGTGAATTTATACGCGATTTTGTGGGCGTGGTGACACGTGGGTCTGACTATAGTGTTGTGATTTGGGCGCGTGAGATTAAAACGTAAGGGTGAAGGTTGGGGGGTCTAACAAATAGAGTTGGATTCGAAGTCATTTATCTCATGGATGGGTTTTCATTTATTTATTTTTTTGATAGGAACGTAAAGAAATTTACGATATAAAATGGGATTTTAACCATTTTTTTATAGGACTGTCAAAAGAGTCTGCTCGGGTAAAGTAGAATTAAAGGATGGTTTCGCACTATAAAATATAAAATAATTTAGATAATATTATTTAATATTTTATTTTAAAAATATTATTTTTATTTTGTATCACTTCTCTATTTTCTTATGTTTATTACATTTGTTATAAACAATGTGTTACATTTGTTATTTTTGAAATATAAAATATTGAAAAGTAATTATATAATTTTAATATAAAATTAAGTATGTATCAAAATTATCACATAATCAAATGCAACATTTGAAAGTGCTGGGCTGCTCCGATTTGTGGGTCCAATAGTATCTTTTATTAAATGTGGAAATTACACCAAATATTTATATTTTTAGAAAAAAAATTAATATTGTAAATATTGTCATTTATTGTAAAAAATATTGTATTTTACTTTATATTTTTAATATATTAAATTAAAATTAGTGTTCTAAAAGGCAGCTCGATGCGTTTGCAAACGCGTCACATTGAGGATATGCGCGTAAAAATGCGGTCAACTCTTTTTGTTAACCGCCTAGGCATGAATAGTCGAGAATATGCGAGAATAAACGCATTAGAACAAGCAAATCTCATTTTAAATTTATTTTTAGACTGTGGCAAAATAAACCATTTTTAAATCTACAAGAGGTGCTACAAATGCTCAAGATGAGTTAAGGAAACCCGACGAAAATGATTTTGATATCAAATGGCAGAGAAGAAGAGTTTGACTTACAATCCGATAAAGAGTTAGACAAAAGTTAAGCTATGTTGGTATGTAATCAAATTGTATGAAATTATTCTGAATTTGTATTTACGTTTGTAGTAGTTGTAATTTACTAACTTTTGAAAACTATTATGATGGACTGTTATTTTGTAATCTAATCGTATGCTGTGTTATTAAAATTAGTCTTGTAATTTTAATTTTGAACCACGTTGAATGTGATATGTTCTTCATTATACAACGTGCATCTAATTTTGAAAATTCATGTATTTTTTATTTTATTTTTTGAAAACTAGTCCTATAATTTTGTAATCTAAATCAATATATTGTAGGCTATGCTATTAAAATTTAAAATTTGAGAATTAAAAAAAATTAAAATTCGAAAACGCATTTTGACACCTAAGCTTCGCATAGGCTCGCTTAGGCATATAATTCTTGATGCTTCATCTCGTTGCGCATCATCACGCATTACGCATTTTAGAACATTGATTAAAATAGAATGAAAAAATATGGAAAATAGTTTTATCACATTCATACATTGTCGCACACAAACTCCAAGATGAATTCCAGAATTGCAGCCAATTTTTATTTTGAATAGAATATCCAAACTGCAAGTGTGTTCAATTTTGAAGTAGTATGCCCAAATTTCTCCTCTATTATTTAATTTTGAAAACCCTAAAATATCTCGAACTCTATTATCATCTTCTTCACAATTTTGAAGTTCATAATCTAGAGATAAAAATTGCATTAATAGATACCCCAAATCACAGGATTACTAAGGGTTACTAGGTCCATAACCAAAGTTGAGTCACTGGTTGTGAAGAAAGATAATGTTATTTGTTTGGATATCCAAGTGACGCTTGCATATCTAGGTTGAAGTCGAAAAATAAGTCATCGGATGAACAAAATTGACCTGATTGTAAAGTTTCAAGTCACCAACGCATGAAATATTCAACCTCAAAAAAGTCTCCCGAAAAATCAAAGGTTTGGTAAATGTGGATTTCATTTCGATTATTTCTTTTCTTTTGTAGTTGTCCATATGACATCTGTAAAAGCTAATATTACAAATGGTCTTCAAGTGATAGTTATAGGGTTGTTAAATGTGTGATAATATTTGTGTAGAATTGTCCACATTAATATTTTTACGGTGTGTCACAAATGTGATTTATGTAAAAATTTTGTAACATGAAGTGTCAAAATTATGGTTTTATCTATTACAATTGTCTGTTACAATTGATAGTATCATATATATTACAAATGGTAACAAATGTATTCATGTGTAATTTCTGATTCTTGCCCTTTTATGTAGCAAATTGTCAAAAATGTTATGTAATATGAAGTGCTACAACTGTTATTTTTATGAGCTTTACTATATGTACCACGAATTGTTACAATGTGTTCTTATTGTGATTCGGGGTAGGGAATATTTTTTTTATTTCAATAAAATTCACTAATATCCGTGTGAATTTGTTTTTGTGAAGATGGAGATTTTTTTTTCAAACAGATATATCAAAGTTATATTTGGATGATTGAAAGAGTTATCATATTTAAAGATCTTGCAATCTAGAATTACAAATGATTGTCATTTATTTAGCTTTCAGTTATGGTATTAAATATAATTAAAAAATAGCATTACAAATTATAAACAAAATAGTTGCACCCATATTTTTGTAATATATGATACATATATGTTTTTCTGTAATTGTTGTCAAATAGTAGTTTATTTGTGTAAAAACCCTTCTAAAATTTTGTTATATAAATGAAATTATAGGTTTTCTTCGTATAGTTAATAGTTAAAGATAACAAATAACATTTATCTTATTTTATTTTGGTGAAATTGATGTTCGAATACACTTAGGGTTCGTTTGATTGCACCATTTTCCATGAAAAATGTTACATCCAAAGAAAATAATGTCACATCAGTAGAAAATATTTTCCTACTTTGGCTGTTTGATATAAGGTGGAAATGGAAAATGAATTCTAGGGTACAATCACTTGAAGCATGAATTTGGCCATTTGGTAGAAAATATTTTTTCACCATTTTGGTGGTTTTTATTTTCATTTTTACATGGAAATTTTTTTCTTTTCCACCCTTTCCAACCAGGTTTAAAAGTTCATCAAAAGAATTCTCTGGGTACCTAACCTAAAGTGGTAAAGACAAATATGTTAGCAACCACAAACTCATAAGAAAATATTTTTTATGGAATTGACCAAAAACAAGCTTAAAGTTACTGTACTATAGAATTCATTTTCATTTTTCACATTTATATCAAACAGCCAAAGTAGAAATTGTTTTCCTCAGATGTGACATTTCCATGGAAAACTTGCCAATCAAACACACCCTTATTTCCAAATAACAATTTAAGCCAAGAATAAGAAGAAATTCTATGCTCCAAAAAATGAATACAAATTTTTTGTCACACAATTTCTTTTAAAAGACGAACATAAACTTTGTAATATATTAATTTTACGTATCACCACAAGTAATAATCACATTAAATGTTAAGTCCAATAAAAATTAGTTTTATAATTTCACATTTTATTGTACCTATCAATTAATATCAGCACATTTGCTACGTAAACTAATGATTATCACAAATAGTGATAAATAATATTATTTTTTATAATATAGAAAAAATCTATTTTTGGACATTCGCATTTTAAGATATTCTCCGTCGCCACCTTCCGCCGTTGCACCCATTTTTTTCTTTTTTTCATTTAATTAAAAATAAGAGTATAATTGTCTTTTTTTATGAATAAATGACTCTTCCATTCTTATATCTAGCTTAACCAAGTAGGATAATGATAAACTTGTTATTCAGATAATTATTATTCAGACAATATCTATCCAAATAAACAGTTTTATCTACAAATCAAATGAACTCCAAGAGTAAAAAAACAAAATTGAACTTGGAACATTAAAGGCTGGTTGCAACATATGTTATGGGCGCCCATTGGTTTGATTCGTAAAAGCTCTACTTGAGCATGATCCATCTCGAATTGAAGACTTTAATGTGCCAAACTGGGCAAGATGTGCAAGCCTAATGGGCTACAGCCTAGGGCCAGAAGGGATAGGCTTTTGAAAATTTTAAAAATAAAAAATGGGTAAATTTAAGGTCGGTCATTGTTGTTGTACTTATGAGCTCTAAAGTCATATGGTCAAAACTTAATTCAATTAAAGTCACATTTTAGCACTAAAAGACCAATATACCCCTACAATTGCAAAAAAAATGATAATTCAGTGATACTATTTTATTGTGATACTGTTTTGTATGATAATATTTTATTATGATACTATTTTCTATAATACTGTTTTATTTATGCATTTATCTTTGATACTGTTTTATTATGATAATGTTTTAACTTATGATACTTTTTCAATCTATGATATTGATATTGTCAATGGTCTTGTATTACTAATGGAGTATTTTAAGAACAATATCATTATTTCAAACAGTAAAATATCTCTATTTAATTATATCTATGATATTGTTTTATCTAAATAAAGTATTATATATGATACTATATCAATACTTCAACTATTAAAAATATCTTGTACTTAGTTTTATATATGATACTGTTTTATTTATACTTTTATCTTTAATACTGTTTTATTATTATAATGTTTCAACCTATAATACTATTTCGAATCTATGATATTATTATTGAACGCATACAGTATAAATACTCTTGTACTACTAGTGGATTATTACTTCAAACAATAAAACATCTCTACTTAGTTATATCTATTATATTGTTTTATCTAGATAAAGTGATATGGTATACTTATACAATATTTTTATCTTTGATACTATTTTATTACGATAGTATCAAAATTTGTAAAACAATTTTTATCTTCAACTTATGATACTGTTATTTTATCTATAATAATATTATTTTATTGGGTTGTAGTTTCTGATACTGTTTATTAAGATATTTTTATGTATGATACTAATATGTTAAGATACATTTATCTATGATATTGTTTAGACAAAAAAAATTAAAAATTGTCAATTTAAACTAAATAGACGACTTCAAACGGCTAAAATCCATCATACGCAGTGGCAAAGCCACTGGTCTAGACCGGCTCATTGAGATGATTCTGAAAACATATTATAACAAAACTTTTGAGCACGTATACGAATTCTATGCCCGTTTCTGTTATGATACTGTTTTCTATATCAAACAACATACATGACTAATAACACAAAAAATAATCTAATAGCCAACTTAATACAATATCAAGCTGATATTCTATAATACTAATCAAGTTGTTTTCTATAATACATTATCAAGCTGCTGTAAAATCATGATCATAACTAATATAATGATATTGTTTTATTATGATACTATTTTTTATAATACATTATCATCCCTACATAAATTCAAGATGCTATTTACAGCAACAAATCATGGTAACTCTATAAAAAATCATAAAACAAATCATGGCCACTCTACTCCACTTATCATTACTTTACAATCCTCTTCTTGCTCCACTTCTGTCGACCCACTGTATTCTTCTTCGTCTCATTCTGCAGATGAATATGAATCGCTAGGTGGGTTCCCTTCTACTTCCTCCTATTGTATTTTCTTGATCTAAAAGAGCTTCGAATGAAGACATATTTAATTCAACCTCCTCTTCAATCAATTAATCATTGTCTACATCTAGTTCTTGTTCCAGTTCTAGTTTTTCTTGCTCTGCTTTGTACAAAAAAATTTCACTATTTTGTACATGTTCCACTTCTTCTTCTACATTTTGAGTCATTTCTGATTTTTCTTCTACAGGGATTCTTGTTCAATTGATACGCCAACATTTTTGTTGAAGAATTTCATCATCCAATTCATCTGCAACTACACATTCTTGTACGTGTAATTGTTCTTCAATATCCTCAATCTCTTTATCAATATTTTCTCCACCTTTGCCTACAATCAGGTTTTCATTCAGAATTTTTCCTACTATGCGATGAATGTTGGAGATACTCACTTTCTACTTCTTTTGGTTTTAGTCTTCAACTTCACTAAAAATGATCTCTTGAGTATCGTCTTCATATTTCAAAGGTTCTTCTTTCTGTGACTCTGATAAAAGTGCCTCTTTTGTTGATACTCTTGTCTCCTGAGAAAAACACAACGTGATAGAGATTGTGATGGGGATAAACAGCAGAATAAACAAAATCACTGTCAATATTGTAATTACAGTGTGGCTCAAATCAACAAGATCTTCAACAAGCATGACACCCATCAAATAAGCAGCCAAAAGTAGGCATATGCTATAAATAATTGAAAAACTAAATCCATCAGATAATCTGACTTGTTTGTGACCTCCTACAAGTCTTATAATAAACATGAGCAATGACCACCATTGTTGGCCCGATTGCAACCATAAATATGAGTGACGCATGGTCCGGGGAATGCAACAAAGCATATATCTGAGTCAAAATTGCACCTCCAAATCTAGTAAAATCCTTCAATATTCCCACTTGAATTTTCTATACTCCCGACCGTAATCATGACGCTGCTCCTGCTTTTCTCTATCATTAGTCTTTTCGAAATCTATTATTGGAATGAGACGGAGACGGCGGCGGCGGCGGGAGTAGTGCCAATGGTAAATATGAATCACATGAATAATTTTACAATTAATATGAAAAATTGTTGAAGAGTATGATTTATTTACAATTTTGAATATTGTTTTGACCTAATTTGAAACAAGTCACTTGCAGGTGACTTTTAGGCAATTTTTCTCTAGAAAAATATTTTTGTATAAATAGAAAATAAAATTAAACATTTTTAAAATGGAAAATTTATAGGGTCTACAAGCTGGACCCTTGAAAAATTGGTCTGGCTCGATCCTACAATTAAAAGGCTTGATGTCACTAAGCCGAGCTAGCTTGATTTTGTCTCTTAACACCCCTAAGCCTACGCGAAGCATGCTACATTAGCTAATGGGGGACTATGCCCTTTTTTATTCTCAAAAGGATAGAGTAGTCTTATAGGTCTCGTACGACTTGTAGCATGCCCGCTATGTCTTGGTCCTTTTGTAACAAATTAGGTCGCTTAAGTTTCAAGCAACTCCGTCAACTTTGACATATCTAATTTTACTATCAATTTTTTTTACCTTTTAACTATTAGTACCTTTATTTGATAATTATTAATTACTTTCTTCATTCATAAATTTTTAGAGTAAATTACACTCATTGTTCCTCATTTTCAAGTTTGTAGCAATTGAATCTCCATTCAATTTTATTCGTAGATGATGCTATACTAGAAATAGACTAGACTCAAATTGTGCCAGACTTAGTAGGCATTCTATGTGAGTGGCGGTCGGGTGATCGTCTAAGCGCGACGGCAATGGACCAGTCGTTGTGATGAATAGTCAGTCGACTGATTATTGCATCAGACCAGTGGACTAGTCACTGAGAAGGGCAGTCAGTCGACCAACATCAACGATCGACTCGCTGATGTTACATAACGATTATATGGAGGATAAATTAACCACCCCACGTCCCGAAATCAACTTGCACACTATTGAAACTGCCGTCACATGACAATAACTATCAGTACATGGGCAACAACTGCTGAGCAGTCTGAAGAAAACCACCTTGCGCATAGAGAAAAATCGCCCACCTATAAATACATCAGAAGGTGAGCCAGGTAAATCATGACAAAAAACCTTATAATTGCTACACACGTTTTTCATTTAATTATGGTCACTCTTTCCCCTTCAATATCTAACTTTCACACCAGAGGAGAGTTCTCTGCCTCATTTTCAGGTATTAGAACAACCAAGGAACTTGACTGTTGAAATGCTTTGAACCATCTCAATCAAGATAACATTTCATTTGCGCCGTCTATGGAAACGATTAGACTTAAAAGTTATGACGGGTCGACAAACCAGAAATGGAACACGAATTACACCAACTACAACAGAATCAGAGTCTGTAGCCCGAGATGTCCAACTGCCACCCCTCCTATATGTTACTCAAACACAGTTCAACTCATTAGAAACTAAAATAGAATCCCTTGTGGCACTTTTGCACAATCAAACTCAGAAAGCCGCTGAACTAGCCCCAAACTCGTCAGAAAATCACAATGGGGCACCGCTTTTGGTAGAGCGTCAAAACACACCAACAGGTGTTCAACCAACTGAGCAGGGATTCCATCTGCCTAGCGCTATACCATAAATAGGACCAGCAGTCACACCTCCAGTGGCGGTCTATGGAGAGACAGATCCACATGGGATACGACCAATGGTAAGCTTGGAAAAGAAGATGGAAGAGATGATGGCGCAGAAGATTGATGATGCTCTGTCAAAAAAGAAAGGATCGACGTAGGCAGATGGTTTTGGAAAAGGACTCATTTGCGCCAGAAATCATGGCGGTTCCTCTGCCAAAAGGTTTTAAGCAACCAATGATAGAAGCATACAATAGAGTAACAGACTCCCTAGATCACTTGCAGACTTTTGTAGACTTGATGAGGCTGTATTCGGCACCGGACACTATAATGTGTTGGTCTTTTTGGCCAACGTTGAGGAGAGAAGCTAGAGATTGGGTAGCCACTCTCGCTCCACGATCTATCAAAACATTTGATGAACTTTCTCGAAGCTTTGTAGCATACTTTTTAAGTGGCAAAATGAAGAAAAAAATTGCCATCGGCCTAATGCAAGTCGTCCAAGAGAATGATGAGTCATTGTAAGAATACTTGGCAAGGTTCAGCAGAGCCACTCTCGGTATCAAAGACCTCCAAATGTCCGCTGTAGTCATGGCCATAATGAATGGTAAACGAAATAGGGCTTTCAAAATATCTCTTTCAAAAAATCCCCCGAAGTCAATGCATGATTTGTTGAAGAAATGAGATAAGTATGTAGATGTAGAAGAGACAGACATAGTAACCAAAAGCCTACGGGAAGGAAGGGAGCCAGAGACTCACAAGCAGAAATCTTATGATAACCGAAAGATAACTGACAAATGGAAACAAAAAGTTGTACACACAAGTAAAGACAACACATGAGACCGATCGACTAGATAGAAGTATGAGGATACCCGAACATATACCCCTCTGAATACTCCATGTACAAAAGTGTTGACGGAAATACGAGATATGAAAGATCTCGAATGGCCTAGACCAATGGCCACACCTGCCGTGAAAATAGATAAGAGTAAGTATTGTCAATTCCATAGAAATCATGGACATGACACAGAAAGTTGTATTCAACTAAAAGATGAAATCGAACGGTTGTTGAAAAGAGGATCTTTATCCAAGTATGTGAAAAATGATTGCGGTAAAGAGAAAGTGGAGGAACATTTCCAGCCTCGAGCGGGAGTGATTAATATGATCATTGGTAGAACTGCAGCAGGCGGCGACTCCAACTCTGCCAGAAAGAATTATGCCCACTCGACTGGAATTTGCTCAATACAGAGGAAAGAAAGGTTCGATCAAGATATTATTTTTGGTAAGGAAGATCTGATAGGCGTGCAATGCCCCCACGATGATGCTCTTGTGGTGGTAGGCGATATTGCAGATTTCGATGGAAGGGTATTGGTTGACGGCAGTAGTGCGTCAGATGTCCTTAGTTGGGATGCATTTTTGGGCTTAAAAATCTCTCTGAGTCAGTTGAAACCAGTAAATACTCCCCTAGTGGGGTTTGGAGGGGCTACTGTTGTCCCGGAAGGAACCATAGAGTTACCCGTGACATTGGGGACTTACCCGACGAGCGTAGTTATTATGACGAGCTTCTTGGTAGTCAAAGCCCCCATGTCTTACAACGCAATATATGGACGACATTTCTTGAATGTTGCTCGAGCAGTTGCCTCCACTTATCACCAGGTGGTAAAATTTCCTACAAGTAGAGGGATTGGATGTATAAGATGATACTAGAACACCTCCCGAATGTGCTATATTGAAAGTTTTCATATCAGAAATGCTTTGGCAGTCCTGGTGCTAGACTTCGAGCCACCAATAGGAAGGATTGAACCACTAGATATGACTGAGAAAATCCAAGTGCTGGATGGAAAAGATTTAAACATTGGGACCGATTTAAAACCAGAACAAAGGACAGATTTGATAAAGTGTCTAGCGGACAACATGGATGTCTTCGCCTGGAATCTAGTGATATTCCGAAGAATCGCCCATCGCCAAAGACCGATTGGGTACTTTTCCAGAAGCCAAACAACTTAAGCAAAAGAAAAGAAACTTCGCTCCAGACAGACAGGCTACCGCAAAAGAAGAGGTTGAAAAGTTGGTGAAGGCATGCTTCATTCGAGAAGTTCAGTACCCTGAGTGGCTAGCTAATATAGTCTTCGTGAAAAAGTCAAATGAAAAGTGGTGTATGTGTGTAGATTACACAGGGTTGAACAAGGCATGTCCGAAAGATTCTTACCCGCTACCCCGTATCGATCACCTGGTAGATGCCACATCCAGCCATGAGCGACCTAGTTTCCTTGATGCATTCTCGGGATACCATCAAATCTCTATGGCAAAATCGGATCAGGAAAAAACATCATTTATTGCTGATTTTGGGACATACTACTACATAGCTATGTCATTCAGGCTGAAAAATGCTGGAGCGACCTACCAGAGGATGGTAAACAAAGTTTTTGGCAGTTTGATAGGAAACGTAATCTAGGCATATGTTGATGATATGGTAGTCAAAAGTGCTAAGACGTGCGACCATATATCTGACTTACAACAAGTGTTTGACGTCGCTAGGCAGAACAGGCTAAAATTCAACCCAGAGAAGTGTGTACTTGGCACAGCTGGTGGAAAATTTTTGGGATTCATGCTCACGCTGAGAAGAATCAAGGCTAACCCTAATAAGATCTGGGCAATCTTAGAGATGAAAAGTCCGACTACGAAAAAGGCACCCAAAAAGCTTGGTGATGAGCAATAAAATTAAAATTTGGTTAAGTCTCTAAATCGCCTTGCAGCTAAGGTGGTAACCACAAAGTGGTCTACTATGCAAAAAAAGTGCCTAAAAGGCTTGGTGGTGAGCAATAAAACCAAAACTTGGTTAAGTATTTAAATCGCCTTGCAGCTAAGGTGGTAACCACAAAATAGTCTACTATACAAAAAAGTGCCCAAAAGGCTTGGTGGTGAGCAATAAAACCAAAATTTGGTTAAGTCTCTAAATTGTCTTGCAGCTAAGGTGGAAACCACAAAGTGGTCTACTATACAAAAAAGTACTCAAAAGGCTTGGTGGTGAGTAATAAAACCAAAATTTGGTTCAGTCTCTAAATTGCCTTGCAGTTAAAGTAGTAATTACAAAGTGGTCTACTACAAAAAAAGTGCCCAAAAAGCTTGGTGGTGAGCAGTAAAACCAAAATTTGGTTAAGTCTCTAAACCGCCTTGTAGCTGAGGTGGTAACCACGCAGTGGTCTACTTCACAAAAAACACCCAAAAGGCTTAACAATGAGCAATAAAACCAAAATTTGGTTAAATGTCCAAATCGCTTTACATAATTTAGATTGCCCAAAATTACACAATAGGCTGTCAACCATATTACTTTGCACGTCGCTAGTCGATTGTGTCACAGCATCGACTAATTAAAAAGATAAATTGTTGCTAGAAAAAATGACAATTTTATCCTTTGTGCTCATTGCACAACTTGATAGCATAAGCACAATCATATAAGAACAAAATGAAGTCGTTCAAGCACTAGGGGCTACATCATAAAAAAAACGGGAAAATAAAAGTTGAGAACTAAGGAAAATTACCAAAGTCAAGATACTAAAGATAATTCTAGCCCACATCTCGAGCTAGTGAGACAAAATGTTAACCGAACAACCAAAAGTTTGTCTGAAACAAAAAAAGATAGCGACATGCTAAATTAATCAAGCTGAGAAACACCGTCCTTATCCTGAAGAGGAGCGTCTGCCTGATCATTTGCTCTATCCTGCTTGGCGACCTGTCCCTACTCAGCGGCTTGCTCCAAATCTCGTGGTCGAGCTAAGAAACGATCAAAACCCTTGGGGTTGACGCCTGGATGCTAGGCTGCTATCCATTCTTTGGTCAAGGAAATGGAAATGCTCATAGACTCAGCTCCATACGCATACAAATCGTGCTGGTATTCCGATGAAGCTTTATAACTCTCCACGGCATCATGTTGAGCACGAGCAAGAGTAGATCGAAGGTTATCAATCTCATCTTCTCATTCTTTGACTCGAGCCTCTGAAGCCTTACAAGACTTCATCAAACTTGAATTCTTCTTTTTCAAATGATGAATTTCCCTGAATTTCTCATCCTCGACAACTTCCAAGTTAGTGACCATGCGCTTGCAGGCTTTAACAAGAGAATCCTCAAAGGTCAAAACCTGGCAGGCATGAATCAAAGTATCCGTGGTGAAATAAACCGCTAATCAAACAAAAAAAAGGGAACGTGTAAATAACTTACCTTTCTATTGTAGATGGCAAAACCTTTTCAATATCCTCAATTTTTCTTCTTGACAAACCATCAAACATTTGTGATAAAACACAGCTCTGCATGATTTCCATATCTCGCCTAACAAGAGCAGGCGAAAAACATAGGTTGGGAACAGGAGAATCCCCAGCAGTATGGTCATCGTCTGCCAGCATTGGGTCAGCCCCTAGTCAAATCGATGTGGTCATCCTCCATAGGTCTACCAGCAGACACCAAGGCATTTTTATCGCCTGCCATACTTTTTGGTTTGATTGCAGTTTTCCTTCTCTTAGCATGTCCGGAAGAGGAAGGCCCCTCGTCATCGGTAGCAAGAGGTACAGAGCCAAGCACGCTTGCCGAGCTGAATTTCATTCCTGTATGAAAACAAAGCTCATCAAAATCATCATATGAAAAAAAAAAACAAAACAAAGACAACAAGGCAAATTATAAACACAAAACCTACCAGTAGGCTTGAAGAGCCCCACAGATAACATATTCTCTTCTGTTAATACATTGCTCAGCCTAGAAGCATGATGGTCTAGACACTCCAATATTTTAACTTGGCTTTCCACAAGAGGGTTCACTTCAAAGAGGCTGTTGAACAGGTGAACTTGAAGATGTCTCCATTTGGTACTAAAAAGAAATTGCCCTTTGGAGGGTCGAACAAAGAAAAATCGAGACTTCCACCCACAATTGGAATTTCTATAACGAGGCACTTGCATGTTAATTTTTGAAGTAAGGTAGACATAAGCGTTACATTGTGGCAGGTGATACAACTCAAAAACAAGTCTAAATAAGTCTGCGCTAGGCTCTATGTGTTTAAACAAACACATGTATAGAAAGTATAAAGCAAAACTCCAAGCATTTGGGTTCATTTGACTAGGAATAAAGTGAAATTCATTAAAAATAGAGATAAATAGGGGGTGGAGTGGAAACCTTAAACCCCCATCCATACTATCCTTATATACGGCTATTTCACGAAGGTTTGACCCGGGAAGTTGCTCGATGGGAAAAGGAGCCCGATACACATAATCATCATAAAGGATAAATTTTCCAAGCATCCTATTCAATTTTTTGTGAACTATAAAGACTACATGCTTTGAAAATCTCAAGTGCAACTATCTTACCAGTCGGGCTTCTCTCAATTTCAACATTATCATAAATATGACGGTCAGCCAAAGAGTTACAGAAGACCGTCCCAAAGGAAGCAGTCAATTGACTGCTCCCCGGAGGACTGTCGACCGCCCGCAAGGGAGCAGTCGACCGACTACTCTTCGGGGGGCAGTCGACTACTCCTAGGTGGCTATCGACTGTCCCTAGGCAGTTGACCACTCTTGGATGAGCAGTCGATCACCCCCAAGGGAGCAGTAGGCCGACTACTCCCAATAGGATGGCCGACCACTCCAAATGGGCGGTCGACACTTAAGTGAGATCCATTTGACACAGGCGAAAAATTTGAAGAAAGTGAAGAATTTTCTTGACTATCGGATGAACTTATAACTCTAAGCATTTTCTAAAAAGAAAAAAATAGGGAGTATTGAAGGATTACCTTTAATTGCCCAAGAAAAATGAGGGACACTATGATGTGGGATGAGAGGAAAGTGAGATAAATGATCATCACACCCCCTTTATATAAAGGTGCATTTTGGAGGAAATTTTACCTCCAAAAAATTCAAAATCCCATACGTTAATTTAATTCCTAATGTGATCAAAACTCGTCAAGATAACTGAAAAAAGAAAGATGAGAGATAATGCAAAAAAAAAAAAAATTTGAGGAATCAAAATTATTCGAAGAGTGGAAGAAAATTTCTCTACCTCTTAATGACAAGAATCTTCAAGAGATAGAGGGGCTAATGATACTATACTAGAAACAGACTAGACTCAAATTGTGCCAGACCTAGTAGGTGCTCTATGTGAGTGGCAGTCAGTTGACTGCCCTAGGCGGTGGGCAGTTGACCAATCTTTGTGACAAATAGTCAGTCGATTGATTATTGCATCGGACCAGTGGACCAGTCACTGAGAAGGGCAGTCAGTCGACCAACATCAATGGGCATCTCGCTGATGTTACATAATGGTTATGTGGAGAATAAATTAACCGTCCCGAGTCCCAAAATCAATTGGCGCGCTATTGAAACTGTCGCCACGTGATGATAACTGTTAGTACGTGGGCAACAACTACCGAGCAGTATGGAGAAAACTGACTGACACGTAGAGGAAAATCGCCCACCTATAAATATCTCAGAAGGTGAGCCAGGTAAATCATGACAAAAAAAAAACTTTATAATTGCTACACATGTTTTCACTTAATTCTGGTCACTCTTTCCCCTTCAATATCTAACTTTCACGCCGGAGGATAAACCGGGGAGAGTTCCCCGCCTCCTTTTCAGGAATCAGAGCTACCAAGGAACTTGACTATCGAAACGCTTCGAACCATCTCAATCAAGTTAATATTTAAGTAGATATCATCCACAACCTTTCATTAATTCAAACATATGGTCCGCTAATTGTCCTTTTTGACAATTTTACCCATAGCTTAAATAAATTAAAATAGAAAAAAATAAATACATAATGAAAAAATTGCAGTTTTTTTAACTTTTTTCAAAAGTGCATATTTACATTCAATTATTTCAAACAATTAAAAAAATAAAAGAAAAAAGAAAAAAAATATTCTTCTTCTCTTTCTTATTCCCGACTCCCCACCCTACCCCAACCACCACTGACCAAATTGGAAGGGAATTTCTCCTCCCGATTTCGGACTCAAACTTGTCGGGGGAGGACAAATCTCCTTTGTTTGTGCGAAACCAAGGAAAAAATATCCCTGGTTTTGCGAAAAACTAGATCGTTTTCTATTACTAGCAATTTGCATAGTTTTAGTTTCTATTTAAGCCAATTTTGCAGAAGAGATGGTCTCTATTACTAAACAAAACCAGAAAAAACCTATAGCTTAAATTAATAATTAATTCTCTTCTTATAATTTACTTCATTGTCTAATTTCTGTAATTAGCATTCTTGTAATTTCTGTAACTAACATAAATTAATAATAATTGGATGTTAGGAAACCATATTATTCTATGAGATATTCAACCGAAATACTTGAGATATTCTCATCATTCTTGGGAGCATAAAGGTAAGCTCAATTTTTTTTTTAAAAGGATAGTAGGGGATACCCATTGTAATACAAAAGTCGTTTGCCCTATGAAATTGAAGTTGTGTGTATATCTATCTATATGTTAGAGGTTTAAATGTATGATAAGCAACAATCATATAAGCCGGTGAGGCAACAATCATATAACCCAACAAGGCTTCAATTATTTGTAATAAGTCAATAAATAAGCAAGAGATAACAATTGCTTACTTTATAGAATGTGAAAATCAACTTCTTCTTCTTCTTCTTCTTCTTCTTCTTATGTGAGGTTTTTAACATAAAATTGAGCCAAATTTTGAGATAAAATCAACATCAAAATGGGAAAAATCAACTCTACGAATGAGATGAAATATGAAGATATTAATAGAGCTCTCAATTTGCTTGTGGAACCAAACTCACAATATTCAAAATAAATTGACTTCAATCAAAAATTCACAATTCAGAATATTTAGAATTTCAAAATAAATTGAGTTCAATCACAATTCATAATATTCACAACACAAATATACAATCATATTCAAATTTATAAATTGATGCACACAATAGAGAAACGCATCGATACAAAGATGAGGGAGTCAGGGAAAACTAAAAAACATAAGATTTATAATAAATCAATAAATGCTGGAGGCTGGAGGCTGGAGGCTGGAGGCTGAAGCCGAAATCATATTCCATTTATGGGAGCCAGGGAAACACATCATATTCCTATTCTGAAGGCTGAAGCTGAAATTATTTCTAACTGTAAATCAGTTAATCTGTAAATGCCAACTAAGACTCACAATTTTCAAGCTTCAATGAACATTCAGTGATTTAAGTTATTAACCATAACAAAGATTAAAAAAACTAATAAAAAAATAAAAAATTGAATGTACAAGTCTGAGGTACAGTACGGTACCCTGTACCCGTACCGATGAGGATTCCTCGACATAGCCTAGTTTTACTTGGAGAGAGAGACAGAAAAGGAAAGTGTCAGGGATTTATTTTTATTCGCCTGGCATTATTGCTTCAAGAGAGAGAGAGAGAGAGAGAGAGAGAGAGAGAGAGACTGCAACTTCTTTTTCTTTGGATGTGTGACCGTGAATCTGTGATACGGTCTGCAAATGGAGAGCCAAAGAACTGATCCAATAATCCAAACCATCATCTATTAATGGGCTTCAATTGTTGTTGGGCTGAGGCGTTGTGGAGTGTGGGCTTTAATTTTTTTAAACAAAATGGGTATCTGGTGGCTAGTAATCTGCCTGTTGGGCTGTGCTTAATTTATTTTATTTTATTTTATTTTAAAATAGGCTCCATTTGGTTTTGGGCCCGAGGTGGTTGCCTCACTCACCTCGGCCCAAAACCGGGCCTGAGATTGGGGTAGGATGGGGGTTAGGGTGGCGAGGAAGAAGTTTATTTTATTGGAAAAATTGCCTATAAGTCACTTGCATATGATTTGTTTCAAATTAGGTTAAAATATTTTTCTAAATTGTGATTAAGTCATACTTTCAGCAATATTTTAAATTAATTCCAAAATCACCCATTGTGATCCATATTTTCTACCGGCCGGCCTTCTTCCACCTCTACAAACCGCCTCCACTCCGGCAATGAGTGTGGTGGAAATGGAAACAGAGTTCATGGTGCCTTTATGGTGGGAGATGCAAGTCTAGGTGGCAACAGCGGCCTTCGTGGTGGCGACATACTGGTTTTTCACTCTTGATGGCGACGGCGTTCGGATAAGAGTGGATGGCAATGCGGGTGTAATTGATGACAAAGACAAGGTTGCGTAATTTTCCTTCGATTTTTTAAATCACAATTTCTGTAATTTGACCAGTAATTATCCATTAAAAGTGGCTACTTTTAATGTTGATTCTTTGTTGTTAAATCGTTTTCGAGAAGTTGATTTTTTTGCGTTATTTGCATTATCAGGTTATTTAAGTAATTTACTACTCATTTTGAATTGAGATCGTGAAGTTGATTTTTTTCTCTCATAATTTTGTGCTAAAAAAGTTCAATTTTTTTTTTAGTTTTTGTGTAAATTTGGTTGGCCTCTTTTCGTAATTAGTGATATATTACTTCCCTTTGGTGATTTTACCACTAATTTTGCACTGTTAATTGTGTAGACTCACTTCTTAAAATTGTTTCCAGTTTCTGCTTTAGTTACATATTTGAACCTGTATTATGTTATTATGGTGAATTTTGTGATGAAGATGGGTTTGTTTTAGCATGCTCACTTATTTCTGAAATTTTAGACATTAAATTTCAGTATGTTTGATAGTTAATAGGGGATGTTTCGATTGTTATTAAAGAAACATAAATTTTGAGGGTTTAATGGTGATGAGATGGGGAAAAAAATGATAAGGTATTCTTTTCCTAATGAATTTTGAAATTTATGCTCCACAAAAGTTAAGATAGAAGAAGGTGGAAGCAATGCAGGTGTGCACACATGCTCGCGTGAATTGCTCATTGTACTTTCACTGCAATTTTCAAATGGTTTCAACTAATTCTGTTGCTTTAGTGAAAAACTTTTTTTCTTAAAGTTGAAAAGAGTTGAAGAATTGTGAGTGATTTTGTGTAGATCTTGAAACTGATTTGATGAAATTAATGAATGTGGATTTGAGAGCATGGTAATGGCTAGTTTTGTAATCAAGAATGAAAAACGATATCATAAACACATTTGTATCATGATACTGTATTATAGAAAATAGTAGGGAAGATTTGTTTATGAAATTTCTGTAGAGTTGCCATGATTTGTTGCTGTAAAAAGCAGTTTCAATTTCTGTAGGAATGAAAAAGTTTGATATGGGCATTGCTATGACGAAAGTTGGCCATTAGATTATTACTTTGTGTTGTTAATTAGTCATGAAAGTTGTTTGATACTGTATTATTCAAAACAGTATCACATAAAACAGTATCATAATAGAAATGGGCATAGAATTCGCATACGTGCTCATAATTTTTATTATAATATATTTTTGAAATGGTATCGATGAGTCGGTCAAGACCAGTTGCTTTGCCACTGCGTACGATAGATTTTAGCTATTTGAAGTCGTCTCTTTAGTTTAAAATGACAATCTTTAATTTTTCTTGTTAAAATAGTATCATACATACTCCAACACAATATCACTATCATAGATAAATGTATATTAAAATAATAGTATCATACATGAAAATATCTTAATAAAACAGTATCACATACACAAACTACAACTCAATAAAATAACAGTATCATAGGTTGAAATATTATCAAAGATAAAAACATGGTATAAGTATACCATATCACTTTATCTAAATAAAACAGTATCATGAATCTATTTTACTGGTTGAAGTAATTATATTGTTTTTAAAATGCTCAATTAGTAGTATAAGACCATTGATACTATTTGCATTTAATAACATTATCATAGATTAAAACAGTAGCATAGATGTTTTACTAATTGAAGTAATTATATTGTTCTTAAAATATTCCATTAGTAATATAAGACCATTGATACTATTTGCATTCAATAACATTATCATATATTAAAACAGTATTATAGATTTAAACATTGTTATAATAAAATAGTATCAAAGATAAAGCATAGTATAAATATACTAATGTACAGTTTCTAAATAAAATAGTATCATAGATAAAACAGTATCATACAAAACCATATCACAATAAAACAGTATCACAACAAAACAGTATCACAATAAAAAAGTATCATACAAAATAGTATCACAACAAAACAATATCACAATAAAATAATATTACAATAAGTAAGGGTACGTTGGTCTTTTAGCTCTAAAATATGACTTTAATTGAATTAAGTTTCGACCATATGACATTAGAGCCCATAAGTGCCAAAATAGTGACCGGCCTTGAATTTACCCTATTTTATTTTTAATTGTTTGAAATAATTGAATGTAATAAAACTATTTTGTACTTTTAAAAAAGTTGGAGACACCAACTACAATTTTTTAATTTTTTTTTACCATTTTTATGTATTTAAGCTAGGGTAAAATCGTCAAAAGAGACCATTTGTGTGGGTAATTATATTCACACAACACTTTTTATTTTTTACACCACATTTTAATTACATTTAACATCCTTAATCTATAAACATTATAGCACTCGTGTCGTCAACTTTTTTATCATATTTTTATCATCAACTTTTCATTAATTAGTACATCTTGTGTTTGATAACGGTTTTTGACTAAAATATTTGTTGAGAATTCGTAAAAAGACTTATTTGTCTGTTGAGAATTCGTAAAAAGATTTATTTGTCTGTCATATTTAAAAAAAAACAATATATACAAAAGTACGATATAATATTTTTCCTCATTTCAAAGCACGTAAACAAAATATCTCGACCGAAACCAGATGAAATGTGCTAATTAATGAAAATTGAAGATAAGAGTTCGATGACAAAAAGTTAATAACCTAATTGCAACAATAAACAAAAGTTGAAGATCTTAAGTACAATTAAAATGTGGTGTGCTTAGAACAAATTGTAGTGTGAACCACCCCATTTGTGCGAATTAATGAAAGGTTGAAGATGATATCTGTGACTAAAATTGAATGATGATATAATTACTACAAGCTTAAAAAGATGGGGAATGTGAGTCTAATTTTTATTATCCCTAGTTCTGTGTCAAAGATGGGGAATGTGAGTCTAATTTTTACTATCCCTAGTTCTGTGCCAAAGAATGGATGAAAAGAGCAATAAATTGGAAGATATTTCGAAAGAATGAGGACCCAATTACACTCAATCAAAAGTTAAAGGACCAGATTGGACATTGTTGAAAGTTGAAGGACCATATTTGATATGGTTGAAAGTTAAAGGACCAAAGAAGATCAAATTCAAAGTTGAGGACAAACCGCGTGAGAAGCACAACATGCAAAGCGGGCGATCGCCCAGATTATCTTGGTAGGCCCAAAGAACCTCAAAACAAACAAAGAGCAAAGTGGTCAATCGGGCGATCGCCGGGTTTGTACTGCTGGCGATCGCCCGATCTAAAATTTGTTGCGGGAGATTTTTTTCCTTTTTGAGTTCGACTCGATTAGGTAACTTTTGGCCCACGTTTTAGGTCTTTTTGCATCTTTTGGGGGCACCATTAGGGTATTATATATATGAGTTGTTAACTCATAATAAAGAGAGGAGGATTTTGGAGAGAAAAACACAAGACGGACACAAGAAACGAAGATCAAGAACTAACCTTTGAAAATTGAGCGAAGATCAAGATCAAGAGTTCTTCTTATTCAAGTTTCTTCATATCCGGGTGATGAACTCTATGTTTTCTTCTCCTCTTTCTTCTCTTATTATTAGTATGTTAGGCTAGTTTCTTTTGTGCTAGGATTACGATGAAGCTTGTAATCTAAATTCTTCCAACTTAAAACTTGGTTTTTGACAATTTATTTCATTATAGTTTTTAATAATTAATTTTGATTTATATGAATCTATAATTATATGCGCAATAATTGTATGATCGTTGTGGTGTGTTTTACTATCGAAAGATCGAAAGCATGCTAGACGCTATTTTAATTATCTTAAAGTCCGATAGGGGATAGAAATATACCGCTATGCTTTAGGTGATCTTTAAGTATCCACAGAAATTTAATGCTTTCATTTGTATTCGCATTCGTCATAGAAATATAGTCGAGTCATGCATTTGAATAGGTTTAATTTTATTCGAGAGAAACTGTTAAACAATCTAGGGATATTGATCTTCATAACTGATGTATTTTGTCAAAATCTAGAATTAAGATAGAGGGATTAACAATTATAAGTGGATTCGGGATCCTAGTACTCTTCTTTCTCAATTTTAAAGTAATCTTTATTAATCTAATTTTTAGTTATTTGATTTACAATTAGTTTATCGTTTTTAGTTCAAATTCTAATTAGTCTTAAATACCAAACATCAAAAGTTCAATAGATTCGGTTAAGGTCATTGTAATTGAACTGAATTATCTAAATCTTCGTAGGAACGATACTTGGACTCACAATCCACTTTATTACTTGAGCGATCCGTGCACTTGTGGAATTATTGAAGATACAAAATCGCTGACAAGTTTTTGGCACCGTTGCCGAGGATTTAGTTTTAGTTCTTTTCAATTATTTTGTCACTAATTCGAACTTATTTAATTGCTTTAATTGTTTTTATTATTATTATTATTTTTAGTTATTTCGATTATACCTTTGTTTCTTTTTCGTGCCATTGCATGCGAAGTGTGAGACATCGGTCTCTAATTCCAATTGATCTAGAGATTGAGCACACTTTCCATCGTAGGCGAGAGAGAGACAAGATCGACACACCAAAAAGACAAAAAACAGCAAGGCAAAATGAACAACAATGAAATTGCTCAGGCGAGACACGAGATTGATGAAGACAATATGTTGGTTGGAGACTTTTTGACTCCACAGATTATCCAGAACCAATCTAGCATTGTCTACCCACCTTTTGGGCAGCCGAAATTTCGAGTTGAAGACTAATGTCATTCATCTATTCCGAATGGTCATCAATTATATGGCGGTCAAGAGAATCCACATACACATGTCTCCGTTCTCTTGGAAATGTGTCAACACTTCAAATATCAAGGAATCTCAGACGACGCCATCCAGCTACGTTTGTTCCCACATACTCTTAGGGACAAAGCTCTTGAGTGGCTGGACTCACTACCAATTGATAGCATAACCACGTGGAATGATTTAGCCCAAAAATTCTGCACTAAATTCTTCCCGCCAGCAAAGGTTTCGAAGCTGAAGCATGACATTTCAATATTTCAACAGTCAGAAACAGAACCCTTTGATGAAGCGTGGAACAGATTCAAAAACATGCTAAGGAAGTGTCCTCATCATGGCATTGGCAAGGGCTAACAAATTCAGTACTTTTATGCAGGACTACTCCCTTCATGTAAAAGTATGATCGACTCTTCCTCTAACGGCTCCTTATCTACCCAAACAGTCGTTGAAGCTCTAGAGTTGTTTGAAAGAGTAGCTACCACCACTGCTATGTGGGCATCAGATAGAGTCATACACAAGAAACCTACAGGGGTACATGAAATAGACACTGTCTCGGCATTATCTGCAAAAATAGACTCTTTGGCACACAAAGTGGAGAACATGTCACAATCAGCATTTGTGATGCAAACAAAGAAATCAACATGTGAAGAGTGTGGGGCAAATCACAGCACATCAGAATGTCCTATTCTCTCACAGCAACCAGAACAAGTCGAATATGTTCAAGGTGGTCAATACCCACAAAATAATCCATTCTCCAATACATTTAATCCAGGATGGCGTAATCATCCAAATTTTTCCTGGAGGGATAATCAGAATAACAACAGACCACAATATTCTCGGTTTGTGACCAAAAAGGGTTTCATTAGAAGATACACTCGGTAAATTCATCGAGAGAACTGATAAATTCATAGAAAAAACTAATCAGTTCATGAGACAGATCAAAATTAACCTTCAGAATCAAGGCCCTTCAATTAAAAATTTAGAAACACAGATGGGTCAGATGGCAGTTGCTATATCCAGTAGACCACAGGGTACCTTTCCAAGAAACACCGAAGTCAATCCTAGAGAGCAAGTACATGCAATAACTACCAGAAGTGGGGTTCGATTACAAAAATATATAAAAAGACCGATTCGAGAAAAAGAATGTATCTTCCAATCGATGAGGAGCACGTGGAGCGGTGAGCAAGCAGTAGATATTGAAGAAAGTTCAGTTACACCACAGGCTAAGGCAGCCGTTCCTATCAAACCATATGAACCTCCCATTCCTTATCCACAAAGGTTAAATCCAAAGAAGAAGAAGAAGCAGGATCGACAATGTGCGAAATTCCTAGATCATCTAAGGAAGCTTCATATCAACATACCATTTGTGGAGGCCACGACTCAAAATGCCCAACTATGCCAAGTATATGAGACAATTGCTTTCAAATAAGAAAAAAATTGGCGAAGGGATATAGTACAACTTACGGAGAAGTAAATGCTATAATGGAGAGGCAACTACCGGACAAAAGACATGATCCGGCGACTTCACAATTCCAATTACCATCGGTAACCTCGTGATTGACAAGGCATTATGTGATCTTGGTGCAACTATCAATTTAATGCCCTCTCTATTTTCGAGGCGATTAGGAATTGGTGAAGTTAAACTGCGCAAATTTAATCTTGGTTGGCGAGACCGATCTGTTAAAAAACCGTTTAGAATAGTGGAAGATGTGGTAATGAGAGTGGGAAAGTTATTATTTCCCATTGATTTTGTTGTTCTTGATATGCCTAAGGATGCTGAAATCCCTATCATCTTGGGACGTCCCTTCTTAGCTACTTTAGATGCTCTTATTGATGTTTCACGGGGCATATTGACATTGAGAGTTCAGCATGAATGGGAAGTATTTTATATGTTGGGTAGAGATTCAACACCTCCACCACCTCTTTCTTATTGGACAGGTTATCAAGTGGAGACTTTAAAGAAATTCAAGAACAACTTCTTTAAAAATTTTGGGACACAAAGCCACCGAGAAAAGGTGAAAGACAAAGGTAAGCAATTTGTTCGGATGTAAGAAGTCGCCGTTGGTGAACATAAGGTTGAACTTGAAGAGATCATCCACAAGAAATACGAGTTGGGCTGTTAAATGGAAGAGGAAGGACAATCGAGACAATAAGTCAAGCTAATGACTATAAATAAGCGCTTAATGGGAGGCAACCCATTTTCTAACCCTTTATTTACTTGCTTTCTATATAGTAATTTTAATTAGTTTAAATAATTTATTAGTTTCTATTTATTATTTAATCCCTTTATAAATCCTCCCTATGTCAATCGCAGGATGTCCCTCTTTGCAAGGCACATGAGTCCTATCCCACTTCAATCCACTTCAACCGGACCTTCAACCAGCCAGATCCATCTTCTCCGCATCTATCTCTGGGGAGTAACTGATCTTTTCTCTCATCTATTTACTTTATTTCGTTATTACATTGGGGACAATGTAATATTTTAATTTGGGAGTGGGTTAAGTATCAGGATACTTAAGTATTTTGAATTTGCTTATTTTTTCGGGTCTAGATAATTTTTTTTTAAAAAAAAAAATTTGGAAAATTAGTTTTTTTTTTATTTTTATTATAAAAAAAAATTTCATAGTTATTGTTGAATATCTTGCTGCCAATGATGAGATTTGTTTGAAGTTGAGTACATTTTTAGTAGAATATTGGACAACACTTGAACACATGCTTTTATCTCGAATACTTATCCATGCTAGATCGGATTTGAAGCACGTGGCCACCGACTTATCACTTATTAGAAACATGACTTGAGTGTATGTGTTGATATTATTGACTTAGATCATTATTAAAAAAAAAAAAATTCTCGTTCCTAAATCTTTAGACTCGTAACCAAACTGTTTGAGAACAGTTTGGGAGTGTTAAAGTTAGTACATGTTTTTGTGGAATTTTGATGGTTTGGGTTTTCTGGATCTCATCTTTGGTTGAATAGGTTGTAGTCAAAGAATCAATCGAGCACTACTCACTCTTGAAAAAAAAATAAAATAAAAATAAAAGAATAAATAAAATATCTGACTCGAGCAATTAAGCATGTTAGGATATTTTAAAACCTGATGCCCTAAAGTCATCTGACTTGGGAGTCATAGGCCCAAAGTTCGCTACATGAGTCACAAAAAAAAATTACGTCTTTACTTCTCTTATAGCCTGTGGAACTCGAGCAAGTAAGTCTGTTAGGGTATTTCAAAATCTGGTGCCCTATGGTCATCTGACTTGGGAGTCATCGGCCCAAAGCTCGCTACAAGGGTCACATAGAAAGCTAGTGAGAGAGAAATATTGCACAAGATGTAAGATCATTTATATTGGTTGAATAAAAGAAGTTAAAGTGCTCGGTAAAGATTGCTAGATTAGAACCTAAGAGACTGAAGATGAGAATTTAGAAATCACTCGCCATCTTAATTCTGAGAATACAAGTTCTAATTTTTACCACTTTATTTGAGAAAGTATTGTGTTGATCAATAGGAACCAAATTGCTAGAACACCTCGGGATTTGAGAGAAAAGTATAAGAAGTGTGTAATTTACGAGAGGTGTAAGGAATAAATGACTAAAAGGGGTTCGAGGTTGTAAAAATATCAACAACACAATATTGGTCGTGGTCTAATACATGTGTAAGTTCAATTTTTGGCTAATCACACACCCACTAAATGTCGAGCATGGGATAAGTGAAAATATTTTGTGCTGTTTGATATCCCTCTAAACGTGTTACTTTATTTTTCAAACTTGAGGTATTTGGTAAGAAATTTAACATTAACTACATTCCTGTTAACTCTTTTAGCTTAGTTTAAAGTTCTAGTTTATTTTTATTTTTGTTCGAGGACGAACAAAGGTTTAGTTTGGGGGTGTTTGATAAGTGCATTTTGTGCACTTATTCGGACCTTTAAACCAAGCTTTTATTCCGTCATTTTATTAAATTATTACTTAATTTTGTGTTTTAATCTTCATATTTTAGTTTTAGACCTGTTAAATAGCAATTGGAGAAGAATGGATGAAAAGAGCAATAAATTGGAAGATATTTCAAAAGAATGAGAACCCAATTACACTCAATCAAAAGTTGAAGGACCAGATTGGACATTGTTGAAAGTTGAAGAACCATATTTGATATGGTTGAAAGTTTAAAGACCAAAGAAGATAGAATTCAAAGTTGAGGACAAACCGTGTAGAAGCACAACATGCAAAGCTGGGCGATCGCCCAGATTAATGCTGGGCAAGCGCCCAGCAACCTCAAGAACAAACAGTGAGCAAAAGTGGTCAACAGGGCGATCGCCCGGGTTTGCACTGGGCGATCGCCCAATGTAAAATTTGGCTGCGGGAGATTTTTTTTCCTTTTTTGAGTTCAACTCCGATTAGGTAACTTTTGGCCCACGTTTTTAGGTCTTTTTGGCATCTTTTGGGGCACCATTAGGGTATTATATATATGAGTTGTTAACTCATAATAAAGAGAGGAGGATTTTGGAGAGAAAAACACAAGACGGACACAAGAAACGAAGATCAAGAACTAACCTTTGAAGAATTGAACGAAGATCAAGATCAAGAGTTCTTCTTATTCAAGTTTCTTCATATCCGGGTGATGAACTCTATGTTTTCTTCTCCTCTTTCTTCTCTTATTATTAGTATGTTAGGCTAGTTTCTTTTGTGTTAGGATTACGATGAAGCTTGTAATCTAAATTCTTCCATCTTAAGACTTTGTTTTTGACAATTTATTTCATTATAGTTTTGAATAATTAATTTTGATTTATATGAATCTATAATTATATGCGCAATAATTGTATGATCGTTGTGGTGTGTTTTACTATCGAAAGATCGAAAGCATGCTAGACGCTATTTTAATTATCTTAAAGTCCGATAGAGGATAGAAATATACCGCTATGCTTTAGGTGATCTTTAAGTATCCACAGAAATTTAATGCTTTCATTTGTATTCGCATTCGTCATAGAAATATAGTCGAGTCATGCATATGAATAGGTTTAATTTTATTCCAGAGAAACTGTTAAACAATCTAGGGATATTGATCTTTATAACTGATGTATTTTGTCAAAACCAAGAATTAAGATAGAGGGATTAACAATTATAAGTGGATTCGGGATCCTAGTACTCTTCTTTCTCAATTTTAAAGTAATCTTTATTAATCTAATTTTTAGTTATTTGATTTACAATTAGTTTATCGTTTTTAGTTCAAATTCTAATTAGTCTTAAATACCAAACATCAAAAGTTCAATAGATTCGGTTAAGGTCATTGTAATTGAACTGAATTATCTAAATCTTCGTGGGAACAATACTTGGACTCACAATCCACTTTATTACTTGAGCGGTCCGTGCACTTGCGGAATTATTTAAGATACAAAATCGCTGACAGTGCACATCATTGGTTTTTTTTCCCCCTCTTTATTCTTTATTCTTGTTTCTTTTGGCATAGGGATCCAGAATGTCGGCACACCCAAAAAAATGTAAATTATAGATTTGAAAATTTATTTCTAAAGAATGTATCGAACAATAATAGACAATCTTGTATCTTTGTCAAGAAATAAATTATATTATTTTTCTCTACTGGTTAAGAATCTTAATCTTGGATGAGATCCTCGTTAAGTATTGGAATAATTTTAAAAAAATTCTAGTCAAATTTTCAATCTTAAGTTGATAAACATTTTTTTTTAAAAAATTAAAATTTAATTGAGTTCTTGATCTTGAGTCAAGATTTCTTTAATATAATTTTTTAATATTTATTGACTTTTACCTAAATTTAGTGTTTGTTTGGTGGAGTTTAAACATAGTTTTTTAGGAGATTTTGAAAAAAGTTGATAAAATATGTGGTTGAAAAATTGATAAAAATTATGGTCCCAAAAAATATATAGTTGAAAACAAATTTTCAAAAAAAAAATGTTTAAAACAAAACTAAGCCAAACATACTCTTATATTTTGAGTTTCTGCATTTAGAATGTATAGTTTATCATATATATTTTGGAATGGCACATAGATCTAATCTTTTGTTTCATTTGTCTTCGATAAAAAATCGGATTGGTTGTGGATTTCTTTAGCTTCCTATGTTGTTCATTTATTTCTATTTATTATTTTTTTTAGGGGTGGAAGATTATAATTTCTCACATTAAATGATCTCCTTAATTAGTTGTATATTGTAAAGATTGTGGCAAACACAAACGTGGTACAATTTACAAGTTGTTTAAGACCTGCTTGGGAGTTTTGAGTATCAGTTATGTAGTTTTTTTTTAAAGTACTGATTTTGAACGATTATGAGGAGTCTGATTTTAGATGGTTTTTAGTAGTAGTTTTTAAAATAGTCGAATTCATGTTTGAGAGTTTATTATCCATGTTTTGGGTGTTTGTAAGAGGTCCGATTTTGAGTGGTTTTTAGTAGCAATTTTAAATAGTCGAATCTATGTTTGGGAGTTTATTATACAGTAGTTATGATTTTTTTTTAAAGAATACAATTATATATATCCTCATATATTTAAAATATTGTTTTTATTTTTGTAACACTTGTTGTTATATTTGTTATATTTCTTATAAAAAATGTGTGTTACATTTGTTACATTTGTTATATTTATTATTTTTGAAGTTTAAAATATTAATAAGTAATTGTGAAATTTTAATAGAAAATCAAGTATGTAACAAAATTATCACTATTACAATTCAATATGGCTTTACACAATTTACTCAATCATTTTCTATTGTGTATGGGCTAACATTTGGACTAATTTTTCTTAATTGTTTTTTTTTTTTTTTCATATTTTGCTCATTAATTATTTCCAGTAAACTTTATTAAAAAGCTCAGATTTGAGTCATCAATACCTAGAAATGAATATATATTCGACTACAAAAAAATTCAAAAATAATTGAATAGCACATAAAAAAAATATTGTTTTGAGAGAAGAGGCAAAATGTGCATTTGGAGAGAAGCGGATGAATGAATGTATTTTAGGTTTAGGGTAGGTTTGAAAATAATTATTTTAGAGAGGATAAAATTAGAAGAAAATCTGAAAAACAACTAAAAACCACCTATTTGGGGGTTGAAAACTACGTCCAGATATACACTACACTGATTTTGGATCGTTCAGTGCTCCAAAAATACCTCTCATGTAATAGATGATCCACAGTGGCAATGTTAGTTTGTTGGTAAGGGTCCATGGCCCATTGGGGAAGGAGAATCCCATATAGTACTTCAAATGGAATTCTCTTAGTCGTTGTATGATATGTGGTATTGTACCACCATTCAGCCAAAGAAAACCACTCAGCCCATGTCTTAGGTTTGAGATATGTCATGTATCTAAGATACATCTCCAAACGCCCTATCAGAAATAATACTTTGGGGAAGACCATTTAATCTATAGATGTGGGCTAAGAATTTGTGGGCCACAACTTTGGCAGAAAAATGGTGAGTAAGGCTGATGAAATGCCCATACTTGGTGGACTTGTCCACTACCACTAGAATTGTGTCTTTACCATCTGATTTAGGTAAGCCCTCAATGAAATCCATAAAAATGTGACTCTAAGAGTATTGTGGGATAGGGAGGGGCTACAATAGGCCAGGGTAGGGTACTTGCTCACCCCTACTCTTCTGGCATGTGTTATATTGTAATACTTCCCATCTGATATCCTTAGTCATCTCAAGCCAAAAAAAGTGTTGTTTGGCCCTATATACACTGGCTTGAATTCCAGAATGTCTTTCCTCTTGTAAATTATGTATATTATGTATTAACTCATTTCTAATGTCCATTCATTTGCCAATATATAACTTATTTTGTGCTCAAGTAGCCCATCTTTATACTGATAGTCAAACTGAAAGTGGATCAAGATTCAGGGATTGTATAATCTCTTCAGCAAAAACATCCCATTCATAGCTATATATCACCTCTTGTATCCAGGTAGGGACCAATTGAATGACTGCAACACATTCACTCTCAACTTCCACCTACCTGGGAAGTGCATCAGCAACCACATTCTCTATCCATTTCTTATAATGGATCTCATAAGTGAGCCCTAATAGTTTAGTCAACCATTGTTGTTGTAGTATGGTAGTAATCTTCTGTTCTAGTTGGAACTTTATCGATTGATGATCTGTTTTGATGATGAAATGGTGGCCCTCTAAGTAGCATCTCCATTTAACAACTGCACTAACCAAGGCTAACAGCTCATTTTGATATATTGACATCCAAAAGTGTTTTGTCCCAATTGACTTGCTGATAAAGGCTAAGGACCTTTTATCCTTGATAAAATAAGGTATATATCTGATTTAAGAAGAAATCTTATCTCCCTAGGGGTCTTAGATGATGAGGGTTATGATATAACCATTAAAGGTGGTGTCACTAAAATCACTTATAATTTTGAAAAAATAATAAAGACTCAAAAGAAAATGGGATTTATGTGTTAAAGGCAACTCCTTTATTTGAAAAGAATCTAGCTGCATATGTTTCTCAAAAGGACAAATCTGAAAAATGGTGTCTTTTGGTCAAGATAAAATTGAAAAATTGTCTTTTTGTGAACAATGTGTTTTCGAAAAGTAAAGTAAATTGCCTTTGATACTGGAACATACAAATCTACTACTATTTTAGAGTACCTACTTGCTGACTTATGGGATCCAACAAATGTAAGTACATCTACTAGCTTTAAATATTTTCTTGTTATCGTTGATGATTTTTCAAGGAAAAATTGGGTTATCTTGTTAAAGAGCAAATCCGAGACTTTCTAACACTTTAAAAATTGGAAATTGATATCAAATGAACAAAAAACTAAAAATTCTCAGAACTGATAATGGTTTGGAATTCTGTAATGAAGCATTTGATATTTTTTGTTAAGAAAATGGGATCCTTAGGCATAAAACTATAACATATACCTCTAAACAAAATGGCCTAGCTGAAAGAATGAATAAAACTTTATTAGATAAGATTAGATGTATGCTTATCACCTTAGGATTACCAAAATTATTTTGGGGTGAAGTTGTAAAAACTACTTCTTATCTGATAAACATATGTCCTTCAAGTGCTATAGATTATAAAGTTCCTAACCGTGTTTGGATGATTATAAAGTTTCTAACTGTGTTTGGAGTGGTCATCCTGCTGATTACTTAAAGTTAAGAGTTTTTGGATGTGTTGCTTATGCACATCAGAGTGAAGGTAAACTAGAATCAAGGGCTACTAAGTGTGTTTTCTTGGGTTATGGTGAGGGGGTGAAGGGTTATATACTGTGGAAAAAAGACTTGGGTGGTTATAAAGTTATAATCAGTAGAAATGTAGTCTTTAATGAGGCTGAAATGCCTTGTATAAAATGCCAAAAGCATAATACTGAGTTATTTGATAATGATAAGTCTTCTATGAAATCTGATATAAATCTCTTGGATTTAAATTCAAGTGAAAATTATCAGCTTGAGGTGGAGCTTCCAAGGAGAAGTTAAAGTCCATGAGGTAGAAGAAAATGAACCTTTTAGAGCAGTTAGGTCCAGAAAGTCCTTTACATAACTATCAGTTGGCAAGTGATAAAGTGAGAAGGAAAATCAAACCTCTTATCAGGTCTGATGAAGCTTATTTTGCTTTTGTTTTTAATGTCCAAGACTTTCTTGGAACTGAACCAAGCTCCTATGAAAATATGGAAAGTAAGGATGCAAACCTTTAGTTTGCAGCTAAGAGGGAATAAATGACTTCTTTGCTTAAAAATAATACTCGAGTTTTAGTAAACAAACCAAAGGGACAAAAGTTAATTGGTTGTAAATGGATTTACAAGATTAAAGATAACAAGGAAAAAACTGATAACTTTAGATATAAAGCTAGGTTAGTTGTTCACTCAAAGGGAATGTATAAACTACAATAAAATCTTCTCCCCTGTAGTTAAGTACACTTCAATTAGGATCCTATTGGCTTTGGTGACCCAATATGACTTTGAGCTTGAACAATTAGATGTTAAAACTATTTTCGAATGGAAACTTAGATGAGGAAATATATATGTCTCAACCAAAAGGTTTTGAACAAAAAGAAAGATTAAATTGTGTTTGTATTGTGAAAAAGTCACTCAATGGTTTAAAGCAAGCACCGTGGAAGTGATATAAAAGGTTTGACACCTATATACAAAAACTTAGATGAGGAAATCTATATAATCCCAACCAAAAGGTTCGAATGAAAAGAAAGATTAAATTGTGTTTGTCTTCTGAAAAAGTCACTCAATGGTTTAAAGCAAGCACCTTGGCAATGGTATAAAAGGTTTGACACCTATATACAAAAACTTGACTTTAATAAAAGTGAATATGATCCTTGTTTTTATTATAAAGGAAGTAAAGGTGTTAATGCTTGCTACTTATTACTTTATGTGGATGATATGTTACTAGCATGTAAAGATATTTCTGTAATTTCCTCTATATAGAATAAATTGAAATCTGAATTTGAATGAAGGATTTAGGTCTTGCCACAAGAATTTTGGGAATGGAAATAAGAAAGGACATGGGCAAATATAAGTTGTTTTTAAATTAACAAACTCATATTTCAAAAGTTTTACGTAGATTTTCTATGTCTGAAGCAAAATATGTGAGTTTACCACTGGCAAACCATTTTAAATTGTCTTCTGATCAATCTACTAAATATGAGGAAGAGCAAATGATAATGAATAAGATCCCTTATGTTAATGCTATAGGCTCTGTGATGTACTTAATGGTCTGTACAAGGCCTGATGTTGCTTTCTCCATTAGTGTTCTAAATAGATACATGAGTAATCCTGGTGAAGGGCATTAGGATGCTATGAAATAGCTTCTCAGGTATCTGAATGGTGCTTTATATTTAGGATTAATGTTTACCAAAAAATGGAAGGGATTAGTTTAAAAGGTTTTGTTGATTCTGATTTTGCTGGTAATAATGACAATAGAAAGTCCACTTCTGCATATATGTACTCCTTAAATTATACTTGTATCAGTTGAAAATCTCAACTCTAAAAGATTGTTGCTTTATCTTCCACTGAGGCAGAATACATTACTGATGTTGATGCAGTAAAACAAGGGATATGGCTGAAACGAATACTTATTGAATTAGGTATCTTTAATCATGGGGTCATGCTTAATTCAAACAATCAGAGTGCTATTCACTTAAGCAGAAATTCCAATTTTCATGATAGAACCAAGCACATTGATGTTAAATTTCATTTCATCTAGGATATGTTGGAAAAGGGAGTGTAAAAAATGTTAAAATTTCTGCTAAGTACAGGTCGAGCATTAATTGATGTACAAAAGGGTATGCTCGTTTAGAGGTTAAATGACGAACAAGTTTTGATCGATGTGTTCAAAGCTATCAAATACTCGGTTAAGTCTGATAGTTGTTTTCAAATAGATGTGATAGACAAATTTGTGGCATATACTTCCACTCATGAACACCCTCAAGAACCACTCGAAGCGTCACACTCTAGTTCTGGTCACACATCCCAAAGAACGAGTATTTCTTTGTTATTTTTTTGTAATTGAATTTTAATTTATATAATAATTTTATTAAATTCAGTAATAAAATGAAATATAAACAGCAGAAGTAAAAGATGGTATCCACCATTCCATTATATCTGATCAAAAATATTTTTTCTTACAATTGGTACTAGCGCCGCCATGTATCTACAATATCAAAAGAACAAAATAATATATGTCAATCCTGAGGAACTGACAAGACTATCAGCAGTGGGTTGGTAGCCAGACCATTTCCAAACTAGTACTGTACATACATCTATATCGTCTATTGAGTTACTATTTACAAGTTATGATAGTAAAAAGAATATCAAATAGAAACGAAAATCATTCAACTTCTATCTTAGTGTGGATGAAACGACTTGTGAAGGAGTCAAACACCTCCACCATTGTGAAAATATAATCTAAAACATCTATGTAAGTTTCTAACTCCTCATTCTCATCTAGTAGTGAGTAAAACCAGGTGTAATGCTCTCTAGTCCAAACAATTCGTATGGTCGAGCCAACAGATGAGAGCTTGGCACACATGTAAGTATGAACCTCTACAAAGTGTCACTTGGACATCTACAATACAAAAACATCCTGTGAACAACAACAATGTTCAATATATACGATGAAACAATAATTGAAATTTCAATCACGCACGGGCCCCAAACCCACATTATAGTGTACCATATGAACTCAATAACAACATGGCCAACAATAAGCACGCACAATCTACCGATGTCTATGCGTCCATCATGGTCTCAAATATGACTCAAGAGGCTACACTGGTAAGAATATCACAACTAGGTTTGGCCTTACTGTATACGGTGCTCGACATGTCGTTACACGGTTCCAAGGCCACCAAGGGACCTACGACACCGTCCGTATATCTCAGCTCCGAATGTCCAACACCCTATCATCATAGACCTCAAGCAAGTGTATATATTCAAAACGAAGTTAGGTACTATATAACTATAACATGATTCACTCTTATCACAACATCAATATGCCCAATATGTAAGCCAATGCGTATAATTCAAGTTAGATGCTTTCGACCAACTCCCATCAATACTCCCAAGTATTATAGTGATAGCATATAATCGCATCACGTCATAATCAACAAGTATTCTTTCATAAAATAGTAATTTGCACTGTAGTTGAAATCATTATATTTACTTTGATTGTAGATTACGACATTTGGATATGTTTTAAAGAAAATATTTTTTTGTTAGTCAACCTCATAACTTATTTCGACTCATATAGCTCAACTAGGGCCTACAGGAGTTTAATGACTCAAAAATAAAGTCCGTAAGGTAAAACGGGGCTTGGGGTCGACCCTGAATGAGGTCGACCCCCTATTTGGTAAAGGTAGACTTCCTAAGGAGTTGGAAGAGGGAGGTTCGACCCCCAATTGGGCAGGGGTCGACCCCTTCATGGAAAAGGGTCAACCCCTAAAACAACTATACAAGGTCGATCCCTTAGTAAAAAATGACTAGGAGCATTGTCAAGCATGGTAAAACTGGGTCATTTTTTAATATTTATAAAAATAAAAAAGTACATATTTCTCTAAGGATGAGCTAGCTTCTAACTTTTCCAAAATGAATTAACCCCTTTACTAAAATTTATGGGAAAAATCTGAAAGATTACACTAGGCTTGCCTTGTCCATTCTATATCCACACCAACTAGCTCGGAGGAGTAGAATATTGTGTTCGGTATCTGGAAGCACATCAATCTTACATGAGGAAGCCTTACTTTATCGAACTTGGCAAAGGGCGTATAAAACCACTGCCATATATTCTACAACATCCAACTCTTGAGCTTAAGAAATTGCCAACTCGTTTGCGGTATGATCACTTGGGCAAAAAAATTACATTACTAGTAATTATTGCCAACACTCTAAATAAAATGGAGGAGAACAAGCTGCTACGGGTGCTTAGAGATCATAAAACTGCTATTGGATAGTCTATTTCAGATATCAAAGGTATCAAATCTATTACTCTGCATGCACAAAATTCTTACAAGCCATAAGTGGAACATGAGCGTCGGTTTAACCGAAAGATGCATGAAGTAGTACGGGCAGATGTTCTAAAATTATTGGATGCTGGTATCATATATCCCATTTTAGATAGTACATGGGTCAGTCCAGTTCAGGTGGTACCAAAAAAAGGAGGAATCACAATAGTTCTTAATAAAAATAACGAGCTTATTCCAACTAAGACAGTTACGGGATTGTGAGTCTGCATTGACTATTTGAAAATGAAAAATAATATGAGGAAAGATCACTTTCCTCTTTCATTCATCGATCAGATGTTAGAAATTCCCACTAGTCATTCTCACCAATGTTTTCTTGATGGTTATTTTGGGTATAATCAAATTTCTATGGCTCCGAAAGATCAAGAAAAGACAACTTTCACTTGCATATATGGTACATTTGCCTACATGAGGATGCCATATGGATTATGCAATTCACTAGCTACAATCAGCGTTTCATGATGTCAATATTTGCATATATGATAGAAAACTACATCGAAGTATTCATGGACGATTTCTTGATTTTTGGCTCTTCATTCGATGAATGCTTAAATCATCTGTACAAGGGTCTATAGCAATGTAAGGAGACAAATCTAGTTCTCAACTAGGAGAAATTCTACTTCATGGTTCAAGGACATCATATTTAAGTTAGAGGTATTGCAGCGGACACAACAAAAATTCAGGTGATTGAAAAACTCCCTCTCCAACAACATCAGTTAAAGGAATTCGAAGCTTCTTATGGCATGCACGTCGTTTATATATGTATACCCCATTCTAAACTCATTTTTTTAACACTTCAATAACTCAATCTATTATAAACTCAATTTAACAATAATTCTCAAATTTCATTATATCTCAATATTAGTTTATAATTATTATCTCAAATCTCATTGTCTAGATAATAGTCTATACTTTTAAGTTTTAATTTTCTACTTCTTTTACTAATTCTCTACATTTCTACTACATCTTCATCTTCTACTCTTCTACTTAGTATTTTGTTCCAAATGGCCTACAATCGAAGTGATGATAATTTTAGTGGTCTTAATGACATTCCAATTTCATGCGATATTGTTGATGAGTTTGGAGGTAGCACTCATCCATTTGATTTGGATGACATTCAAGAAGATATCAACACACATACAAATTGACCATCCTCATAATAGAGTTAATATTTTTCATATTTTATTGGGTGTGGTACTTGAATTTAATTGTGAAACGAAGATTCGTAGTTTTATTTTTGACAATGCAGGACCCAACAATATAGTAATTGACAGATTAATGCAACATTTTAATCCAGAATTTGATGGTTATTTACTTCACATTCGTTGTGTATGCCATGTTTTTAATTTAATTGTGAAAGAAGGATTAAAATTCATAGAAGTACAATTAGAAAAAATTATATGCTATTAATTATATTACGGTCTTACCAACAAGAAAACTAGTTTTTGCTGGTCTATGTGTTGAAAATGGACTGCAAGAAAAATATTTTTGCACTGATGTTGGCCATAGGTAGAATTCAACATATCTCATGCTTGAATCTTATGAAGGGTACGAAGATTGCATTTCTGCATATTATAATGGCTGACACTCACACAGCCCAGAATATGATTTGCAAACATAAGATTATGAAATATGTGCTTATATTAGAAAATTTTTGAAAGTTTTTTTTGACTCAACAAATGCATGTTTAGGTGTATATTATCCGACTACTCTACTAGTTTTAAATCATTTCTATTATACTACTAATAATTTTAATAGGTATAAAGATTTTGCTCTTTTTTTAATATTATATATATGACAGATGCTAAATTTAGAAAATATTGAGAAAAGTTGCCTATGTTATTTCCATTAGCATGTATTATAGATCCTAGATTTAATTTAGAGGGTACGAAAGTAACAATATTGACAATTTCACAAAAATTAATGTACGAAAATTCACTAACATGTAGTGATTTAGAACAACATGATAGTGGTTCTTCTTCTGCTTCTTCCCTTTCCCGTTCTAGTGATACACATATAGAGTTAGCTAGATATTTCATGCACGACATGCTTAGTATTTTATACGATGAAGAGAGAAATTTTTTTGATATACTACGATGGTGGAGACAAAAATAACGTCTATACACAATTCTTTCAAAAATGGCACGTGTTCTATTAACACCTCTGGTATTAACTGTAACATCAGAGTCTGCTTTTAGTACATGTGGCAGGTTCTGTCTGATTTCAGAACAAGACTTAAATCCAACATATTAGGAAGCTTACTATGTCTGAAGGATTGGAATGACGCTGAACTTCGAATCCAGACAAAGTGGACAGAATGATGTTCGAAAAACTTGAAGATTTGAATATGGAATACTTCAATTTTTAGTAAGTATTATTTGCATACATATTTGATATTTTATGTCTTATTTTAACAAAAAATTGTACACGTAGCAACTTATTCGTGTACAATTTTAACTCTGCTTACGTTCAGAGTAGCAGGTTCCAAGCTCGAAAAAATGATGAGGGTTTTCAACTTTGAATTTTTAAGAGAAAAAATTTCTCACACTTTCTTTCTTTCTTATTTTAAAATTATCCGAAAAAATATAAAAATATAAAAAATTGAACCGAGCTCGTAGGCAGCTCGGCTTGGCTCGTTCGGCCCAAGAGCTCGTGGGCGAACCGAGCCATCTTTTTTGGGACGAGCTGAATTCGGAGCCCATTGCCACCTCTACATACAAGATACCTTAAATATCCACATCCAATGGCTCAGATAAAACACACAGAATAGATGGTCCAGATTAAGTTGCATCTCATAAAGCAAAAACGTATTTTTTCTTATGCGACTATAGACATGAGAACAGCAACTTCAGCCAAAATCAATTGGATCAAATTTTAACATAATCTTGCTCAGAAATCCAAAAAACACGAGAATTACACTAAAAGTTTTAAGAACAAATTGATGAAGAATGTGATGAAGTATTGAATTTCAAAGTTATGGCAGTGGAATTATTCATTAATTTCTTCTTTCTTCCTCTTATTATTCAAAGCCAGGTGATGTCTTCCAAATTTGTTATGTGTTTTTGTAATTCAAAGATGAGTAACTAAATTTCTAGTTAGGACAAACATTATAACTTAATTGTGATAGTTTACTTTCAATTCTCAAAATTTGACTCTTAAGTATATTTTCTTGCTTGTCTTCCTTATTGTGATTAATGCTTTCGATTATTTGGCCAGTAAATTGATTATTTGTAAATTGTAATGAGACCAAGAGGTGATTTATAGGTTTACACCAATATAACGAAAACGATAAATTTTGATAGGAGATAGAGATATACTTTTACGGTTTGTGTGATCGTGTGTGAATTTTCTAGTTCACATGGAAATATAGTAAATTCGTGTGTAAAAGTAGTTTTAATTTTATTCGGAAAAGACTATCAAATATAAGTAAATTTGTTCAACTGCATGAGTTTATATTGTCAAAATTGGAGAAATTAAATTGAACTAGACAAACTATGGTATATAAAATCGTGATATCCCAACACTTCAATTAATCAGAGTCTCTCGATTTTAGATTGTTGATCACTTTTTACTTAATTTTATCTTCTTCCTTTTTAGCATTGATAGTTAGTTCATGGCTTTGAAGAGCAATAATGAACTGATTGGAACATGGCAAGGGAGGTTTGGCGAGCATAAGTAGTCTTTTGTGGCTGGAAAACTTTGTTCCTAACTGTAAGCCAGATTTGTCGAGAAGATTCTCCCCCGACAACCATGCTTACAACATCTTCAGTCATCATTCCCATAAGACAAGTTATCAATAATCCATCGTTGTTTGTCCACGTGATGAAGTCTGGATTTATGATTTTTATGTAACCCTCACAATCAATGTACATAGGAAGAATCTCAGTATCTTCTTCAATATGATGTTCAAGACTAAGACTTTTGATGAGAAGAAGAACATGAGATTTCCACAAGTGATTTGAAGAGGTGAGTTTGATGGATAAAAGGCTAGCACATTGATAAAAGTTTTTGATAGCAAGTTTTGGCTCAATGTTTTCAACCATTTTTTGCTCTGATACTGTTGTGCGATTATAATTCCACAAGTGGACGGATCGTTTACAAGTAATAAAGTAGTGTGTAGAGTGTCGAACCCACAAAGATTAGATACCAATTTAACCTATCAATTTATAATTCAAACTTTAACAATATGAATAAACACATATTTAAATTGTGGTTTTGTGATTCTAATACTATTTTAATTAAACTTAAATTATCAAACAATTAACTTTAAAATAGAGAGAACGAATTCAAGATTTACTAACACTAGGATTCACAAATCCACCTATACACTAGGATTTGAAAATCGGCGTTCCTAAAATAATCAAAAGCCTCTCTCGATGGTCAATCAATTCTATATGTTATGCGAACCTAATTATTTCTAATTAAGCTTCGAATATAAACACATGCATTAAAATCTCAAGAACACCTAAATGAATTTCATAAAACATAATAGTAATCTCTATCTATTATTGGACCCTATGTTATTCAATACCACGTGCTTAATATATATTGAATCTCTCGACTTCAATATAGATCACAATATATTCTAATGGTGATCAAGCATTAAAATAATATAAAAATGAATAAAGAATAATCAACCCAAGAGCAATTAATTACTAAAAAGGAAAAACTTCTAATTAATTAAAAACACGAGGTTTCATCGTTCATCCTAGAAAAAGTAAGTTTAGCCGGACATGATTTCGTCAATCATTACAATAATTGAATTCATCATCATCCGGCGAAAGAAAAACAAAAAATAAATAAAACCCGTGATCCCGGCTCAATGATCTTCAATCCCGTGCCTTGATCTTCGATTCTTCGTTTGTATCTTGTTCTCCCAAAATTCATCCTCCGCGATATGTCTATTCTTTTCCTTTTATACACGTTTTCCAACTCTTCAAAATGTGTATTAGTTCGTTGAATTAATTTGGACTTGGTAGTGTTGTAATCCAATTAGGAAACTGCCAACTGCTACTGCGGGATGCCATGCGATCGCATGGTTACCAACCTTGCGATCGCATGGTTGATACAGATTCTGTTCTGCAGCAATTCTGGCTCTCTTGCGATCGCACAAAATGTTAACCATGCGATCGCATGGTTAACTTTGATGCTCAATTTGAATTTCCCTCTTTGATATTTGCACGCCAAGTCCCTGAAGTATCTTTTCTTAGCAGTTTGAGTCCCATTTTCTTCATTTTGCTCTCTTTTCATTCGAGTGACACTTGAATTTGATTATTTTCTAAATTAATAAGAAAATAACATGCAATTAAACTGAAATCAAATAATATGACTCATAATCATCCCTTTTTGTGAGCTCCAATAAGTACAAAATTGTACTTATCAGATACCATGCATGAAGAAAAACACAAGAAATGAAGATGAAAAGGTTTGTGATATTTTCTTATGGTTTTTCAGTCGCATACTCCTCACATAATACAAAGGATTAAATTAAATACAATATATATACGAAGTAAAAACTAGAAATATTAAATTCTATTTAATAAACTATATTGGAAAAATTCAATCCAACGGTAAAGAGTGGGAATCAAGACTTCAATTGTCTTGAATGGAGAGAGCTACTTTAATTTTCTGCTTGAGGTGAATTATATGAAGTGAATAACGTGGCAAAAGAAATTCCATTTGCCAAGGTTGAACATATGGCAATGTTAGTTTCAAAGAGGTTGTTATTGAATGAGTTTGATGATTCCAAAGCTTTTAGTGAATTTACATTCTTATCATGGTGTGCATGAGCATGGACCTAAGTCATGTGTTGAGAAAAACTACAAGAAATCAACCAAATGATGTTAGAAATCTATACCAACAATATCTCAGGTTCAAATAATTAATAAGAAACAAAAAACTCCCCTTGTCCGTGGCTGCCGTTTCTTCTCGGTCGAATGAAGGATTCGACCTTCATATCAACTTGCAAGCAAATCTTCTTATATTTCTAGGGCTCAGACAAATAGACTTAGAATCATAGCCTAAACCTTCCAAGAACACAACACAGGTCTCACCGGATCCTTAGACTAAAGCCAAAATCAAACCATTCATATTTCCACCGGAATCCATATACCAATATATGCAGTCACCGTATAAGGAAGAAGTAATTTTGGCCAAGAAGATAACCAGAGAAGAGAATAACAGAGTTGCTTTATATTTCCTACCATTGCTATAGTGAAGAATGAATAAATCAGTAGCCAAAAGGTAAAGTAATGCTGAAACTGTAATATGTTGTAACAATAAAACTGTAGGAATAATCTCAGCCGTTGATTAAAACCAATTGTTGATATTAACTCAAACAAGCATACATTCGGGTGAATCCAAATTACCCAATTAATGTTTGCCATGTGGACAAATGCCACAGCCACATTAAACGGGTTTTTGAGACACGCGTTTTTACAGTCTTCACCTTCGATCATAAACACGTGCCCACTGTTCTGGTTGCTTAATGCTAATTATTCTTTTAATTTGGCTATATAAATGTCTTATTATCGCCCTCACCTGCAAGGAAGAAATTAAACCAAGTCAATTTTCAATTTTGTCAAACAAGACTTGAATTTAACAACAGGTAATACTTTCGTACCCATATCAGTTGGATTACAATCAGTTGATATTTTAACCAATTCAACTTCACCTAAATTTAATTTCTCTCTTACAAAATGATACTTAACTTCAATATGTTCAGATCTCTCATGATAAACTGGGTTTTTACTCCACACAAAAGCACTTTGACTATTAGTGTGCAAGTGTAAAGTGTCATGCAAGATATCTAATTCATGAAGTAAGCTTTTTAACCACATACCTTCCTTCACGGCCTCTGTTATAGCTACATATTCAACCTCAATGATGGACAAAGCAACTAAGGATTGCAATTGTGATTTTCAAGATACACAACAATCACCCAAAGTAAAGAAATATGCAGTAGTTGATTTTCTTTGATCGCTAGTAAAATCAGAATCAACATAACCATGTAAAGCTAATTTATCACAAGTATTTTCATACACCATGCCTACATTTAATGTTCCTACAATATATCTTAACAACCATTTTAAACCAGCCCAATGAGGCTTCCCGGGGTTAGACATAAACCTATTTAGTAAACTAATGAAATAAGCTAAGTCCCGTCTTGTAGTAATCATGGAATACATTAAGGAACCAATTGCATTAGCCTAAGAAATGTGTAACATTTCTTCCTTTTCTTCATCTGACTTAGGAGATTGAGTTGAAGACAAAGCATATGACCGGCTAAGGGAACATTCACACACTTAGCATTTTTTCATACCAAACTTGGTTATAATCTTGTCAAGATAGTTTTCTTGAGTAATAGTTTGCCTATTCACACTCATATCTCTTTTAAATAACCATCCATAAGATTTTCTTAGTTGTCCCTAGGTCTTTCATTTCAAATTCATCTTTAAGAAGATGCTTCATTTTACTTATTTCAATTTTATTGTCACAAACAATTAACATATCATCAACATAAAGCAGTAAATAAAAATTACAACCATGTTTCATATTTTTAAATTACAAACAAGCATCATATTCACTTCTACTAAAGCCAAGTTTAATCATATAAGCATCAAATTTCTTATACCATTGCCTAGGGGATTGGTTAAGTCCATATAATGATTTCTTAAGCAAGCACATCTTCTCAGATTTCCCTTTTACTTCAAACCCTTGAGGTTGGGCCATATAAATGACATCCTCAAGCTTCCCATGAAGAAAAACTATTTTAACATCTAATTGCTCTAATTCGCAATTGAATTGAGCAACTAAAGCTAAAATTATCTTATTGTTTTATACTTGACTACATATGAGAACACCTCATTGTAATCAACACCCTCAAGTTGGATAAAACCCCTAGCCACTAATCTAGCTTTATACCTAGGTACATCATGGGGGCTTACACCATCTTTGATTTTATAAAGCCACTTACATTGGACCACTCTTTTACTTTCAGATTTGTTAACCAATTTCTAAATCTCATTTTTAATGAGGGAGTCCATTTCTTCTTTCATGGCTTCTATCCAACTCTTGGACTTAGGACATTCTTTCGCTTCCTTGTATGTTAATGGTTCCAAATTCTCTATAGCTTTACCTGAAGCTAAAGCCTATTCAATAAGTTCAAAGAGCAATATCTTAAATTTGGTCTAAACTCCCTTCTTTTCCTATCTCTAGCAAGTTGGTAATCTTGAAGATCTACATGAGCTTCGCCTAGAGTAGGATTTTCAAATTCATTAAGATCAGGTTGTTGCTGCTAGGGTGATTCAGGTGCAGTTTCTTCAACATCAATTTGTTGAGGTCTTACACTAGGATCAACACCAAGATGTTTAAATTTATGTTTCTCCACCTCAATTTGAACATTTTTGACTTGTAGTTGCTCCTTAGATTCATTTTCAATTTTAAGACAAGACATTTCTATTTCATTAAAGACCACATCTCGACAATTAATAATTTTTATACCTTTTTCACCTAAAACCCATAACCTATAGCCTTTTACCCCGTAGGATAACCTAACAACACACACTTGAGAGCTCTAGCCTGTAATTTCCCTATGTTTGGTTAGCATAAGCTGAAAATCCAAATATCCTAAGGTGGGACAAATTTGGAGGCTTGCCGCTCCATAAATCTTCTAGTGTTTTGAAATTAATAGCACTAGATGGTGACCTATTAATCAAATAAACACAAGTACATGCTGCTTCTTCCCAAAAACCCCTTGCTAACCCAGAACTTATAACCATACATCTAACATTATCTATAATAGTCCTATTTAACCTCTCAACCACCCCATTTTTGTTGTGGGGGTATGTCTCATTGTTCTATGTCTTTAAATTCCTTTTTCGGCACAAAAGGAATCAAACTCTAGGTTACAAAACTCAAGTCCATTGTCGGTTCTTAGAGTTTTAACCTTGCTACCCGTTTGATTTTCAACAAAACTTAACCAAGTTTTGAAATTTCTAAAGGTCTCATCTTTTGACTTTAAAAGGCACGGCCAAACTTTTCTACTATAGTCACCATGAGTGGAATGTTTCTCAGGCCCCCACAAGTCAGCATGAACATAAACAAGAGGTCTTTGTGCATTGTATGCTCCTTTCCCAAAGCTAAGCCTATGTGACTTACCTAGGACACACGTTTCACAAAATGTCATTTTTGTCAACTGATCTTTGCCAAATAACTATTGATCATGTAACGCCCCAGATTTTCTCTTCCCGGAGGGTCACTAAAATAATCTCTAAAATATATTTGACAATTCCAAAAATTATTTCCCGTGCCCTTGAATGATTTTAAAAATAAGATTTTGCGAAAAAATAATAAGTGCAAGGGAAGAGGGAATTTACTTCAGAATTTCATAGTTTTTCCCATACCACGATAGGTGACGCCACAATTTATTTGACTAATCAAACGAATTCCAAAAATTATGAAACTTTAAATATAGATACTTGGGACTATAGACTACAACATATTAAAATTTCAAACATTAACTATGTCGTTTGATAGGTAAAAAAGATAGTCAGAGTTGCTTGAAAACTATCCCGGGTGTCTTAAGGCAACCGTTCAAACATACATAATAAATTTATACGATAAAATTTTTGAGTTATTCTAATTTCTGTTATTAGACCACATATAGGGATTTTCATAGTCACTGATTTCACTCAAAAAATCCAACTGTAGGAAAAGTTATGATTTTTCATAAAAGGGACAGTAAGCTAAAAATTCTGAAAAACGAAACTAGGCAAATTCCTATTTTAAAACTTTGAATGACAAATAAACTAATATCTTGTTTCCGTACATTTTACATAATTACATCATAATTGACTCGATTATTTTGACGTCAAAACATAAACTACATAAGATTTTCCATGACAAGTTCGCTAGCCTACCGCTACCGCATCAACGCCGATCTGTTCAATCTAAAATTTTATTCATTTTTGGGGTGAGTATTTCATAAGAAACACTCAGTAGTAATACTTGTAACATGTGGAAAATTTTACTTAAACATGAATTCGACATGCCATGATTTTTGAAACGTACATCATATCATAAATATTGGTAGTCGACACCACATAACATAATCATCATACGTGATTTCTTTCAATCACAAACATGTTAAAGTGATTGCTTTCAATCACTATCATAAGTTCCTTCATAAATAAGTTTTCATGACATTCAAATAACATCTTAATTTTTTCAAAACTTAATTTCAAAATCCCAGTAAAAACATTAAGTATAATTACCTCGAAACGAGTTTTCGGTTGAGACTTTGATGAAGAAAAATTGTTTATGCAGCTTCCCAAAAACCCAAACTATATATATATATATATATATATATATATATATATAGGGAACTTTTGTGATAGAAATCTAGGAGATAAAGTATGTGATCTTCACCGTAAAATAATTTGAAAAGGAGCACTACTTACGCCAAAACCGAGGAACACAGGACCAAGCTAGACTAGTTTTCTTTTGGTCGAAATGAGAGGAACTTTGGGGCTTATAATGAGAGGAAAGATATAGATTTTATGGATCAAAACCAAGGCTAAAGATCTATTGGTGGGGCTGGATTTCCTGGACGTAGAAAAAAAAAAAGAACACTTGCTGGAAATGGAGTACAAACAGGAAATACTAGGGCAAAAAATGATGAGGGAAAAAAAGGAGTTTTTGCTTAACTTAGGGGCTAGTTTCTGGGCTGTTGTATGGATTCTGGGCTGTTGTATGGACAAAATTTGGGCGAGAAAAGTATAGTGTTAAAAGAAATAAAAGCTGAAACTTATGGCTGAAAATGGAGGGCCGAAATTGTTGTGCAAGGAGGGAGATTTCTGGACTTCTTGTTGCTGATTCATGGAGATCTACTGGGACTTAAAGGGGCTGACTTCTGGGATATTTTGGAGGGGAAAAGGGTAGATATTTTGGTGGTTGAAAGGTGAAGGGAAATGGGAAGATTGTGGGGCAGTTGGCTGGAGTTTAATTGGGAAGAAAATACAGGAAAAATGGCTGCAAAGGAGGGTGGCTGCTGGACGTGATTTCTGAAAATGATGGGGAAATTTTATTTTGGTAGTTGGGGGATGTTTGGGTGATGAAAAATGGTGGAGTTTAAGGGATTGTTTGGCTAGTTTTTTGGTGGATTTTTAAGGTCTTGTTTGGGTGGATTTTTGGTTAACTTTTGGAGTCGAAAGTAAACCAAGTTTTGGCTAAGAAAACGAAGATAAATGGCCAGGATTTTTAGATAGGACCGGAGAACATAGTTAGTATACATTTTTACGTAATGAAGTGAAGATATGTATAATGATATTGAAAATTTATATGTTGTACTGATCGTAACGCGCGTGCGAAAGCTCTTCGACCCTGCACGCCGGGTATTTAACCTTACCCGATTGGCCTTATTTTTGGAGGACCGTTCACGAAGGTATAACATATAATTGATTAGCAAAAATGCATTAGTTAAAAAGTATAAAAAATATCGTAAAAATATATAAACAATACGTACCACGAAAGTAGGACTGGTGAAGAAGTCAATGCACTTCGCTTGGGTCCTCGTGGGACATCTCGCCGTATGGTCGGCTCGGTCCATGCGCTCATAAGTGATTATGCGCCTTGAGTTTGTAATCGCGATAACGATCGGCCGCCAGACGATCTACTGCGGCACATACTGCCCGGTACTCGTCGGGCGACAGATCATCGCCATAGATCGAAGTAACTCTGCAAGAGTGAAAAAAAATACGTTAATGTAGAAGTCGTAAAACAAGTATTTATTAAGTGTACTAATAACAAAAACTAATTTAAGTTCATACCTCGATAATGCTACGTAACCGTGCCCACTACTCCTCTGAAACCTCTGTCCATGAAGGGTAGCACGGGAGCACGGTGAATCTCACTTGGTTCCCAACCAAGCGCGTGAAGTACTTCGCGTTATTCCCGATCGGCTGCATTGTGCGTTCGACAATAGGAAGTGGCATCTTCCCGTTAGCCTGCCAAATCATCTCAAGGTTGATGCCTCAAGAGATACCCCGTCGCTTTGGCGGGGGTGCTGAAAATGAAAAAATTAGAAATTGTATTGATCATACGATTTTCAACGATATGTATAAAATAATAAATAATTACAATTTGAACGAAAAGTCTTACCAGACTCGCAGGCCGAAGGGAGCCGGTGAGATGGCTGCTGTAGAGGATCTCTTGAACCATCACCTCTGTGCGACATCACGTCAACCATACTAACACAAGACATAATTGCGAACATCACGTCAGCCATACTAACTTTGAATGTATGTGAAAATTTGAATGTATTATATTTTATTTCAATTTGGTCCCCAAACTTATTTTATTGCAAATAAGTCCCTGAACTTTGAATTTATGGAAAATTATGAATTTATTATATTTAATTTCAAATTAGTCCTTAAACTTATTTTATTGCAAATAAGTCCCTGAACTTTGAATTTATGAGAAATTATGAATTTATTATATTTAATTTCAAATTAGTCCCTAAACTTATTTTATTGCAAATAAGTCCCTAAACTTTGAATTTATGAGAAATTTTGAATTTATTATATTTTATTTCAAATTGGTCCCTAAAATTATTTTATTGTAAATAAGTCCCTAAACTTTGAATTTATGGAAAAATTTGAATTTATTATATTTAATTTCAAATTAGTGCCTAAACTTTGAATTTATAGGAAATTATGAATTTATTATATTTAATTTCAAATTAGTCCATAAACTTATTTTATTGCAAATAAGTCCCTAAACTTTGAATTTATGAGAAATTTTGAATTTATTATATTTTATTTCAAATTGGTCCCTAAAATTATTTTATTGCAAATAAGTCCCTAAACTTAAATTTCTGAGAAAATTTGAATTTATTATATTTAATTTCAAATTAGTCCCTAAACTTATTTTATTGCAAATAAGTCCCTAAACTTTGAATTTATGGAAAATTATGAATTTATTATATTTAATTTCAAATTAGTCCCTAAACTTATTTTATTGCAAATAAGTCCCTAAACTTTGAATTTATGAGAAATTTTGAATTTATTATATTTTATTTCAAATTGGTCCCTAAAATTATTTTATTGCAAATAAGTCCCTAAACCTAAATTTTTGAGAAAATTTGAATTTATTATATTCAATTTCAAATTAGTCCCTAAACTTATTTTATTGCAAATAAGTCCCTAAACTTTGAATTTATGGAAAATTATGAATTTATTATATTTAATTTCAAATTAGTCCCTAAACTTATTTTATTGCAAATAAGTCCCTAAACTTTGAATTTATGGGAAATTTTGAATTTATTATATTTTATTTCAAATTGGTCCCTAAAATTATTTTATTGCAAATAAGTCCCTAAACTTTGAATTTATGAGAAAATTTGAATTTATTATATTTAATTTCAAATTAGTCCCTAAACTTATTTTATTGCAAATAAGTCCCTAAACTTTGAATTTATGGAAAATTTTGAATTTATTATATTTAATTTCAAATTGGTCCCTAAAATTATTTTATTGCAAATAAGTCCCTAAACTTTGAATTTATGGAAAAATTTGAATTTATTATATTTAATTTCAAATTGGTCCCTAAAATTATTTTATTGCAAATAAGTCCCTAAACTTTGAATTTATGGGAAATTATGAATTTATTATATTTAATTTCAAATTAGTCCCTAAACTTATTTTATTGCAAATAAGTTCCAAAACTTTGAATTTATGGGAAATTTTGAATAAGTTTAATTTGATTGATGAATTGGTCCCTAAACTTATTTTATGTAAAATAAGTCCCTAAACTTTGAATTTATGTCCAAATTTGAATAAGATAATGTCAACTATGCCCCTAAAATTCAACCTCGTTCAACCTAAAATTCAACCTTCGTCCAACATTCATCCCTAAAAAACAACCTTCATTTAACCATCATCTAACCTAAAATGAAATAATCATTTTATTATATTTTAGTTCAAATTGGTCCCTAAACTACTGGAAAATTGCAAATAAGCAAAAGTCAGTCCAACAATCAGTCCAAATCAATACAAAAATCAGTTCCAAAATTTAACTTTAGTCCGACACAATTCAATCCCTAAAATACTTCTAAATCCAACTCCACTTGAAAAACCCAATTCCAACTCCTTGTCCTCAACTCAATACATCATTTATATGAAATCAACAAAATCAAAAAATAAAAAAATCCAAACAAATTGAAACTGAAAAAACTGATTAACACGAAACAACAAGACAAAATCAAGAGTTTAGAATTTTATGTGTGTGTCTATGTGAGTTTAGAATTTGTGTGTGTGTGTGTGTGTGTGTGTGTGTGTGTGTGTGTGTGTGTGTGTGTGAGAGAGAGAGAGAGAGAGAGAGAGAGAGAGAGAGAATTTATCTTCAAAGAAAATTAATTCCCTCGCATGACCCACATTTCATGTGATACTGTCAATCTTTATCTTTGGTAGGAAAAAGGTTCAACAAAATGAATACACACTTATCATTTGGTCTTAATCCAACACAAAGAAGATTCATCCTATCAAGATTACAATACAAGGGAAAAGCCATCATCATCATATGTATCAAATAAATAAATTAAAACATTATTTTCCATACTAATTGAAACCCGTAATGCAAATTTAACAATTTAATGATTTAACGATCCCTAACATTTATTTTAGTGATGAATTGGCCCCTACAATTAGTTTATTACACACGAGTCCCTAAACTTTGAGTTTTTTGTAAAATTGATCCCTAACTTTCATTTTAATGATGAATTGGCCCCTAAACTTAGTTTATTTCAAACGAATTCCTAAATTTTGAGTTTTTGTGAAATTGATCCCTAACAATTATGTTACTGATGAATTGGTCCCTAAACTTAGTTTATTACAAATGAGTCCATCATTGATCCCTAATTTCCCTAAATTACCGATTTCATCAAACATGCAAAATCATTCATAAAATAATTTTCTCCCCCAAACAACAACATTCCCTAGCATTTCATAAAACAACAAGAACTGTGCAAACTCACCCCAACATTATTGCAAAAAATCATACACAAAAATCAATTTGCAAAATTATTCCCAAATATACAACATTCCACTGCATTTCAGTTTCATTCTGGAGTGCAAAATCAAATTCAAAGGCAGTGCAACATATAAAAAATTCAAAAATGAAGCAACATAGAAAAAATTCAAAAATTCATTGTGCCTCGTAATCTAAACGAAGAAAAATTCAAATGATTGAGTATTGCAGTTGAAGAAGAAAAAAAATCCAAAACATAAAAATAAAAAAATCTAACGGCTGATGAAGAAAAAAAAGGATGAAAACTTACGGGTTTTGTATTGGAGTGCACACCTCAGGTCACAATGGGCTGATTCTGGCGGACGGTGGAAGAAGACGGAAGACGGCAAACGACGGCGGCGACGGTCATGCGAAGATGCTGGAAGAAGAACAAGCAAAGCCAAAATGGAAAAGAAGAAGGATACGCGTGAATTAAAAAGTCTGACTCTATAGCGACGACATATGTCGTCGCTATTAATCACTAAAGCGACGACATTTTTTCAGCTTTTAAGAACACGTGCCTAAAGTGGAGCCCAATTTTCAGGACAATAGCAACGACATATGTCGTCGTTATTGAAAATACAATACAGAAAAAAAAATTATTTGAAATAATTTTTATACTTATTTATTTTTACATTTATCAAAAAAATTGATTTTGGTCCTCATAATTTTTCTTTTATTTCAATTTCATCCAATTTTATTTGCAACATAAGTCCTTCAAGTTTTACGATGTTAGATATAATGGTCACCAGTAGCATGATTTTGTACAATTGCAAAACTTTTTTGTCCTACATTATGTCCACAAATGTTGAAACTCCATCCAAACTCGCGTTTTGACCAAGAGCAATGATAGTATGAATGACAAACATTCAAGCCGAAAACAGTAACAACAATTTGAACATGCATTTTTATAAATTTATTTCATAAAATTTAGTGACGCACAATAACATTTCAATTTGATTCACTATCATGATACGATTGATCCTCATCATCGTCACTGACGTCTGATTTCACTCGAAGTTTCGTCATCCTCGTATTCTGCATTTGTATCGTCTTCCACATTATCGTCGTTTATAAACGAAGTTTCTCCTGCAGTATCTGACGAGGCTCTCTTGATAACCGATGCTTCGATCTCATCAACTTCATCATCATCCCGATGCAAGGATACATGCTCTATGTTGCTAAGATCAACGACTAGAGATAAACCAGAAGAGTAGTTATTGTGGAGCAGGTCAATCTCTGTGATGTTAGCTCCCACTGTGTCCCACATGCTCCTGTGATGGACGATTTGTATTACTCGCCAATTCGGACCACGAGATGGATCTTCAATGTAGAACACTTGTGCTTGGCTAGCAAGTATGAACTGATCATCCTTGAACACCTCTGCACTGATGTCAATACTAGTAACGTTATTCTCAATAACCATCCGTCTCCCATCACACCTAAATTACTTGCATCGGAACAGATAAACTGAAAGTTTCGGTCCATATTGTAGCTCCAGTATATCTTGCAGCTGCCCGTAGTAAATCTCACCCCCAGTCCCTAGGATGGACACACCACTATTCTGAGTTTTTCTTCGAATATCACGATCATATGTCACGAACCAAACTCCTTTGACAACACAAGCCGTGTATGACATAACCTGCTGGTAACATCCACTGGCCAACGCAAATAACTCATGAGAAACTTGATGGTTGTGGCTTTGGCGCATTGCATATAGCTGCATGACGAGAATTATTCTCAGTTATTGAAAGTAATTATGTTGAAAACTTACAATTTTATTCAGTAGATGTTCGTTTACCTTTCTGTAGAACCAACCGTGAAAGTCTCTTTTGTTCACTAGTTCGATGTTTGGACAGCCATTGTTCAGTAGTTCCTGCCTATGTTCCCTGAACAAAGTATTGAAGATCAAAGTTCATTAGTTCGTTTCAAATGATAAAGTTAATTCGAGATAAAGGAATAATAATCAGGAATTAACGCCGTCTTACTACAAGAATGGCTCAACTTCATAACAGTTGTTCAGGACGTAAAAAATTGCTTGATTTCAAACTTGAGTAGGAAACATCGTTGGTGACTACTTTCCAAGTGGGTTACACTGCGACTGAAAAACAGAAAGTTGTGTCTGTGGAACAGTAGCATCCTCGTTTATGTCTGGTCGGTCGAACCTTGTCCCTATGTCCTCAAAGTACCTCGAACAAAAAGTCAATGCCTCGTCCACAACATACCCTTTAGCTATTGATCCCTCGGGCCGAGCTTGATTTTTGACGTAGCCCTTCAATTTCTTCAGGTATCGCTCGAATGGATACATCCATCTCATGTGCACCAGACCTCCAAGGATTGCCTCTTCTGGTAAATGCATTACGAGGTGAATCATAATGTCGAAGAAGGCTGGCAGAAATATCCGTTCCAACTTACAGAGAATGAATACAAGGTGATCGTGGGATGCTATCATGTCGCTAACCTTTAGTGTTCTTGCACAAAGCTTTCTAAAGAACGTGCACAGTTCAATAATTACCGTGGAAATTGTTTTATTCAAGAATGCCCGACATCCGACTAGTAATAACTGTTGCATGGTAATATGGCAATCATGTGACTTCAACCCGATAATACGGCTGTTATTTGGAGCAATATTCTTCCGAAGATTAGAAGCGAAGCCATCTGGAAACTCAACCGATTGGATAAATTTACAAAACTTTTTACGATTTGAAGACAACATGGTGTAACATGCGGCAGGCTTCATCCACCTATTCCCGTTCTGATATAAGTGTAACTCCCTTTTGATCCCTAATTGCATCAGATCGCGCCTCGCATTGACTGTGTCTTTTAATTTGAATGGATCGTCCATAATTGTGCCGAGCAAGCTATCACAAACATTCTTCTCTACGTGCATGACATCGATGTTATGTTTGAGCTCTGTAGAAGTCCAATACGGCAACTCATAGAAAATGCTCTTTTTTCTCTAATTGAGCTTATCATCACTTCTCCGAATTGTAGCACCACCGTAATTTGGGTGCTTTCCTGGACTTCTATGTCTGACACAACTTAACTGTGCTAAAATATCTGTAGGCGTTAACCGACGCGGAGGTGGTCGCTTATCTATCCTCCCATCGAAGTCTAAATTGCTCTAAAAATGATGCCTGGATGGCAAGAATCGACGATGACCCACATAAGCTGTCTTACCTATCACACGGACTGAAGGAGTATCTTCGTTGCACATCGGACATGCCTTGTACCCCTGACAACTCCAACCCGACAAACTACTTCTCGCTGGAAAATCGTTAACAGTCCACAACAAAGCTGCACGCAGTCTGAATACCGACTTGCTGTTGGTTCCACCGTCTCCCATGTCAATCCCATCGGCCCACAACTCCTTCAACTCGTCCACTAATAGTCGTAAAAATACATCAATGTCCTTACCTGGTGCTTTAGGACCAGGTATCAACAGAGTAAGCATGAGGTATTCGGGCTTCATACATAACCATGGTGGTAAGTTGTAAACTGTTACAACTACTGGCCACATGCCGTACGACGGACTCGTGTCACCGAATGGAGTGAATCTATCTGCGGCCAAACCTAACCTGACATTCCTGATCTCACTTGCGAACAGTGGATGTTTCATGTCAAAATCCTGCCATGCCTTTCCATCAACGGGATGCCGCATTTCATCATCGTCCATAGACCTTCCTATCTTGTGCCACCTCATGAGTTTTGCGCAAGATCCTTCGTCACGAATATCGTTTTAGTCTCGGGGCCAAGGAAAATATCACAACACCTTATGCGAGAACATTCTTCCCGTCTTATGCGGAACATTCTTCCCATTCACTTTCCCAGAAGTGTGCACCCAACGACTTTCCTAGCAAATCGGGTACGTTTGTCTATCAGCATGTTCACCCCAAAACAGTGCACAATCGTTCTTCCAGGCATGAATGGATTTGTAACCTAAACCAAGCTTTGTCATCAGCTTTTTAGCTTCATAGTGAGAGTCAACCAGGTTCATGTTTGGGAATGCTAACTTCAGTAATTTCAAAAGATCATCGACAGACTTGTTTGTCCATTTGTTCATAACTTTAATCTGCATCAACTTAACTAAAAAATTTAGAGATGAAAATGATGAAACTCCCGGGTACAGTTCTGAATAGAAAGCCTGAAACAGTTCGTCATAGTAACCATCGGTGCTTGTACCTGCATGCTCATCACCAACTACGTCGTTTATTACATCCATCATCTCATCCTCCACACCATCTCACTCATTCTGTCTATAGACATTCACAGTACGAACATCAGTCTCGCCATGATATATCCAAGTGACATAACTCTCTGCAAAACCATTACAAAATATGTGAGCCTCGACAATTTCCAATGAATGTGTGAGACCGTTTAAACATTTTTTACACGGACATTTAATCCTTCATCTGTCGTTCACGTATGGCCTCGCCATGTTTATAAATACTTGCAAACCGTTCCGAAAATCTGCAGATTTTGTGCGATTTCTAATTGTTGTCCAACTTTTATCAATATCCATACTTAAAAAATAATATATTCTTACAAATACAGTACGGATAATAAATAGAGATGAAGAAATGAACTATAAAGAAGATGATTATGAAGGAAAACAATAAAAATGCAATTGACTGGGGAGATACAGAGATGGAGAAGAAATTTTTTTGGGTGTAGTCTGCAATACAGAAATGAGGATATGGGGAGAAGATAAAGAAGAGTCTATAGCGGCGACATTGTCGTCGCTATAGATAAAAGTCGTCTCTACAGGATCATTCCTATTTTACGAAGAAATTAATAAGTCACGTGCCTGCAAAAATTATCCATATAAATATAGCGACGACTTATGTCTTCACTATAGACAACAATTGGGCGCCAATTTTTCTGCTTAAATTGATGGAGGTATATAGCGACGACATAAGTCGTCGCTATAGACCTCATCACACTTTACGAGAAAATTCATGATTCACGTGACTTACAGCATCATCCGTAACTCAATTGCGACGACATGTGTCGTCGCTATTTATGCATCAAAATGCCTCCATTTGTTCCCGCCGTTTCCGAAACTTAGTGGCGACGACATGGAAAGACGTCGTTATAGGGTTTACGTACAGCGACGACATATACTCTATTGCGACGACATATGTCGTCGCAATAAGTTTTGCGTATGTGGCGACAACATTTCTTAGTCGTCTCTACTGTGTAGAATTAATAGAGACAACTTTGTGTCGTCGCAATAGGTGTCGCCGCTATAGACCCTCTTTGTTGTAGTGAAAAGATTTTTCATATGAAGAAGTTCCAATCTCCATATTGGATAGGAAAATCCATAATTTAAGAACCAAGGAAATTACAATTGTCAATGTTCGGTGGCTTCATCAAGAAATGGATGAAGTTACCTTGAAGACAGTAGAAATTAATGCCAAGTATCCAACATTGTTTGACTAATCAAAGGTAAGTTCGAGGAAAAATTTTTTTAAAGTGTGGAGGATGTAAGGTCTCAAAATTTATTTTTCTCGGTTTGTTGTTAGCATTTTAAGAGACGATCACAAGAGGCTTGCCCATGTGAGAAATGATAAGCCCAAATCATAAGTTTGATTTAAAAGCCCAAAAGATAAAGTTATTGCAAACTTAGAAGAATTTTGTTTCAATTCCTTAACAAATAACTGGGTTTTAGCACAATGGTCGTCGAAGATGGTATTTCACAAAAAACAACTTAGGCTCAAATCACCATGTAGATATTTTTCAAAGCTATTTTTATCTTGACTTTTAACATCTCATTCTCCTCAAATCTAAACCCCACTTTCTTTCTTCTTCTTCATTTTGTTGTTCTTACACATTTTTAAATAAAGGGTTTGTTTGATTTTGCTTAAAACTTTACTAAAAAGCTAAAGTCAGGGTGAACAATTATTTTAACCATACATTCCATGTGACCTACAGCTTTTCAACCACACATTTCATTAATTTTTATCAAAATCTGTTAAAATTGATTTTTTGCAAAACCAAACAGGCACAAAGAAAGGCAAGAAGGGTATTTGGATAATTGTGGAAGTAAAAGAAGTCGGGTTTTGGTGGTTTAAAAACAAGATTTTCATTTATAGGATAAAGAATCAAGGTAGGGACTGCGTAGTGTGTTTCCCTTTTTGTTTGATGCTTGTTATATGTATTATATGTGTTTTTCATAAAGCGATGAAAAGAAATGTAATGATATGACCATAACAGGTATCTACAAGCAATGGAATTTTTTGAAATCACGGATTTCGCAGGTAATCCAACTACATGATATGATCTACGGTATGAATTTATGTATTTTATGTGTATATACAAGCTTTAGACAAAAAGGGTGCACAAAAATGAAGTTCATCCGAAGTTTTTATACTCACTCCTTCTATATTTCAAATCTACAGATTAAAGGTCGGGAGGGAGTAGCAGATCAGTTGGATGATGGCCAAGTTATGAGGAGAAGCTAAAAAGACAAGTTCCTAACTAATTTTAAGGTTCCACCAATATGTTTTAATGTTTTGTTGATGTCTTGTTATGATTTGGACAATGTGGTAAGAATTTTGAACTGCGTGTATTTTTGGAATATGTTAAGATCTGGTTGTTAAAACTCTATGTAAATGATCATGTTGCAATGAAGAGGATGTTTATGTTTTTGAATGATATGAACCGATAAGTTGTTGTTGCTTGGTTAAAAGTTTTTCCATCAAATGTTTTGTAATGAGATATGTTAGAACACAAACTTCTAATTTCGTGACTGTTTTTCAAAATGTCACTACATACTGAATTCTTCGTATTTTTGGATAAGACTAGTTGGGTTTGATAGACCCATGAGTTCTATGTCCATAAAACATGGAATCAACTCAATCGGATGTCCTAGTGTTAGCTATAATGTTTCTCATATACTACATAGGTTTACTTGGGAACATATTTATCAAATTGGATGATATGTTGAATGACTAAATGATCAAATTAATTTATGAAATTTTAGTATGTTGAACTTGGATGAGTTTTAGAGTTTTTGTCCAAAAAAAAAATTCAAAGGTTATCCGAGTCCGTTTGGTGGATCAAACAAGTGTTGGTGTAAAGTAATGCGATGTAGATGAAAATGTGCCTTCGCGAGGCACCACGCCATAATGTGGTGGCCGCAAGAAGGAAGCAAAGAGTTTGGCCTCTACTCCCACGGTCGCTTGGTTGTGTGGCGGTCGCGCCAAGTGCTCCCCAACTGCCAACTTCCGTTTCTTTCTGTTTGGTTCAATTTTCGACCTAAATAGTTTTCGACTTTTCAAAACATGTCCAAACATCAATATGAATGTTCCTTGGTGCAATTTCATAATTTAGGCATTATTTTTTAAAAAAAATTCTTAATTTTTCGAAAGGATAGACCGAGGCTAATTTACATTTTTTTTCTTCATGCTAAGAGACTTAGTAATGTAATGAACGTATGTTTCATTGGCATTGGCACGTACCTAAGCCATACATGCAAATTAAGCCGTGTTTAGTAAACTCTTTGAACTTACATTAAACATAAAAAGTAATACAAGTGAAAAGAGCAATGATAAAAAATAAGCATATGAATTCAAGTATCAAAAACATATTAAAGTGTCAATGCGTGTACACCACGTCACAAGCATAAACCAGCCCGACCAATATTTTTGAAATTTGAAGATTCGTGCGTCTCAGGCTCGGTTACGACCATGGACGCAAGGGGGTCACTGATAAGACGAGGCTTCCATCCTTTTCCCTATGGCAAAATTGCTCAACCTTGTGGACTCTTTAACCCGAGGTCGCTATAAAGACTCCTTCACCAACATTGTCACATTGACCTCAGACTACCTCCCGAGGTCTGAGGTAGATCTTCAATATAGATCATAATTTTGCCATTGGTCTTACAATCCTTACTCAATAACTCTAGGTCAACAACAATCCTCTCGCAACCCTTAACCTTGTGGTCACTTCACAAGTTTTCCAAGAGATGCTTATAGCCTAACCTCTCTAGTCTGAGGTGCCCCATCAGCCTACATACAATTCGAGGTATAAACTCAAGCAGGATCTAGACAGAAGATAGATGCATGGCCTCTGTGCCAACTTAATCCTACTTGGACTTTACTTTGAGAGTTGTATTACACCTCAATCAGGGAAGACTACTCCAATCTCAACTAGAACATATAATTATACCAGAACTCATAGGTCCACAAGGACTCCTACATCAGATTATGCACTATCTATAGGTGTCCTAATCCTCATATGATTACAACATAAACTACTATAAGTACACACCACTTATTCATTATTCAGATATGTTTTACACTTTACATAATTTACTTAACAACCTCTCATTTATATTTTATCTCTACATTAGTTGAATTAAGCATCAAAGGAGCGATGAGGTCACACCTCGTTGCCTTTGTATTAGGTACCCACAAGTTGTGCTCGTGGTCATCCTCGGTCTTATTCCCATGATCGATATACAATTTTGGCAGCACCAACATTGTAAGAAAAACTTTAAAAATTATTCATAAAATGTGAACATAACCAAAAATAATTAGAGTAAGAGTATTTCAGACACTTGGCATTTTTCCTTTAAAAATAATGAAATGGGGATGTATTACTCAAAATAAATCTCAGGGTGGGTGTTTCTGTAATTTTTGAAACTAAAGAGAATGTCTATGTACTTGTCATATACTTGAAGGGAGATTTTTGAAATTTACCTTTTTTTAATTACTCTTTATGAGTAGGCTGAGATGTATAATAACACTTATTTTATCTAAAAGTTTGAGGAACTTATGTTATTTATTTATTATGAAAAATATGCTAGAATTAAATCAGCCACATCAAGAAAATCGAGTATCAAATCAACGTATAAAACTTCATGGTATCTGAAACTCGAGCATGTGTATACCTATAATAGTTAAATGAAACGTGCCAAAATTCCTTATGAAATACTGATAAGTGCGTTTTATGCACTTATTTTGGCCTTTGAATTAATCTTTTATGTCGTCATATAGTTGATTTTCTACTTATCTAGTATATTATTGTTCTATTTCAGTTTTGGACGCGTTTGTGAACAATTGGAGAAGATTGGACGAAAAGAACAATAGATTAGAAGATATCTCATAAGTTCGAGGACTCAATTGTACTCAACCCAAAGTTGAGGGACCAAATTGGAGATTATGTAAAGTTGAAGGACCAAATGAGAAGTCATGAAAAGATGGAGGACTGAAATGATCAAAACCTAAAGTTGAAGGACCAAACTGGTGGCTGCTGAAAACTGAAGGACCAAAACACAAAGATTGGAAAGTAACAAGCTGGGCGATCGCCCGGCTTAAGGTTGGGCGAGTGCCCAGCCGATGGAGTCAGAAGCATAAACCAAATAGCGTGCCTGGGCGATCAATTCCGTTTACGTTTTTTATTTTGTTTATTTTCTTTCCTTTTTGAGTCCCAATTCAACTAGGAAACGTTTTGGACGAATTTTTAGGTCTTCTTGGGATATTTTGTGACACAATGAAGGTGGTATAAATAGGAGATATATTCTCATAACAAAGGGAGGATTTTTGGGAGCCGAACTTGGAGAAGACGGAAGAAACAAGAGAAGACAACTGACTGACGATCAAGAGTTTTTGAAGATTTCTTCTCCTTCAATCCATGCCGGGTTCTATCAATTCTTGTCTTTTTAGTTTAATTATGTTTTTCTAATTTTCTTTAGCCAAGGTAGACGATGAAACCTTGTTTTAATTAAGTGATTATTCTGTTATTCGTTTAATTCCTTTTAGAGCTTTAACGTTCATGGTTCGTTCTTGATTAGGTTAATTAAATATATTTTCTTTCATCTTAAATATCATGTATTTTTGATAGTTAGATATTGATTTAATTAATCCATGCTTGGTGCTTAAATATGTCTTATTAATTTCTTTTGATTTTTCGTCATCTTTTATTCGAATTGGGATACATAGAATGCTTAGAGATTCTTTGATTCTTTGTCTTCTTTCAATTGAACTTGATACGAAAAACGCTTAAGTAATTTATATTTGAAGCATAAGGGGAGCCTATATTTGATCTTCTTCTTCTGGACTTAATTGATAAATCTTTAGGAATGACAATAGATTGATTTCGTATTGTCGTGTGTGTTTTTTTTGGGAATTAATGAATGATTGGATTATTGCTAAGTTAGACAATGGTTGATTCTGAAACCTTGGTGTTTTACACAACTTGAATTCTCAATTCATTTATTTAGCTTATTTAATTAGACTTTCGGTTAACTATTTCAACAAAAATCTCTTCAACTGAACTAGCTTAGAATAACAGTTAATTTGGATTAAATTAGACCTTCCTCATAGCAGTCTCTGTGGGATCGACCTCGTTATTACTTATCTACATTCCAGTAGTTTCGTACACTTGCGAGTTAATTAAAATTTGACATCAAGTTTTTGGCGCCATTCTTGGGACTCAAGTCTCAAGGTTAATCTAATCTTAGTTAATTTTATTCTTGACTAGTTATAATTTAGGATTTTATTTTATTTATTTTATTTTCGTTTTTATTTTTTTATTTAAAAAAAAATCAAAGATCTTCATTGTGCATGCTTGGTCGTAGATCTCTAGAATTTAAGCTAGAACATCTAGATAGTGAAATTGAAAGGACCTTTCACCAACAAAAACGAGCCATTAATCTAGGTAAAATTGAAGGAACCGAAGCAATAGTAGCTATGGGTGATGAAATTGAGGAGAGACATTTTAGGGACTATTTTAGTCTATTAGCTAATTTGAGCACCTCATGCATACAATACCCACAGGTAACTGCTAGGAATTTCGAGCTTAAACCGAGTGTACTTAACTGTCTTCCATCCTTCTATGGTTTAGATAGTGAAGAACCGTATAATCATCTCACGGATTTTTATGTTGTATGTGAGACATTTAAATATGAGAATGTTTCCCCTGATAATGTTAAACTTCGTCTATTTCCCTTTTCTCTGGAAGATAGATCTAGATCATGGTTTAATACGTTACCTGCTAATAGTATTACTTCTTGGGAACAAATGGTTGCTAAATTTTTGAATAAATACTTTCCTGTTCACAAAACTAATGCTATTCGCAGGGAAATTTCAGAGTTTGTGCAGAGAGACGAGGAACTATTCTATGAAACTTGGGAGAGATTCAACGGGCTTCTTATGAAATGTCCACATCACGGCTATGAAAAATGGTATTTATGCCAATATTTTTTGGAGGGCTTGCTATCGCATATTCAAGAATGGTTGATGGCCACAAGCGGTGGAGAGCTTATGTCTAAGAATGCTACAGAGATCTGGAGCTTCTTTCAAAAGCAAGCTGACAACTCACAACAGCGGAGTCGCTCCTCTAGAACTGAACCAAAGAAGATGGGGATTTATGAGATTCGCAGCAGTGAACCTAGCTCAGAAATCAAAGAAGTCAAATGCATGATAGAAGACATTTCTCGCAAATTGACCTCATTGACAGCCAATAGTCCTACAGAACCAGAAGCATGTGCTGAGTAAGCTAATGCCCTCAACATGATGAGGAAATAGCCTTACAATCCGTATTCAAAACACATACAACCCAGGATGGATGGACCACCCCAATTTTTCTTGGTCACAAGGTGTTCAACAGGATAGTACGGCAGGTCAAGCCCCCCAGCAGGCTTCTCAACAATTCAATCACAATTTTTCACAGCCAAAACCATGGAAGGAAGCAATTCATAACTTGACAAAAGCTACACAAGCTGCATTAGAGCGCCAGAATCACACAATTACTGAGTTTAAGAATGAAGTACGCGCTAGCCAGAACTCACAGGCACAATCCATCTCCAATCTGGAAAACATGATGGGACAACTAGCTTCATCAGTCCAACAGTTGGCAACAACCATTGAGAAAGGAAAGTTTCCGAGTCGACCATTTGCTAATCCTAAAGGAGTGCAACAGAAGAAGCTAAATCCATCATGACTTTGAGATGTGGCGATCTGTTTGACAACAAAGTGGATATCTCAAAGCAAAACACATCTCAACCACTTTCTCCGTGTCTTGCTCCAACCGATGATTCAATCCAAGAAGCTCCCAAAGAGGACAATGAGCCATCTTACATTCCAAAAGCCCCATTTCCTCGTAGAGGCTCACAAAGGTAAAGCAAGGTAATTCTATCAATGATATGATAGAAATCTTCAAGCAGTGTAAGTGTAAATATTCTTTTACTTTATGCTATTAAGCAAGTACCGCCTATGCTAAATTCTTGAAAGATCTATGTACAACAAAGAGACAACTACATATGCTAAAAGGCATTTTTAATCGAACAAGTTAGCTCTATAATTCAAAGCAACACTCCTCCGAAATTTAAAGATCCAGTTGTCCTACTATCTCATGCATCTTAGGAAACCATAAAATTGAGAAAGCTTTGCTAGATTTAGGAGCTAGTGTTAATCTTCTTCCTTATTCTGTGTATATGCAACTTGGACTAGGCGAGTTAAAACCAACATATATGATTTTACAACTTGTTGATAGATCTGTGAAAGTACCCCGAGGAATTGTAGATGATGTTTTGATACAGGTTGACAAGTTTTATTTTCCTGTTGATTTTGTTGTACTTGATACTCAACCAGTACGAGACTCTAAATATATTCCTGTAATTTTTGGTCGTCATTTTCTGGCAACATCTAATGCTATTATTAATTGCAAGAATGGAGTTATGCAACTATCCTTTGGCAACATGACATTAGAATTGAATATTTTTAATGTCAATAAGCTACCACATGATAATAAGGATGTTGTTGATGTTGACATGATAGAAGCATTAGATGATGATTGTTTTGCTTATACTAATTGTGATAATGTGTTAAACATGTGCTTAACTCATTTGGATTCTTATTTTGATATTGATAGTGCTATAAAAGAAGTTAATATTTTGCTTGAATCAGCACCTGTCATAGGTACAACTAAATGGAAACAGGAAATTGAGCCACTTCCAACGAATGCCAAAGTCAATAGGTGCAAGAAAAACAGGTCCTCCAAAGCACTATTCAAAGTGCCGTAAGGAAACTAGACAATAAGTCAAGCTAATGACTATAAATAAGCGCTTAATGGGAGGCAACCTATTTTCTAACCCTTTTATTTACTTGCTTTATATGTAGTAGTTTTAGATAGTTTAAATAATTTATTAGTTTTATTTTATTGCACTTATTAGGTCTCACCATGTCAAGCGCATGATGTCCCACTTTATGAGTCGCTTGGCTTATATCTAAGCAACATTTTTTTGACCAAGGGTCCCAAAGACTACATCCGAGTCCACTTCAATCGGACCTTCAACCAACCGATCCATCTTCTCCACGCCTATCTCCTGGGAGTACCGATCTTTTCCTCCTTTATGTGCTTTATTTTGCTATTACATTGGGGACAATGTAATGTTTTAGTTTGGAGTGGGTTAAAAAGTATCAGAATACTTCATTGCTTCTGAATTTGTGCATCATTCTGGTCTATATAACTGAAGTAATTTTATTTTGTTAAAAAAAAACCCAAAAAAAAATATTTTAGTAGTTTATTTGTCTAGTTACTGTTGAATATCCTACTGTCAATGATGATATATGTTCAAAATTGAGCACATTTTTAGTAGAATATTTGACAACACTTGAACTCGTTCTTCTATCTGAATACTTATCCATGTTAAACCTGATTAAAGAAGTACATAGCCACTATTGACTTATCATTTATTGGAAACATGACTTGAGTGTTTGTGTTGATATTATTGACTGAGTATCATGATAAAAAAGTCCGTTCCTACATTCTTAGAGCTAGTGACTAAATTGTTTTGAGAACAGTTTGGGGGTGTTAAAGTTACTACTTTTGTTCTAAGGTTTTTGATGGATTGGGTTTTCTAGGTCTCATCTTTGGTTGAATGGGTTATAGTCAAGGAATATAAACTGAGCACTACTCGCAGCTGATAAAATTAAATGAAATATCTGACTCGAGCAATTAAGCCTCTTAGGGTATATTAAAACCTGTTGCCCTATGGTCATCTGACTTGGGAGTCATCGGTCCAAAGCTCGCTACATGAGTCATAAATAAGAAAAAAAAAAAAAAGAGAGCGATATTTATAAATTTATATCTTCACTTCTCTATTAGCCTGTGAGACTCGAGCAATTAAGTCTGCTAGGGTATTTTCAAACTTGGTGCCCTATGGTCATCTGACTTGGGAGTCATCGACCCAAAGCTCGCTACAAAGGTCACACAGAAAGCTAGAGAAGTATTGCACAGGATGTAAGACTGTTAACAAGAGTTGAATGAATAAAAAGAGTGGAAGTGCTGAGTAAGGATTGCTAGGTTAGAACCTTAGAGACTGAAAATGAGAATTTAGAAATCTCTCACCATCCTAATTCTCAGAATACAAGTGCTAAGTTTTACCACCTTTGTTGAAAAGAAAGAGCATTGTAATGATCAATGGAAACCAATTTCGCTAGAACATCTCGGGATTTGAGAGAAAAGCTTTAGAAGTGTGATAACTTACGAGAGGTGTAAGGAATAAAAGACTACAAAGGGTTCGGGATTGCTAAAATATCAACAACACAATATTGGTCATGGTCTAATACATGTATAAGTTTAATTTTTGGCTATTCACACACTCACACAAGGTCGAGCATCGAATAAGTGAAACTTTTTGTGCTGTTGTTTGATATCCTTCTAATAGTGTTGTTTTATTTTTGAACCTGAGGCATATGGTAAGGAATTTAACATTGACAATTTTCGTGGATTCAATTAGCTTAGTTGGAGTCTATTTTAGTTTTGTTTTTGTTCGAGGACGAACAAAGGTTTAGTTTGGGGGTGTTTGATAAGTGCGTTTTATGCACTTATTTTGGCCTTTGAATTAATCTTTTATGTCGTCATATAGTTGATTTTCTACTTATCTAGTATATTATTGTTCTATTTCGCTTTTGGACGCGTTGTGAACAATTGGAGAAGATTGACGAAAAAGAGCAATAGATTAGAAGATATCTCATAAGTTCGAGGACTCAATTGCACTCAACCCAAAGTTGAGGGACCAAATTGGAGATTATGTAAAGTTGAAGGACCAAATGAGAAGTCATGAAAAGATGGAGGACCGAAATTATCAAAACCTAAAGTTGAAGGACCAAACCGGTGGTCACTGGCCAAGGACCAAAACACAAAGATTGAAAGTAACAAGTTGGACGATCACCCGGCTTAAGGTCAAGGCGCTGAGTCGGGCGAAACCAAACAGCAGCTCAGGCGATCGCCGAGAATAGCTGAAGCGATCGCCCGTGCCAATTCCGTCTGCGTTTTTTATTTTGTTTATTTTCTTTCCTTTTTGAGTCCCAATTCAACTAGGAAACGTTTTGGACGAATTTTTAGGTCTTCTTGGGATATTTTGTGGCACAATGAAGGTGGTATAAATAGGAGATATATTCTCATAACAAAGGAAGGATTTTTGGGAGCCGAACATGGAGAAGACGGAAGAAACAAGAGAAGACAACTGACTGACGATCAAGAGTTTTTGAAGATTTCTTCTCCATCAATCCATGCCGGGTTCTATCAATTCTTGTCTTTTTAGTTTAATTATGTTTTTCTAATTTTCTTTAGCCAAGGTAGACGATGAAACCTTGTTTTAATTAAGTGATTATTCCGTTATTCGTTTAATTCCTTTTAGAGCTTTAACGTTCATGGTTCGTTCTTGATTAGGTTAATTAAATATATTTTCTTTCATCTTAAATATCATGTATTTTTGATAGTTAGATATTGATTTAATTAATCCATGCTTGGTGCTTAAATATGTCTTATTAATTTCTTTTGATTTTTCGTCATCTTTTATTCGAATTGGGATACATAGAATGCTTAGAGATTCTTTGATTCTTTGTCTTCTTTCAATTGAACTTGATACGAAAAACGCTTAAGTAATTTATGTTTGAAGCATAAGGGGAGCCTATATTTGATCTTCTTCTTCTGGACTTAATTGATAAATCTTTAGGGACGACAATAGATTGATTTCGTATTGTCGTGTGTGTGTTTTTTTTGAGAATTAATGAATGATTGGATTATTGCTAAGTTAGACAATGGTTGATTCCGAAACCTTGGTGTTTTACACAACTTGAATTCTCAATTCATTTATTTAGCTTATTTAATTAGACTTTCGGTTAACTATTTCAACAAAAATCTCTTCAACTAAATTAGCTTAGAATAACAGTTAATTTAGATTAAATTAGACCTTCCTCATAGCAGTCTCTGTGGGATCGACCTCGTTATTACTTATCTATATTCCAGTAGATTCGTACACTTGCGAATTAATTAAAATTTGACATCAAATACCCATTTCCTTCATCCACTTATCACAATATAGTCACCCAAGAACCAGCTTTTATTTCCTTCATCCACTTATCACAATATAGTCACCCAAGAACCAGCCTTTCATTGATCAACATGTGGGCTTAAACCTTTAAATGGGCTTGTGTAATAATGTTAGGCTAATACCTTTAAATGGGCTTGTGTAATAATGTTAGGCTAATAACATAACTGGACTTTAACTAATTTTGTTAAAAGAGACTTAATGGGTTGATCAGAGTGTTACAAAAGAGTACGTTTATGAGCATCAAGCTAATTAGTAATAAATAAGGTTAGCTACATAAATAGGGCAAAAATAAGGGAGAATTGAAAAATATTAATTTTTTATAATTATTACAAAATTACAACATACATGAGTGTTCAAAAAAAAAATACGCCAAATGAAAGTGTGTGTAATTTTTTTTTTTTCAGTTGATGGAATTCTTTGATGGTGAAATTTAGAAAATCATGTATTTAATATGTTACAATTATTGTAACTTACAATCTGTATTAATCATGTTACAGTGTAAGTAATTCTTTGAAATTGTAACTTACACCCCGTACTAAATCCTATTACAGTGCATTTAAGTTTTTGAAATTATAATTTACACTTTGTGTTATATCCTATTAAAGTGTATTATTCCTTGTTACAACACACAACACAAAATTCACCACCTCTCCCGCTTCTGCCTGCCACCATTCACCACCACGAGTATTGGAACTGTTGAGAAATAAATATAGGATTATTTTGCCTTTCATTATTAGTTAAGGGTAGAATAGTATTTTCCTTCTCTTTTTTCTTTTTTTACTATATATAGTCTCATTGTATTTTAGGGTATACACACTTTCCTTTGTATTCAATCATATTAATGAAATTTTAGCCTCCCTTTTGTATTTCTCTCTTATTCTCATTGTTTAAGATGGTATCAGAGCAAAGTTTCATGAAGGAAGTATAATCTCAAACACAGCTTTCGCAATCTGGATTTCTGCAATATGGTGATTTAGGTGTTTTTGTTATGTCTCTGCAATATGGTATCTCGTAATCATATATTTTGTTGTTTCTCTTTTTTTTTCTTCGTTTTGGCTTTTTTTCTGCTATTTGATCATGACGGGTAAATGGGACAATTCGCTTAAATCTATTATTGTGCAGTTGGATGGAAAGAACTATTCGTATTGAAGTTATGTGATGAGAAATTTTCTTAAGGATAAGAAAATGTGGAGCTGTGTTAGTGGAACATCTGTGAAACCTAAGAATTCAGATAATGATTATGAAAATTTTGTTAGTTGTCTAGGAATCAAACAATGCAAAAATTATAACTTGGGTTAAGAATTGAGCATTCCATACGTACACGTGTTAAAAGTTGAGCATTCCTATGCAAAATTAAGGGCACGTGATACATATATTGCTCGTAAAAGGGTGCAACAGTTGGTGCAGCTTTTAATAGCACTTCGTAGTGATTTTGAGCGACTTAGTGGTTCAATTTTACATCGTTCTTCACTTTCTTCTGTTGATTTCATTGTCAATGAGTTATTGGCTAAAGAAACACGTGTTAAGTCTGACTCATATAAGAGAAATCTTCCTAATCTTAGTTGTTCTGTGTTAGTAGTACCATCTAAACCACCATCTAATAATTAGAATAAACTTCTACGAGGGTTTCTTTCGATGAGTGCAATTTCTGTAAGTAAAAAGGTCGATGCAAGAATCAATATCCCAAGTTGAGACAACATAATCAATTACAGCAGCAATCTCGAGCTTGGAAGCTTGGTAACCAGTCACAACGTACTACCCACAAGCCCTTTCATTGATCCAAGTACTCTGGCTGAGCAATTTCAAAAGTTCCTCTCGTTACAACCACATGTTATGTCTGCTTATTCTTCCATATGTCAGTTTCCTCTTAGTTCTTTAGGTATGTCATCTTTTGCATGGGTCTTAGATTCCAGAGCTTCACATCATATGTCTCCAAATTCTTTATCATTTTTTTTGTATGCCCTTCGACTTTTGTTTCTGTTAGGACTAATGATAGCACCCATATGCCTTTAGCAAGCGTTGTTTCTGTTGTCGCGTCTCACTTGTCTCTCTCTAATGTTTATCATATTCTAAACCTTACATTAAATCTTGCTTCAGTTGGCCAATTACGTTGATGTAGGTATCTTAGTCACCTTTTCCTCTTCTTCTTGTTATGTGTAAGATCTGCAGTCTCAAAAGCTAATTGGGACAGGCCATACGCATGGGGACTATATATTTTAGACGACCTAAAAGTACCAGTTGTAGCAGCAGCTAGTGTTGATTTGTCTTCTTTTCATTTGAGTCATTCGTCTTTTAGTTTTTATTTATGGAATTCTCGTCTTAGTCATGTTTCAGCCTCTCGTTTAAGATTTTTTTGCATCCATAGGGTCTTTAGGACATTTGCAAACTCATGATATTTTTTTATTGTAGTGGATCTAAACTGGCCAAATTTTCTTCTTTACGTTTTAATCTAAATATTTCTATTTTCTCTTCTCCATTTGATTTGATTCATTTTGATGTATGGGGACCTTCTCTTGTTGTTATAAAAGGAGGGTCTCAATATTATGTTTTCTTTATTGATGGTTATACTCGTTATTGTTGAGTTTATCTAATGAAATATCGCTCTAAATTCTTTGAAATATATAAAGTCTTTCGTGCTATTATCAAAACTCAACATTATCCTACTATCAATTGTTTTAAGTGTGATTTAGATGGGGAATATACTTCTAATAAATTTTGTAAGCTATTTTCTTTAGATGGCACATTCACCTAACTTCGTGTAGAGATACTATTGAACAAAATAGTGTTGCTGAAAGAAAACATAGGTACATTGTTGAAACTACTCGTTCTATTTTGTTGTTTGCTTTAGTTTGTAGTGAGTTTTTTGATGAAGCAGTTCTTACTACTAGTAGTTTAATTAATGCAATTCCATCCTCTCGTATTTTCAGTCAATCACCTTTTGAAAAGTGTATGGGTCCCATCCTAATTATTCTTGTTTTCGAGTTTTTGGTTGCACTTGTTTCGTTCTTCATCATCTTGCAGAACACAACAAGTTGTCTTTCATGGTTATAGTGAAAGGAAAAAAGAACATCATTGTTTTCATCCAATTACTCAAAAACTTTATGTGTCTCATCTTATTGTGTTCCTTGAGTATATACCTTTCTTTTCTATTTCATCCACTACTCATGACTTGATTAACTCTCATCTTATTCGCATAAATCCATTTTCAAAGGTTTCTAATAGTTTTGCAGGTACTTACAATTTTGGCCTCTGGCACACCTGAAACTCTCACTTCGCCTATGGTCTCCCAAGCACTGTCTGAGATTGTGGATCCACATCTACGCCAATCCACATGCACATGTAAGTCCACAAAGTTACCAGGTTTTAATTATTCTTGTTATTCTTCGTCTTTTTCTTCCTTTTTAGCTTATGTTCAATGTCTCTCTAAGCCCTCTTCCTATCATAAGGAAATTCTTGATCCACTTTGCAGCAAGCTATAGATAAGGAACTTTTGCTTTGTATAAGACAGGTACTTGGAATTTGGTTCCTCTACCTTCTGCTAAGAGTGCAGTTGGTTGTCCTTGGGTGTATAATATAAAAACTGTGTGTCTGATGGGTCTATTGAACGATACAAAGCTAAGTTGGTTGTAAAAGGGTATTCTCAACATTATGCTATAGATTATGATGAGACTTTTGCTCCAGTACTGTTCATACTCTTATAATAGTAGCTTCAGTTCAGCAATGACATATATCTCAATTGGATGTTAAAAATGCCTTCTTGAATAAAGATATTTAAGAAAAAGTCTATATGGTGTCCCCTCCTAGTGTTTTGCATGATTTTAGGTATGTTTGCAAGCTTAAGAAAGCTTTATACGGTCTCAAACAAGCACTTAGAGCTTGGTTTGAGAAGTTTTCTATTGTAATATCTTCATTTTGATTTACCTCTAGTAGTCATGACTCTGCTCTCTTTATTAAGTGCACTGATGCAGGTCATATCGTTCTTTCTCTATATGCTGATGACATGATTGTTATTGGTGATGAAATTGACGATCTTATATTTTTTAAGATAGAATTAGCTAGACAATTTGAAATGAATGATTTGGGTTCTGTACGTTATTTCTTGGGTATTGAGGTAGCCTATTCGCCTAAAGGTTATCTTCTTTCTCAGTCGAAATATGTTGCAAACATTCTTAAGTAGGCTAGACTTACTAACAATAAGACTGTTGATACTCTCATTGAGCTTAATACAAAATATTCACCTTCTGATGGTATGTACTTGTCAGATCCTACTTTATATCGTACTATTGTTGGCAACTTGGTCTATCTCATTATTACACTTTCAAATAATGCCTATGCAGTTTATGTCATTAGTCAATTTGTTTCTTCTCCTATTACTATGCATTGGTCAACTGTTATTCGTATTTTGAGGTATCTTCGGGGTACAGTCTTTCAGAGACTTTTACTTCATCCACATCTTCCATGGAGCTGCGTACATGCTCGGATGCTGACTTTAGTAGTTATCCCACATATCGCAAGTCTATTACTAGTTTCTATATCTTTTTGGGTGATTCTCTTATTTCTTGGAAGAGCAAGAAATAATCTATTGCTTCTCACTCTTCTACTGAAGCAGAGTATCTTGTTATGACATCTACTACTAAAGAGATTATTTGGTTACGTTCGTTACTTGCAGATATGAGAGTTTCTCATTCACATCCCATTCATATGTATTGTGACAACCAGAGTTCTATTTAGATTGCTCACAACTCAATTTTTGATAAATGAATTAAGCACATGAAGATTGATTGTCATCTTACTCTTCATCACCTCAAGAATGGCACTATTACTTTGCCTTTTGTTCCTTCTTCTTTGCAGATTGCAGAATGCAGATTTCTTTACTAAGTCGTATTTTGTTTAATGTTTTCATTTTTTAGTTGGTAAACTCTCGATGCTTGTAGTTGCCACATCGTGAGTTTGATGAGGGATGTTAAGAAATAGATATAGGGTCATTTTGCCTTTCATTATTAGTTAAAAGTAGAATAGTATTTTCCTTTTTGCATTTCTCTCTTATTCTCATTGTTTAACAAGAACAGCCCACTCGACAACAAGGACTCGTGGCCGAATTCTCTCCGATAAATCACAACACAATCAACAAAAGAACCACAATTCAAAAGGATGATTACGTGGTGTTGAAAATGCAAAGACTAAAAGAGAAATTATTTGAGAACCTTTATCTTTTGGTAGACAGAGATTTTGTCATCAAAAATTTGTATCAAAAATTTGTACAGCATCTCCAACAAGGACAACATTTTGTATCTGTCTCTTAGTTGTCTATCGTTCCAATCTTTACTTGGAATTAGCTCTAATATATCAAAACTTAAAGTTGTTGGAGGCATTGTATTTACTTTAGAAAAACTTCCTCCTACACTCCCTACCATGTGAAACAAACCAAATCATAAACTACATCCATTCCAAATCAAGAAATTCAATTTAAATGAACTAAAAACACTTTCATCAACTTCATGTAATAATCAAACAGTATTACGTGACCCGTGAAGCAATAACAAATTCTCAAACTAGAAACCATCAAAATACAATATTTCACTTTTTTGTAACTTCATTTACTAACACTACTACTAATAAATTTTACAGTTTTCAAAATTTCAAGAAATTGAAACTGTTAAATCGTGATAAGAAAATCGTACAACTATAGCCACTCCAAATCAATAAGTTCCATTTAAATTAAATGAAAACACTTCACATACTTCACATAATTATAGAAAGTGATAATCACAATCCTCATACATAAATCCTCACAATTGGCCTATTCTCAAACATAAAATTATCACAATTCAAAATTGTCTTCTCTTGTAAATACATTTACTAGCACTATGATAGGATGCAAAGGCCAGATGTTCGAATCACGTATGCAAGGCGCAAACCAGCAAAAGACTAAACACTGAAGCAATGGAGTGTTAATTGTTTTTTACATGTTTTACTTAGCAATATTAATATTGTAATTGGAATAAAAGTAGTAAACAAGTTACTTGGGGATATAAATGTAAAAGTGTGTGAAAAGAAATGTATTCAAAAATTCATTTGTAACTACATTGGGAGGGAGACAGGGCTCTCGAATCTTGCGTCAAATTTTCAACAGTGCGAATAAAAATCCAAAGAGCAACTTCCATTGTTCTTTATTTTTTAGTTCAATACATTTACAAATCAAAGTTTACAAAGTCAATTAGTGAGAAATCCATCACTTGAGCTCCGCATTTCATCCGAATATCTAAGTCGCAACAGCAATTTCACCTATACAAATAATAGATCCCATCAAATTGGTTTCAGAGCTCCAGTTCCTCCACCATGGCAACATCGAAGAAGCAGCTTGAAGACCACGTAGGGGTAGTAGATGCACGCATTGAGAAAATGTACGGCGGCATGTAGGGAGAGATGGGGTCGATTAAAGAGGATATATGGCAAGTATTGGGAAAATTAACAGTAATTGAAAAGATGAAACAATTTCTGGAGAAATTGGGGGCAAACAATAACGTGGAGTATAGAGGTAGGGAAAAGGAAATCATGCTGAAATCAAGCCATACTCCGACTCAATTCCATCAGATGGAGTTCGACAAGAATCACTACTGTGAAATATTTCCAGATGAACAAAGGAGAGCACCGAGATCGCGACAGCTGAAAATGCTAGTGTTCGTCGGCAACAATCCAGATGGCTGGATTTATCGAGCAGAGCAGTACTTCAACGTAAATTTGTTGACAGATGTAGGAAGGTTGGAGGCGGCCGCTTTGTGTTTCAATGGCGATGCGGGCCTAGTATCAATAAGAGGCACGCCAAAGACCTATGCGACGTTGGGAGAAATGAAAACGACTGCTTTTGAATGATTTCGAGTCTCACAAGAAGGATCCTTGTATGAGAAATTTTTGGCTCTTCGACAAGACACAATCGTGAAAGACTCCCAGTGGCAATTCGAAATGATGGCTTTGCCATTGCAGAATGTGTCTGAGGAACTGTTGGAAAGAAATTTTGTGAATGGGCTAAAACTAGAAGTCAGGGCTGAAGTCAAATTACTAAAGCTTGTGGGTTTGGATCAAATCATAGAGGTGGCCCAAAGAGTGGAAGATAAAAATATTATGCTTAATCAGGCCTATGGAGGGTAGGTCCAACCAGGAATAGAAGTCATTCGTTTAGATCTAATTACCCTCCTGCCCAACCAATGGTAAGTATAAACAAGCCTACTGTGATTTCTCAATTGCAGTCATCTGCTCCTCCTAAATTTTTCAACACTTCCAAACAACTAACTGAGGCTAAACTTCAAGCTAAGAGAGAAAAGGGCCTTTGTTTTCGGTGTGATGAAAAATATGTGATAGGGCATCGTTGCAAGAACAAAGAGCTACAGGTACTACTAACCAATGATAAAATGGAAGAGATGAGCGAGGAAGAGGAGGACGATCGAGGAGAAGTGGAAAGTTCGGAAGAATTATTCATAAATTTGGTGGTGGGGCTGGCAGAGCCCCGCACCATGAAGCTGGTTGGGCACATTGCAAACAGGGAGGTAGTGGTGTTGATTGACTCCAGAGCCACCCACAATTTTATTTTAGTCGAGGTGGTCCAACAATTGGGGCTGACCTAGTCAGACACGGCAGGGTGTGGAGTGTTGATGGGCACGGGTTTGACAGTAAAGGAGAAGGCATGTACTAGAATGTTGTATCAAGTTTTCAAAATTTTGAAGTAGTAGATGATTTCTTGCCGCTAGAATTGGGGAGTTCCGATGTTATACTGGAAATGCAATGGTTGGGCAAGCTCAGGTCCATGCAAGTGGATTGGAGAATATTAACCTTGAGATTTATGGTGGTAGGGTGTACAGTAACTTTGACGGGTGATCCCGGCTTAAGTAAAACATCCATGTCGTTAAAAGCAATGCTAAAGGCCTTCAAAGAGCAAGGTGACAGATTTTTGTTGGAGTTGGGAAATATTGAGGTGGGTGAAAATAGGCCCCATTCCAGACCTCTCGAAATGATATCTCAATTGTTGCTGCAATTTAGAGGAGTGTTCGAAGAGCCGAATCAGCTACCCCCAAGTAGAGATCATGATCACGCTATAGTAATATAGACAAGAGCCACGTCAGTCAGTGTTCGGCCATATCGTTATCCCCATTTTCAGAAAAATGAAATCAAAAGATTGGTGCGGAAAATGTTAGCTACAAAAATCATCCAAAATAGCAACAGCGCATTCTCCAGTCTCATATTGTTGGTCAAGAAAAAAGATGGGAGTTGGCAGTTTTGTGTGGATTATCGTGCCCTCAATAAGATGATTGTGCCAGATAAATTTCCCATTCTAGTAATTGATGAGTTGTTGGATAAGTCACAATGCTACCATATTTTCAAATTAGACCTAAGATCTGGGTATCACCAAATCTGAGTGCAGCCTGAGGATGTTCCAAAAACAGCCTTTTGTTCTTACGAAGGCCATTATGAACTTTTAGTCATGCCGTTCGAGTTGACGAATGCACCGGCAACCTTCCAATCCCTTATGAATACCATATTCAAAGAACATCTACTCAAGTGTGTGCTAGTTTCTTTTTACAACATACTTGTTTACAATCAGACACTCAGTGAACACAAAGAACACTTTGGGCAAGTCTTGGAAATATTGGTGACTAATCAATTGTTCGCTAATAAGAAGAAGTGTTTATTTGGACAGCAGTGATTAGAATACTTGGGCCATATTATTTTCACTAAAGGGGTCGCTGCTGATGGTTTCAAACTGGAGGCGATGAAGGGTTGGCCGAGACCCTCAGACAATTAGAGAGTTGCGATGGTTCTAGGGGTTAACCGGGTATTACCGACAGATTGTGCAAGATTATGGAAAGATTTCTTGGCCATTAACACAGCAATTACGTAAAGACAAATTTGAATGGAACTCCTAGGCAGATGAAGCATTTCAATATTTAAAGTCAGCCATGATGACTGTACCCGTTCTCACTCTTCCTAATTTTTTGCAACCTTTCATTGTAGAAACCGATACTTCGGGCCATGGGCCATGGGTTGGGGACGGTGTTGATGCAACAGCAGCAACCAATTGCATACTTCAGTCATGTTTTGTTAGCCCGAGCCAAGAATAAATCTATATATGAGCGAGAACTCATGGCAATTGTGACGGCTGTACGAAAATGGAGGCAATCTTTCTTGAGAAGGAGGTTTGTGGTGTGGACGGACCAAAAAAGTTTGAAATCTGTTGGAACAGCGCTTGGTAACCATGGAACATCAAAAGTGGTTAACAAAATTACTGGGATTCGATTTTGATATCCAGTATAAGCCGAGGTTGGAAAATAAAGTAGCAGATGCCTTATCATGCAAAGATTCGGCAGCGTCATTAATGGCTCTAACTATTCCATCCATGGTCTAGTTAATTGAGATTAATAAAGCAGTGAGAGCAACTGGGACAGATTTGGTCAGAGGTAAGTGCCAATCCCCAATCTCAGCCAGGATATTCAACAGTTCCATTTGACAATCCCCAATCTCAGCCGGGATATGGCATATTAAGAACCGATTAGTTTTCCAAAAGGTTCTCCATTGGTGGCACTTGCCTTACGAGAGGGGCATAACAGCTGCGTATGAGGACATGCGGGCTTTCTTAAAATGTATAGGAGGTTGTCTGAAACATTCTATTGGGAAGGGATGCGTCAGAACATCCACATGCACGTCAAGGCGTGCTCCTTTTGCCAGCAAAACAAGTATTTATCTCTTGCTCCAGTCGGGTTGTTGTAGTCCCTACCAGTGCCCGACAAGGTGTGGGATGATATCACCATGGATTTTGTAGAACGACTGCCCAAATCTGAGGGGTTCGATTCTATTTTGGTAGTAGTAGATCGCCTCAGTAAGTATAGTCACTTCATCGGGCTGAAGCATCCATTCACAGCATTGACAGTAACGACTATTTTTGCAAAGGAAATAATCTGCCTCCACGGTGTTCCATGTTCCATTGTGTTTGATTGGGACAAAGTTTTCATGAGCATATTTTGGACTGAGCTCTTTAGGTTGCAAAGTACTTTATTGAGAAGGAGTACGGCTTATCACCCCCAAACGGATGGTCAAACGGAAGTGGTGAATAGATGTTTGGAGACTTATTTGCGTTGTTTCGCATCAGATCGACCCAAGGTATGGTTTAAGTTCTTACATTGGACAGAGTATTGGTATGATACTTCATTTCATATCTCCGCCCATACCACTCCCTTCCGTATTATGCATGGCCGCGACCTTCCTCTTTTGGTTCACTTCGAGAGAGGGTCGACAACTGTGTCTTCAGTAGAACAACAGTTGGTTGAGAGGGATTTAATTTGGGAGAACTTCGATCATAGCTGCATCGGGCCTAGCCACGAATGAAGGCGGTGGAAGATAAGCATAGAAGGGAGTTGGAGTTTTCAATTGGCGAAAGAGTGTATGTAACGCCGCATGTTCACTTACATAAATTTTTTTATATATTATGACGATACTTGTCTTAATATTATATTTAATCTTTAATTATTAAATTATCATTTTTGTGACTAATCATGGTTTTGCAGTGGAATGTTCCGTGGACGCCCTAAACGATCGACGTGCCTATTAATTTAAATTACAAGACACTTATAACTTTATTTAAACTTAAATTAAAGTATATAATATATATTTTTTAATTATTATGTGTCTATGTCAATATTATATAGATTAATGAACCTAGACATGCCTCTTGAACATATTCATTTTCTTTCATATGAATTAAAATATATTTAAATTAATTATCTATATAAAACATGAATTTGGGCCTAAAGAACCGTGAATGACACCAAATCTAGTGGATTTTATTCACATAAATTGCATAATTGATTTTTAAATGGGTGTCTATTGTTGAAAATATGAAAATGTCCTATTTGAGCACTAATCTACATAGAAGGTAGGGTTATTGACGTCTCCATTTCTCCCCAAGCCAATAATCTTTCTACTTCAACATAGTTTCATCATCTTAGCATCTTTTGGAATTTCAACCACTTTCTTGGACATTTTGAAAAGGTATTAACAACTACTTAATTATTTATTTTTTTGTCAATTAATTTGGTGATTGAATTTATATATATTAATGGTTCAATTATTTTGTTGTAGAATTTAGTGAATAAATTATTAAAACAAGTTCATCTATTTTCTTATAGCTTGAATAGTTTCTACATTCTAATATGTTGTTTTTATTTTTCAAATCAATTGGTTCAAATTAAAATAAGATAAAAATAAGATTATTTGATTAGGAAATCATATTTAATACCCTAGGATAATCTATGTGGATTGCCTATGTTCTTTATATATATATATACATATACCCACTTATTCATATATACTTCTATGTATCCACGTGAAATATTAAAGATTTATGATGAGTTTCTTCACTTACATGATCGTGTAGGCACAAGCTTAAAATTGTATGTATATAAATATATATTTATATAACTCTATGTATCCATTTAGATCTTAAAGTGTAATGGTGGATTTCTTCATTTGCATACCCATGTGTGCTTATACTTATATTGTATCTATATATATATATATATATATATATATATATATATATATATATATATATATATATATATATATATATATATATATATATATATGTGTATGTATTAGTAATTAAGAATTCTTAATCTAAGTAGGATAATTATTCAGTGAATTAATTTCCTTTGTAAATTTATATGTTGGAATTTCTAAACAAGGAAAAATAATTAATGGGTAATGATAAATGTTACTAATGCGGTTTAATAGGGAGATCTATATTATGAGTATTTTGAAGTTTCTAATTAACGGTTTAGGACTTTTGGCACGTTGACTTTGCGGGCGGCTAGGGACATCTCCATTGTCTACTCAAAAGTAAATTCCTAAAGATTCAAGGTAAGTAAATCTCTCCTAGAATTCATTTGTAGTGTGCAATGTTAAATGTCTAGATGCGTTACATAAATTGTTATTACGTGAACATGATATACTTTGATATAGTTTTATAT